>CM062819.1:5114667-5659114 GCA_031772625.1 Pinus tabuliformis
TCCTTGAATGAAAAGAGAATAAATCATGATATGGTCTGGTGATGTCAAGGCCTAACTCTTCCATGATAGCTTTAGGCATCAAACTATGGCTGGCCCCTGTGTCTAGCAGGCAATTGTGAAGGATTTTGTCATGAATGGTCAAGGAGACATAAAAATATGGAGAATTATTATCAGCAGGTTCAATCATGGGGCTAAGCACAATGGTAGGTTTTTCATCTTGCAGATTGATAGAGTCAGTGGAGGTTTGTGTGGTTTCCAGTTCAAGAGCTTCAAGGATAGGCTTTCTAAATACTTCACTCTTTACCAACTCTACCAGAGGCACAAAAATTTTTATCTTCTGGACTTCTCACTCTAATATGAAAGAAGAGGGAAACTTATCAGAACCTCTTACCTCTTGAACTGGAGCTTCGAGGAAGACTGGATCAGCTACTGGTCTTCTCTGTCTGATATTCTGTGACTCTGTTTGGACATCAACTCTTTAGGCAGGATTCTCTTTAACATTTTTTGCATTTGACCTCAGATTATATCTTTGCTGCTCCTCAGTTTGTAGAACAAATTCTCTGTCCCATTCTTGACTGTCTTGTTCTTGCATCAAAGATTCTTCATAAGCAGCCAAAGTGAAGAATGCAACACTGCCTTTATCTTCCATGGAGTGAATTTCATCCTCATGTTCAAATTGTTCATCCTCCATGACTACATTTTGGAAAGGAGCTTTAACTTTGTATTCTTCATTTGTTTCTTTACCCCTCTAAATAATTTGCAATTGTTCATTTTCTCTTCCGAATGGATCTGGATTTCTTGGAGCAAATGTATTATGATGCCTTGTTTTTCCTTAATTCTACTCAACCTTTAGCTTAGAAATTTCAGCAGCCAATGACTCTATCATCTTAGTCATTTTATCTAATTTAGGCTCTGAAGATGATGTAGTGGAAGTAGAAGCCTGACCTCTTTGCCTCCTTCTATTAGCTTGACTTTTAAGCTTTTCTGCAGCCATGATATTGGACTCTACTTCTAGGGCTGCATCCTACATGTATTCCAGAGTAGCACATCTCCTTTCTCTCAATAACAGGCAGAAATCAGAGTCAAAAGCATTGGCATAAGTGAGTTTGGCAGAGATGGGGGTAGGCTTTACCTCAAGTGGTATCTTACTATACATAAGATTGAATCTTTTATTGAAATCGGGCAATGATTCCCCATTTTCCCTCTTCAGGTTACCAAACTCAGTATGGTAATACAGCAAGTCCTTTTTATCTCCATAATGCTTCAAAAATGCATCATCTAATGCTTATCTGTTATAGATATCTAGGGTAATTCTCTGAACCACTTCCTGGCCTCTCCATCAAGGCTCTAGACAAAACTCTCATCCACACATCATTTTCACTTATATCTAAGTTATCAGCATAACTATAAAAAGCTTCAAGGTGTTCTTCTGTTGTTACTCCCTCTGTACCAGTGAATTTAGGAATATATTTTTGATATTCTCCCACAGGCATAGAATTCAAAGGAACAGGAAAGACCAATGGTCCATATCTGGTAGCTACAATCCTTTATATCTTCGTGGGTGCTTGCTGGCCTGCCATGATTGGGAAAGGTGGAAGAATACTGGCAGATTGAATGGTAAGAAATAATGTGAAGGATGGCAAAGACAAAGGGATGTTATGGACTATATGGGAGGTTTTTTTTAGTTTGAGATTCAAAGGGGAACCAACTGCACAAGGGGCTTTATTAATCTCTGAAGGAATTTCCTTATTAACAGTGTTGGGTTCTAAATCTTCCAACTGTATATCTTCAGCTATAACTTTATCTTTCAGAGATGAATGAAATTTCTTAGGCTTACCTGATCCTGATGCCCCTTTCTATGAAGATTTCTTCGATTTGACATTCCTCTCAAGGTCAGGCACTGGTTCAGCTGGTGATTTCTAAGGAATTATTCGAGTGTGTCTCACAAACTAAGCTAGAACTTCAATGTGGAATCGCCAAAGGTTGGTATTCCTCTAGTGGAGTTGCCAGATAGATGATTACAACCAGAAATGTGCCCAGACCTTGCCTATCATCAAAATCTAGAACAGTGTCGTTCTCCTGGGGAAGCTGAGCTTCAATTCTCCTCTCCCCAGCAACGACGCCAATTTATGTTATCACCCCAAGAAACTCTCCTAGGTTGTATGTCAGAGATGCTCGGGAACATTACAAACTCAACAAAAATGTTGGAAAATGGTGGATGAATGGAAGAAATGATGCAATTTTCAAGCCAGATAACCACTTCTACTATGCTTGACCCCAGAAATGGGTGAACACCCCAGACTACAAGGCTTTATACCACCAATTACTCACAGCTTAAGGAACAGGTGAAGATGGAGAATACTGATCACACCAGCAGATGCACAGGACCTTGTGATGGCCAACTGCAACCAGTTAAAAGGTCTGCAAATCTATTTCCTAATGCACAAACAGGATGACAGCTCTCTGGCATTAAAACAACAGAAACTTGCATACACATTCAATAATACTAACTAGATTCTAACATAGAGGTGGGATGACAGCCCCTTCAACGCTAAACATCAAGAGCACATGAAAAATGTATAACAGGCACAACCTGGAACAAAGAAGAAGTGGAAAGTGAGAAATTAACAGCAAAAGAAGTTTGCATTAGCTAAAAATGAAGGCCAGAAGCTGCAGGTACCACAGTAGTTACAGTCTCCAGAAGTTGAACTCTTACATCAAAATAACATTCATCCCACTTGATTACATCTTGGTTTTTGGTATATATGGAGTTTGTTTACAAAATTTATCTGTTGTTCTATGCGTGGAGGGGTCATAATGGACCACCAACCGCATTTACAATTATATATGGGTCTCTGCTGCGAACTGTGTATTTTAATGAACAAAATTGGCCTTTCTGGTACTATGTTGTACTTCGCGAACCAGTGGAATGTCGTGTTTATCTGCTCAAGGTTGTCCTTCTCATCCTTCAGATGTACACTGTGTTGAATGCATTGGGTGAAGTATTAACTGCACAGAGTGCTGGATCATGGCCTCTTTCCTCCTTTGCACGCACAGGACAGACCAAAAACACGGAAACCACATGGCAAATGAATGAGGGCCTGAGAATGAATATTGGTCGTTGGATGCAACTGACGGATGGCTAAGATCTGATGGTGGGAGGCGATGGGAAGACGCAAGGCGAAGCGGCTACGAGCCATCGGATCATGTAATCGAATGGTGGAGAACAGTTTATGGAGGACATCAAGAGGAGACACGAATGGAGGATCGTGGGTCGTCGGATCGCAGGATGGACGATCGAATGGCTATCGAGCGACGGAGGTGATCGAAGGTTAACGAGCAGGAGTCGTACGGGATGAGCGGTAAGCAGTTTCCCCGCACCGCTTATGGGAGGTGGGAGGTTTCCGTATGCGGGGGCGTGATCCAATCTAACGGCAACATGTGGCAGGTAGGTCCGATGGGAAAACCACTTTCCCCGCGGGCTATCAGACGTGCGGCTTTCGGCGGCCAGAGCAGCGTATAACATTGGATCGCACAGGATGTACAATCGAACGATGAAAAAAGGTAAAGGGTTAACAGTAGTGATGTGACTGGGTAAGCCGTGGGCCGGGGACTTTTTCGTTTACGCGCGGTTATATGGGTTCGACACTATAAGCACCCAGGGCTAAGCTGAAATGGGCTCGGATGGATTTCGGGGGTTTATGGAGAAATTCATAGCAAAACGGAGGAAAACAGGGGTGGTAAGAGTTATAAGGGTATAGAGAAAATGAAGGGGGAAGGGTAAAATGAACTGTTGCAAGATCCTTTCTTGCAAAAACACACGGCCACAGTGGTAATTTAATTCTCCAAGTGCATAAGCACATAGCAGAGCTAACACTGGCTCCTTCTGCGGATGAGATCCTCCCTGTGAGGTCTCAAGAACCTGCAGATCAATGCCTTCCTGATGAAAAACAAACTAACAAACTTCCTAGTGTTCCATTGGGCATGGAGTCTACTTTGCCTATACAAAACTGATAAAAACCAAATATTTACAACTTTTAATGCCAAAGACCTTAAATCACATAATTCTTCAA
The DNA here is from genome assembly GCA_031772625.1 of Pinus tabuliformis. Taxonomy (NCBI): domain Eukaryota; kingdom Viridiplantae; phylum Streptophyta; class Pinopsida; order Pinales; family Pinaceae; genus Pinus; species Pinus tabuliformis. The sequence continues at coordinate 5,118,741 of CM062819.1, forward strand.
AAAACACCCATTAACTGGGCCATCATAAACTGCTTCTCCTCCCATACTTTTTAGTATGAAGGTGTTGTTCCCTTGAATCTGTGAAATGATGAAAGGCCCTGTCCAGAAAGCATCAAATTTCCCATGGTTGCCTTTCTTTTCCTTCAATGCATCCCACTTCAAAACCAAGTCACCAACCTGAAAATTATTTTTTTTTGCCTTCTTGTCAAAGGCTTCCTTGATCTTTCTTTAATTTGTTGCAGCCTTTTCAACCAGTTGTTCTCTAATATGATGTACCTCTGCTAAATCAGTGATCCTCTTTGCCATTTCTTCTTCCTCATTCTCCTCTTCTTGAAGGAATTTTGCCACAGGGAGAGTTAACTGAATTGGGAATACAGCTTCAGTGTCGTATACCAGCTTGAAAGGAGAATTGCCTATGGATTTCTTAATGGTCACTCTGTCAGCCCACAGTGCATACTTGAGCTTTGAATCCCAATTATTTTTGTTGTCTTCTAACAGCTTCTTAATTATTCTTATCAAGCTTTTATTAGAGGATTCTGCTAGACCATTACCTTGAGGATAGTATTAGGTGGAATGAACCATTTTAATACCCATTGAATCACACATTTCCACCAATTATTTTTCCCTGAAGGCTGTTGCATTATCTGTGATTAATTTACGTGGACAACCAAATCTACTCAAGATGTTCTCTGTCAAAAATTTCATGACCACATTATGATCAGCCTTCCTGGTAGGAAATGCTTCAATCCACTTAGTGAAATAATCAGTGGCTACTAATATCCATCTATGTTGGCCACTGGAATGTGGATTGATTTCTCCAATGAAATCCAAGCCCCATTGTTGAAAATGACCTTTTCCATGTATTGGTTTTAAGGGCAGGGATTTCAACTGTTGTTTTCCTTCAAATCTTTGGCCCCTGTCACAAGATTTAACAAAAGAAAATACATCAGAAAATAAAGTGGGCCAATAGTACCCAACTCTGAAAATTTTGTGGGTTGTAGTTTTCCAATAATGGTGCCCTCCACACATGTTGGAATGAAATTGCTGCATAACTTCTTCTGATTGTTCTTTGTCCAGACACCTCAAAAGCACTCCAGATGAATCCCTCCAGTAGTGCGGATTTTCATTAATGCAATACTTTGCTGCCCTAAGTTTTAAAGTTCTGTCTTGACTTTGAGTAAATTCTGAAGGGGTTTTTAGCTTCAGCAAGAAATTAATTATTGTAGAATACCAATCACAAGAAGCTAGATTTCTGGCCAGTAACTGCCTTCTCTATGGTTTAGCTGTTTTTTCTTCTTATGCCTGACCATTTTCTGCAATTGTGCACAGGAAATCAATATCCAATGATCTGCAATTTTCTTCAGCCAATAATTTAGCAAGACCGTGACCTCTGACTAGCTTGGTGGGCTTTAATTCTATATTAAATTCAATCAGCTTTGCAATCCATTTAGCCCTCTTTCCATCAGCATCAGGTTGTGTTAAGACATATTTTATTACAGCAGAGGGTACATATGAAATTATCTTGGAATGCAATATATAAACTCTGAAAGCTTTCAAGGATTTAATAAGAGCATATGCCTATTTTTCAATAATATCATACCTCAGTTCAGCATCCGTCAAGTTCTTGCTGAAAAATGCTATTGGCTGCTCTGAACCTTCTTCATCTGCCTGCAATAAAACTGCTGCAATGGTATCTTCAGAGGCAAATGAAAATATATGAAACTCCTTGCTGTAGTCTGGGTTGCTTATAGTAGGAGCTTCCATGATGTCCCTTTTAATAGAGTCAAATGATTTTCTTTCTATATCAGTGCATTTGATTTTTGCCCCTTTCTTCAACATGGAGGTAATGTGCTTCACATATTCAGCAAAATTAGGGATAAACCTCCTTACAAAGTTAATCTTGTCCAGAAAGGACTGAATATCCATTTTTGATCTTGGGACAGACAAAGTCTGTATTACTTTTACTCTTTCTAGGTCAATTTGGACACCTGCAGCAGAAACAATATGTCCTAACAGCTTGCCTTCATCTAAAGCAAATTGTGAATTTTTAGGATTGACTGAAATCCCAAACCTTCTGCACTTCAAGAACCCTTTTTTCAAATGTTGCAAATGATTTTGATGGCTGTTGGAGTAAACTGTTATGTCATCAAGAGAGATAAGGACAAATTTATCCTTCTCTCCTACAAATTCTATATCCATAGCTCTTTGAAATGTTGCTCCAGCATTCATCAACCCAAAAGGCATCTTGGAATACATAAAAGTGCCCCAAGGAGTGGTAAATGCAGTGTTCTCTTGATCATCTAGATGCACTGCAATCTGATTAAAGCCTGAAAAACCATCCAAGAAAGACATTACTTTGGCTCCTGAGACCTTCTGCAACAAATGCTCCATCTTTGGTAGGGGATAATTGTCTTTCAAAGAGCATTTGTTTAGGTTTCTGAAATCAACACACAGTCTGATTTCTCCACTTTTCTTCCTCACTACCACCAAATTGGCTACCCATTTTGAATATCTGAGAGGGACTATGATCTTGGCAGCCATCAATTTTTTAATTTCTTTTTCAATTAGAGGAAGAAGCATAGGGTTTATTGGTCTTAGCCTCTACTTGAAAGGAATAGTGTCTTTCTCCAGAGGGATTTTATGCTGGATTATGTTTTTATCATACGTTTTCAGATCACTATACTCCCAGGCAAACACATCAGCAAATTTCCTCATTAAATTGCAGTATTCAGCACTCTGGTAAGCAGACAATTTATGTATCTAGGCTGACCTGGACTCCCTATGTCATGCTTACAAACTGCAGATTGATCTTGTTTTTGGGAAGCCTTGTAAGGCACATCATTTTGGTCAAACAATCTTTCAAGAGGAATTAGACCCTTTGGAATATGATTACTAGGAAACTGGACAATGTTATTTTTACCAATTTTATTTTTAAGTTGGGATTTGGGGCTTTCTAACAAGGCTTGATTCTCTTGATCAATTTACATTTCAGAGAACTCATCAATGACTTGAAGAAACCTATTTATCTCATCATCATCATCAAAAACTTTCCAATGCCGGACATTATCAGGCAAGGATGGTCTATATTTCATTTGGACCTCATAAACTAGTCTGGAAGGCATGGGAGGGATAAATAGACTAGTAGAAACAGCAAGGGAATCAGCGCGCTGATTTTGGCTCTAGGAATATATGAAATACAGAAATTTTCGAAGGAATATTTGAGTCTCCATACCTCATCTCTGTATGCTTTTATTCACTTTCTTTAGTGTTATGTCTAGGAAACTTACCCTGTAAATTCCTACCTAGTATCAAAGCCAAGTCTAGGGTTGCATCCATTTTTGATCCAAATCTGAAGTCGGTAGAACTGCATTTGAATGTTGTTTCCTATATCTACTATTTTTTACTGCTTTCGGTCTGAAATTACTACTGTATTGTGTTAGGAGCATCTATTCGAGTGAATAACCCCTTTCGTTTCACACGAAAAGGTTTCTAATAGCCCTAGCTACGTCATTTTTAAAATCTGGAGGAAAAAAAGAGCTTTCTCAAGTAAGCACGAACCCCAAAGCTTCAGGGACTAAAAAAAAGCCCTTCCTCTTTTTCCAAAAATTACTAACCTTTTAAACTAGCTCATTTGGTCCAAAGTTACTTTATGAGAATAGAGGTCTTAAGTTCAAGTCTTTCTTTTTGTTGAGTTACTTTTTCAAAAAGAACATGTAACTTATGTTTTAAAATTACTTTATTAAAAGTGTTCTCACCCATTATAAAAAGTGAGTCACTTATAATTCTAAAGTCTCCTTATCTTTTATTTAAGTTACAATTTAGTGGGTAGCTCATAAAGGGCCATTGTAAAAGTGACTTTCACTTATTTATAAAAGTGAGTCATGTAAAAAAAAAATTAAAAGTGAGCTAATTAGATTAAGTTTGAAAAGGGGGCAGATTTTTTTTAAATATAACATTATCATTCATTTCCACACAATCCCGCACTTCGTCAACATCTTCAACAACTTTTCCTCAAAAAGCCATAACGGCTTCATCCGAAAGTCATTTTCAGAGCCGTTTTTTTTAATCAGCCTAATTTTTCGAGATATTTCCATTGGAACACTTAGTTTCAACATCTATAGCTTTAGTTTCTATTAAAATGGAAATTCCATGCCAAGTTATTCTTGATAGCACCAACTACTTCCAATGGTGGTCCAACATTGTGGATTTACTTAGAAGTAAAGGTCTTTACAAAATAGCCTCAGGCCAAGAAACCAAACCGAAAGATCAAGATAAGGTAACCAAATGGGAAAATAGGCAAGATCAAGCACATGGTTGATAGGGATGTCTATTTCTCCAAACCTTAGATTCCATATCGCAGAACTTGATGCTCCTAATGAAGCAATGAAACAGATCACTAAAGTTTTTGGAATTAAAAATGAACTTAGAGCCCATCAACTTGAAAATGAGTTGCTTACGTTGGACCCCAATAATTTTTCTTCCATTAAATATTTTTTGTCCAAGTTCAAGACCCTTAGACTTCTCTTGGAAGGTGTTAAGGTTAAGAAAAATATGGTAACCTTATCTATTCCATTCTTACTAAGTTGGGACTAGCCTACTCTATGTTTGTTTCCACCTTCCATTCTACAACAGAAGCCTTCATTTCTCAAGGACAAGACTATAATTCCCCTTCCTTTGATGCCTTTTTTATTATTTAATAAGAGAACAAGAAAAACTCTTACACCTTGGTCTTCTTAATCTTGGAAACTCTTTTAAGAAAGCCTTAGCCACCCAGCAGCAACCAAATTCAAAAAATCCTAAGAAGTCATATCCTAAAAAGAATGTTCCTAAACCAAACAAGGGTCCTAAGCAATTTCAGTCTCAAAATGAAAAATCATTTCAACAAAATGATAAGGCAAATAAAAACAAAGGGAAGAAGACTAATAGATATTGCCACTTTTGTAATCGAGATGGCCACTTAGAATCCAAATGCTTTAAGAAGATGGAAGCCTTGGAAGAAGCAATGAAGAAGCATAACATCCATTTGAAGCACTCTTCAACTTCAACTTCATCTTCAGGAATATCACTTTCTGCATGTGGTTGTCAAACATCTCGGTCTGGATATGCACTAAATGTATCTTCTTCTTCTAATTCTCATGAGTGGATCATTGATTTTGGAGCTTCTTATCACATGGCCAAAAACAAAGCCATGTTTTCTTCTTTAAATGATTGTAACACCAAAAATATATATGTTGGTGATGATAGATCTCTTAGTGTTGTAGGGAATGGAACTGTTCATATAGATAATGGTCAATTTAATGATGTATTGTGTTCCAACCTTATATTGCAACCTTCTATCTGTATATCGGATAACTCATTTAGGTGAAGGTAAAATCATTGAATTTTCACCTCATGATGTTGTAATTAAGGACCTAAGAGATCCTAGACAGATTTTAGCTATTGGCATTGCTGATGATTCTACAAGTTTGTATAATTTAAACAACTTTGGGTCATCAAATCTTCCCTCGGTATTTGTTGCTCATAATGATGAAGTGAGCAAACTTTGGCATGAGCGATTTGGTCACTTAAACTATCGCTCCCTTTAGAATCTATGTAAAGAAAATATGGTCACAGGTCTTCCAATGGTATCTTGCAAATATGGTGTTTGTTTGGGATGTGTACTCGAAAAACATCATCGAGATAGTTTTGAAAAATGTGCCTCTTGGCACACCTTGGCTCCTTTACAGCTTGTGCATAGTGATTTATGTAGTCCACTTCCAGTTGTTTCATTCTCTAGCTACAAGTATTTCTTAACTTTCATTGATGATTTCTCCAGACGCACTTGGTTATACTTCTTAAAACTCAAGAGTGAAGTATTTAACATGTTCTTGGCCTTTAAGGCCTTTGTTGAAAATTAATCTGGACATCAAATTCTTAAGCTAAGATCTGATAATGGTGGAGAATGTGTTAACAACAAATTCATCAACTTTTGCACTGAAAATGGAATTCAAATGCAACATATTGTTCCATATACTCCACAACAGAATGGTGCAGCTGAAAGGAAGAAACACACCTTAAATGAAATGGCTAATTGTATGCTTAAATCTAAAGGACTTAGTCTTAGTTTTTGGGAAAAAGCAATTAACTGTGCAAATTACATAATAAATCACACTCCTACTAAGATTTTAAAGACTATCACTCCAGAAGAATGGAGCTCAATTAAACTAGATGTAAGTCACTTTTGTGTTTTTGGAAGTGAAGCATGGGCCCATACTCCAGATGAGAAACATAAATCTTTAGAACCTAAGAGTGAAAAATGTATTTTTGTTGGATATTCTGAAGATGTCAAAGGATACAAACTTATTCCACTTAAGTCCAAAAATGTTATCATTAGAAGAGATGTAAATTTTGTTGAAAATATATCGGCTTACGAGCCTAGTTCGGCGGATGTGCCACCTCTCTCTATCCCTTCTACTTCTGAAAATATTTCTTCTTCAGCTAATGACAGCAAGGATGATAATCCCCCCACCTTCTCAGGATCCTCCTTTAGCTCCTTGGCTTCCAAAATGGGTTCATGCTACTCAGGATGCAGCAGGTGCTCTTGCCGATGATCCTACAAATCAGCGATGTACACGTTCTCAGTTCGATAGAGTCTCTTCCTTATTGGCTCAAGCTACAGCAAATTATGATCCTGACACCTTTGCAGAAGCTTCAGGCCATCTAGATTGGGATGCAGCTATGAATTAAGAATATCATTCATTATTGGCAAATGATACATGGGAACTTTATCCTCTTCCAAAGGGATGAAAACTTGTTAAATGAAAATGGGTTTACAAAACCAAGTATGGACCAAATGGAAAAGTTGATAAACATAAAGCTCGTCTCATTTCTATGGGTTTTTCACAAGTTTAAGGCATTGACTATACTAAAACCTTCTCCCCTGTTGCCAAAATGAACTCTATCCGCCTTGTTCTTTCCCTTGCTACATCTTTCAAATGGGAAGTCCATCAAATGGATGTTAAATCTGCCTTCTTGCATGGGGACTTGCATGAAGAAATCTATATGGAACAACCTACTAGCTTTATACAAACAGACTCCAGCCTTGTATGTCAGCTTAAGAAATCCCTTTATGGTCTCAAGCAAGCCCCTTGGGCTTGGTATGCCAAAATGGATAGCTTTCTTTTAGAAACTGGATTTTCTAGGTGTCATTCTGACAATACTGTCTACACCAAGAAAGTGGGCAAGTCTCTTATCATTCTTTTTCTTTATGTTGATGATATTATCCTTACTGGTAGTGATACCAACCTTATAAACCATGTGAAGTCCAGCCTTAAAAAGAAGTTTGAAATGACAGACTTAGGACACTTGCATTATTTTCATGGTCTTCAAGTCTTGCAATCCAAGGAAGGTATTTCCCTTTCCCAGTCCAAGTATGCATGTGATATTCTACGCCAATTTCACATGGAAGACTATAAGCCAGCCCCATCTCCCTTTCAGTTTGGAGCCAAACTTTCAGCCACTTGTACTTTCCCTAAAGTTGATGCTACCTTATACTGTCAACTTGTAGGAAAACTTTTGTATCTGACCCATACTCATCCTGACCTTTCCTTTTTTGTTGGCCTTATTGCTCGGTTTATGCAAAACCCACATGAAAGTCATTAGAAAGCAACTAAAAGAATATTTTGTTATTTTCAAGGTACAGTTCAGTTTGGTATTCATTACAGTGCAAAAGCATCTTCTCTATTAGTTGGTTTCACTGATTCTGATTGGGCTAGTGACCCTGATGATCAGAATTCTACTGCAAGTTATGTGTTCACTCTTGGTTGAGGACCTATTACATGGGCTTGCAAGAAGCAAACTTCCATTTCTCTTTCTTCAGCAGAAGCAGAGTATCATGGTGTCATAGAAGCTAGTAAGAAAGCCCTGTGGCTTCGTCGGATCCTGTCAAATTTTGGCTTTCAGAAGCAGCATCCGACTACACTTTGGTGTGATAATAAAAGTGTCATTCAATTATGCAAAGATCCAGTCCAACATCAGCACAGAAAACACATTGAACTGCACATGCACTTCATGAGAAAGCTCATTCACGACCATGTTCTTGAAGTGAAATATTATTCGACAAATGATCAAGTTGCAGACATCTTTAGAAAGGCTCTCACAGAGGCGAAGTTTACTAAACTTCAATTTATGGTTGGAGTCCAGGAAGTTGTCACTAGGGGGGATAGGCTCTAATGCCTCCTTCCTTCTCCTATTGTGTCATATTTGTACATCCTTCAATCATATCCCAAGTTGTTCTTAAGGGGGGATGCTAGGATATTTCGACACATAGGAAATATTTAAGTATAACTTGGTGTAGTGTAGAGTTAGGTAAAGTGTGTTTCTTTACTATGTACTTTTGTTACTTACAATCTGATGGTCACGATATGTAGTGATCTGACGGTTCATTCTCTCCGTAGTATTACTGACACTTGATCCGTGGCTTAACACCCGATTGGTCCATGATCTCTATTTAAAGAGCATGGAGGGTCATTTAGAGGGTAACTATTCATGAGCGAAGCTTATGTAAATTTTCATTATTTTATTAATAAATTGTCTGAAGTGGCTGCATTGGCTCAGGTCGTGGACTATTTCCCTCTTTGATGGTTTTAACGACATCAATAATATTAGTGTATTGATCTGTGATCTGTTTGTGAGTGGTCTCCTTTGGTGTTCTGTCTGAGGAACTTACCCTGTAAATTCCTACATCAGGGAGCAAGATCACATTAAACAGGGTGAGTTCATCAAGCCTAAAGGGACTAATTTGGGGAACTTTGATACATACTTATCAGAGAGGACATAGGAAATTTTTTTCCCCATAGATTGCGGGAGGGGCCTTGCCTTCTTCATCAGCAAAGTAGGTATAGAAGGGCAAGGAAGAGATGGCATAGACAGAGATTCAGTAGCAAGAGGAGGACCTCCATTAGACAAAGAAGGATTTTGACTTAGTTTACCTAAGTGAGAATGATGACAGTAAGAGCACAAGCATTGTCATCACAGAAAAGGATGCACTCATCAGAGAGCTCTAGGTCAACTTGCAGAGGGCAAAAATACATCATTTCATATTATGAGTAGGAAAACAAGTAGTTTGAGACCAAACATGAGCTCATGGAGATTCAACTCATCAAGGTCAAGAGGGAGACTGAAAAGGATAAGGTTTTACTTGATGAAGCATATGGAGAATATAGTGACCAGCTGGAGGAATAGGTGCGAAGAAGAAGGCCAAGGACCAGAGGCCTAAAAAGAGCATTGGAGCTAGAAAAACAGAAAGAGGTTGAACTAGCTAATGAGGTCACCCTAAATGAACAATTTTCCAAAATGATCAATGAGAACCAAGAGCATTGGCTTGAGAGGGTGAACAACCATCTTAAAAATCCCCTAGACAAGGCCAAAAGAGACACTGGCATTGAGAGAAAGATGGCAAAGTATTATTGCCGAAGAAACCAAATAGCAAGGGCAAAGCTCAAGGCTGTTAGGGCAAGAATTGAAGCCCTAACTCACCAAGAAGAAAATAAGAAGTTTGATATATTGCAGAGGCTTCACTCCATACCTAGCCACACCAAACATCATCTCCTTGACAAATTTTCAAGATTTTTGGTTCATTTTTTGTAGTATTGTCTTTCCTTCCTTTTTGGAGGCAATTTCATATCATCTCCTTAGTCAAACGCACAGCGTATATTTTTTTTAGGCACTTTTTGGAGGAATGGAAGCCACTAGTGGATTCATAAGGACCACAACATCTAGGAAAATCATGTTTCCAGCCCTAGAATGCAAAACTGGCAGGTGAAAAAGGCAAAAAAACTACCTAAAAGGCATGTTTCCGCCTCATTTTTGGACCAGGTGTTGCAGGTTTCAGTAGTCTTGGGAGAATAGATTTTTTAGGGTCAAATCAAGCCCATTCTAAATAATAAGGGAATTTGTGAAAACTAGACAGGATAATCTTTCCAATGAGCTATCGTGGGCTCAATTTGGACACCAGGAAGGCAGGAAACAGTGGATCTTAATATGGCATTACGTGTTTAACACTGGTGTTGTGCGTTTGACAGTTGGCCCAGTTTTTCACCTTTTCTCTCCAAATTTGATTTTTACCTATGGGAAATCGATGTTTTACTGAGGTAATTGATGTGTTTGATGTAATTATTATGTTTTTACTACTACCTAGGGTAAGTACATTTTAAATGGCCTCCATGACTTGTAATGAATCAATTCACTTAAGTTAGGGATGAGTCACTTTGACCACCCTACACTCTAGCTATCAGTTCAGTTTTTGTTGTAACTTCTCCTCCTCTCATGGATTCACCTCTTGAGGCTAGGATGAGTTGTTTTTTAGGACTATATCATGTAATCTTTCAGTCATTCTACAGGTTGGACTCTATTGGATGTTGTATTAGTGTTTCATGCTTTGGCATGGAATATATTGGATGAGTTGTAGCTATTTTAGTGGGATTCTTGTGGCATGGTATTTTGATATTGTTTCTTCTTCAGTTACATGTGTGTGAATGATGTGCATATTTCTTGATCCATTTCACTTCTAAATATGTTTGATTTTCAAGGTGTGATACGCAGAATTCATCTTCTATGCTTTGTTTTGGGAAAATCATCATAATTTGTTTTATTTCTACAGTTTAAAAGGAATTCATGATTTTCATGCTCTTTTTAGCACCTCACCAGTCTAAACCATTTCATCACTATACTATAAAGTGTTAAAAGTAACTTGCCTACCTTGCCCCATCAGATGTCTACAATTCTGATCCTCTTTTTCCTTGACCTAGTTCACTCTCTGCCCTAATTCACTCATCCAGTGACTATCCCAATCAAATCAAATCAAAACAACATATGCACTTTATACCTAGCCCAAAACCCTAATCCATCCAACCCTCTTGGTTGTGATTCTTTGGAGATAGTCCTATCCGACTTGGTAGGGCTAGCTACCAAGTCAAAAGGTTGGTTTGTGGTTACCTCAGTTGGACTCTTCCTTAGCCTTGGAGATCCAGAGGAGTGATAACATATTGGCACCATTGCCGGGGAATGAAAGGTTCATTTTACCTGGGTGTACGACTAGTTCTCATTCGAGTTTGGTCCTCTGGATGATGGGACTAAGCTTCATAAAGGCTGATTCCATAATTGTAGTGTTGAGTTTGTAGAGCTGGCCTCGAGGAGACAAACAAGGCAAAATTTTGCATCTTGATCCAACTAATTTAGTCGAAGAAAACAGATCTTGTTCAAAAATCGAAGAAGGTTACGCGTCACAAGTTCAATCAGACTTCATTCCATTGGTAAGCTCTTGATCATTACCAATTTAACATTTCTCTATTGAAGAATTTCCTTTCAAGATATCTTCATTCAGCTCAAAGTTCTGGGTCTTTTACCTCACATAGTCTGTGACCCTATTAAGATATTGGCTCCGAAAAGATATACCAGGTCAAACCCTGACCCAAATCCTCCTTCTCCAGTTGATGATCTTGAAATATTGTTAAGAAAGCCTAAAGTCCTTTTCCTTGAGACTGAAAGCACAAAATTGGAAAGGACCACTTCCTTTCCAGATCAGATACTTAGTATTGAGGATATTCCCTTTAACATTAAATTTGAGCTATCCCTATTTTGTTCGAAGTCTGAGTCCTGTCTTACAGAGGACGTATTTGATCCCATAAATTTTGATTCATACCTACCCGCCTCAAAGTCCTTGTTTAATCAACCTTTTTCTACATCACAGTTTTCAAAACTTGAGCACGAGGTTCTGCCATACCCCCTACTGCACCTCTGAAAACATCCATATCACCACCTTCATCTTCATCCCAGCCAACTCAACCCATTGTAGTTCCCATTCACCATTCCCTAAGAGTCATGGTGAGGTTTGCACCCTTAGTATTACCTAGTTAGTTGGTAGCTTTACCTTAGACCTATGGCCAGATACTTCCTCTTTTGGATGGTATCCTGGGAGTCACGGCATAGCAACATACTCATAATATAGTTGATTTCATTGACTTAGAGGAGGTTGATAAAGATGATGCTAAAATGAGACTAATGGCCCAAAGTTTTTCTGGAGATGTGAAAAAATGGTTCTGTCATTTGGAAGCACGCTCTATTGATACTCCTCAAATGTTAAATGAGTTGTTCTTATCTAGGTGGTGGGAAAAGAATAATCCATTGCAGATCTTGGCGGAATACAATACATTGAAAAGGAATCCTAACGAGATGGTTCAAGAGTTCACTATAAGGTTTAATCATATCTACAATTCCATTCCGGATAACATGAAACCTCCATCCGATTTGGCACTTCAACATTACCCAAATGCTTTTGATCTGAAGATGGCTTATCAAGAAAGGGAAAGAGATCCTGCAACTCTGGAAGAAATGAAAAATAATGCAGTAAGTGTAGAAGCAAACTTGATGATTAAAAAGTATCAGTTGAAACATGAGAAATCGAAAAAGAAAGTAACCATCAAAGAATAACCTTATTCTTTCACCAATCTTAAACTAGATGCACTGATCAGAACCATGGAGAGAATGGGGGACCAGATGATAAATTTAGATAGACATGAGGAGCCACAAGTTAGAAATCTGAACTTCAGAATCTAGCAGCAACCTCAGTACAGGATAAAATAGAGACAACAGAAAGCTTCCGAAGCATTCACATCTCAACAGCCAATTTGGACACCCTTGCAGCAGAACTATGCTTAAGGAGAGTTTCATGATGAAATAGACCTGTCGAGGAAAATCACTTCTTTAGGGAAGATTACCATCACATTTTCTTGACTAAAAATGAGAAGTATGTCGAGGAGATGGAGGATCCTAAGGATGAAGACTACATACTAGCAAATGATAATGCATTTGAAACTCAATCCGATGATTATCAAAGAGGATACTTAAATGCACTCAACTCTCAACAAAAGAAATATTCCTTGAGAAATAGAGATGTCTAAATGTTATAGCTCCAAATCTCACTCTTATGGTTTGTGATGTTGTACTCATGGCCTAGGGCAACCCCTCCTTCCAGACCTGGTCCTAAAATTTAAAAAACAGTGTTTTATCCCTTATACGCGACATTGCCCTGAGTTAAACGTGTGTATACATGGGTATGTGTATATCCAACCCGCGTGTATGTATTAAAACACTTAAAAAAAATATAAAACTCCTCATTTTAGGGCGGAGATCGCGGGTTTTACCTGCTGATCACCTGTTAGTGCCCGTGGCCCAACTGTTCCCAACCAACTCCTAACTAAAAAACTACTTTGGAGATGGTATAAAAAGACCTCAAAGGGAAGGCCTAAAGGAGGAGAAAGGAGAGAGAAAGGTTATTATGCTGAGATTTTTCCCTTGACCAGGTCTAAAGTCCCTTGTGCCTTCTGCACTTCCCCCATTTTGTACAGGAAACCTTTGTTTCCTTGTGTGTTGATGTTCATCCACCATTTATGACATCATGGAGAGAGTCATGGAAGGAGTTTTGTTAGAGGCTTGAGGCTGGAACGGATCCGGAAGGAAGCTTTGCTTGGAGCCTGCTGAAGGTGACTCAGGTGAAAATATTCCTTTATATGTACTTTATTTGTCTATAATAAAAGAAACACATGTCTTGGTTCCCGAAATGAATCTTCTTTATGTTAATGATATTCATGCTTAGAATTCATATGTAAATGGTTATTTGGATTTCATAACTAACTACCTTTCTTTATAACATGAAGATGGTTTCTTTATAAGTTTTGTCCATGTACTGTTGTATGCTTTGAATTGGTTGTTTTGCAGGACAAAAAGAGAAGAAGGGAACTCCAAGAAGGGTTTGGACCCTAAAGGTCTTCTCAAACATAGGACCAAAGGTACGTACCCTTATCATAGAATTTGCTTATAATAGCATAATGGCTGTATGAATGTATGTTTCTTTGAATAGATAACTTTCAATCTGCTAGGGTTTCAACCCAAAAAACCCTAGGGGAACATTTCCCTCTACCACTAAATCACTCTCATTCAGTAAAGGACATCACAGTAGAAGGATACTCATCCAAAAATAAATCCTCAAGGAAATCAAAGCAAATGTAAAGAGATTGTCGCAGCTAACCAAAGCAAAGTAAATCAAGCATCTACAAGCAATCCAAACAAAGACCATGACAGTCAGAAGAAGGATTAGACACCAAGAGATCTGCCCAAGAAAAGAGACATCATCCAAAAATAGGTAGACAAATCCAGCTCATTCAATTTAGAAACTGAAATTTCAAAGTTGAAAGTGTCAATCCCTCTTACTGAACTTGTCAAAAATAGCCATTACAAGTCTGATATAGTTAAAATGTTGAAAGTTGATCCTATGTCTGACATGGTTAATATTGAAGATGACCAGCCTGAATTAATTTTTGGTCCAACCATAGATGGTCAGTCAGGAGATAGTGATGTTCCTCCATTTTACCTGAGTTTAAGAATCGATCAGTACGTTCTTCATAACTCCATGCTTGACTCTGGAGCCTCCCATAATCTAATGCCCAAATCCATCATGGAAAGGTTGGGTCAAGATATAACTCGTGAGTAGCATGATTTGTACTCTTTTGATTCCGGTAATGTCCATTGTCTTGGTCTAATCAAAGATTTGGTAGTATCCCTGGAACAAATCCCGACAAAGAATATTTTAATGGATGTGGTGGTAGTTGACATACCATCATGGTTTTGGATGTTATTGTCAAGATCCTGGGGAGTGAAACTAAGAGGCATAATGGAGTTAGACTTCTCATGTACCACCATCCCAGTTTTTGGGAAATTAAGGAAGTTGTACCAAGAAACCAAAATGAAATTCATGATAACTAACAAGGAGAAGCCCAATAATCATCTTATAAATATTGTACATATAGATTTAGAGTCATTTATTTTATATAATGATAGTGGATGGAACGATGTAGATAGTCAGCTTGTGGAAATTAAATATGTGCCAGTGATTTTCAATTGTATAAGGATAGTTTCAGATCAGGAAAAAGAAAGGTTGCCAAGTTCATCAGAACAACCATTGGACAAGGCAAAGAAAGGCTCAAAACAGCCATTAGAGAAAATAACGAAAAATTCATAACAGTTTGAAGAGAAAGTTCAGAAAATTGACCCAAAACAGTAACAAGATGTACAGCCCTTGGAAGAGGAACATGGCCTTTGGACCATGGACTTTGATGGTGCTCTTAGGAAATATGGAGTAGGTATTAGCATTTGGATTCGAAGTCCACATTATCAGCAAGGTGATCTCCCTCGGAATGTTAGATTATTCTCATACAAGTTAGCTTTTGATTGCACTAACAATGAGGCAGAGTATGAAGCGTTGATCACAGGTTTAAAGATATTGAAAAGGTTAGATGCATGAAAAATTTCGGTGTATGGTGATTCAGAACTTGTGATCAAGCAAGTTAAAGGTGAATATCAAGCTCACCATCCGCGAATGAAACAATATAGAAATTTGGTTTTAGATATTCTTAGTATGTTTCCTTAATATACACTTTCATTTATACCAAGGAGTCAGAATCTTATGGCGGATTTATTAGCTACAGTTGCAAGCAATTTCAAAATCCCCAGTTTTTCAAACAAGAAGTTTGAGATTCATGTGAAGCATCGGCCCTCTGTTCCTGACAACTTGTGATATTGGCAAGTATTATGGGATGACAAACAGGTGAATAAAATTCTTCAGAGCGAATGAGAGTTTGAAAATTGTTCTATGGATGAAGTTTATGACAAAGATGATTAATTCATCAAGGTAGCTCAAGTTGATATACTACAATTGAAGGATAACAATATTCTGAAAGTCTTATAACTTTGGAAGACTTGTTTGATCAGGATGATGTAGCAAGGAAGCCTACATTGGTTCCTACAAAGAAAGGTGTTGAAGACGTGAACATCGAGACAACAGACAAACCAAAACTGATCAAGTTGTCCAAATCATTATCTCCCGAGGTAAAAGAGAGATACATTCATTTAATATCTGAATTTTCTGATGTTTTCGCTTGGGATTATGTAGACTTGAAGGAGTATGATAAGAAAATAATTTAGCACACCATCCCAATCAAGCCTGATCAAAATCCCTTCAGAAAAAAGCTAAGAAGGATTAACCCAAGACTGCAACCATCCATAGAGAAAGAAGTTAACAGAATTTACAAGGCGGGCATCATTATTCCTAACAGATTTTCTGATTGGATATCAAATATAGTTCCAATAAGAAAGAAGATCGGGGAAATAAGGCTCTGCATAGACTTCAAAAACATGAACAAAGTATCTCTGAAAAATAATTACCCACTTCCAAAAATGGACCATATCCTTCAGAGAGTTGTGGGTGCTTCCCGGTTGTCACTCTTGGATGGCTACTCCGGTTACAATCAAGTTTTAGTGCATGAATATGATCAGTACAAGACAGCGTTCACCACACCTTGGGGCACATTAAAATATGCAAAAATTCCATTTTGTCTTAAAAATGCAGGGGCCACTTTTCAGTATGCCATGGACATAGCCTTTTCAAATGAAAAAGATGTTTTCTTAGTTGTATACTTAGATGATGTAACCATATTTTCACATTCACATGATGAACATTTGCATCATTTAAGAGTCATTTTTCATAAATGTAGAAAGTTCGGGATCTCTCTCAATCCGAAGAAAAGTTTGTTTGCTATTGAGGAAGGAAAACTTCTCAGCCACATCATTTCGAAGGATGGCATCTGGATTGACCCTTCACGAGTAGAATCCATTCAGCAAATTGACTTCCCTCACAGCAAGAAATAAATCCAAGCATTCAATGGTAAGATGAATTTCTTACGCAGATTTATTCCTAATTTGGTTGAACATCTTAGAGAAATGACCAATATGTTGAAAAAGGATAATGAGGTGAAGTGGTCCGAAGAAGCTCACAAGTCCTTTCATGCAGTAAAGCTTGCCTTAACCACTGCCCCTGTTTTAATCATTCTTGATTACTCCGATGATTTTATTATATTTACATTTTCTTATGAGCATACCATGGCAGTAGTACTAATGCAAAAAGGGATAAAACCGAGCTGCCAATAGCATTTTTCAGTCGCAACATCAGGGATGCAGCCCTTAAGTACAAAATTATTTAGAAACAAGCCTTGGCTTTGGTAAAGACAATAAAATATTTCAAAGTTTACATTTTACATTCGCATACTCTTGCTTATGTGCCTAATTCAGTGGTAAAAGAAGTTCTTGTGCAGAATGACCTGAAAGGTAGAAGATGTATATGGATAACAACATTATTAGAATATGATCTTGAGATCAAGCCTACCAAGTTGATCAAGGGTCAAGGCCTAGCCAAAGTCATGGCCAAGTCAAACCTTCATGCTCTAGATATCAACCTTGTAGCAACATTGTCTGACAATCAAGAAGAAGTGGATCTCATTCAGGTATATGAAATATTTCTATCATCCCCACGATATTATGATATTATTTATGTGCTTCAACATCCAAATCCCCCTCCATGCATGTCTAAGGCTAAGAGTAGGTCATTGAAGTTGAAGGCATCATGGACAATGCACTTTATTGGAAAGATCCTGTAGGTGTGTTACTGAACTGTTTGACCGAAGATGAGTCCAGATAAGTAATAAATGACTTCCACAAAGGAGATTGTGGGGGTTGCTTGGACTGGAAGACCATAGCCAACAAAGTACTGAGAGCGGGTTACTATTGACCTACACTTTTTGCAATTCTCTACAAGGCAGTGATGAGTTATCATGAGTGTCAAGTTTTCCACGGTAAAAGAATGCTTCTTCCTTTGCCTCTACAACCTAGATCAGTTAATGCACCTTTTCAGCAAGGGGGCCTAGATTTCATAGGTGAGATAAATCCATCATCATCCGCACAACACAAGTGGATATTGACAGCTACACACTAATTTACTAAGTGGATCGAATTGATCCCAACTAGGCAAGCAACAGATTCAGTTATCATTCAATTTTTAGAAACTAATATCTTGTCCCGTTTTGGTTGTCCTAATAAGATTATCACAAACAATGCGGAAACATTCAAGTCCAAAAAGATGACTAAGTTTTGTGACAAATAAAACATTAATTTGGGACATTCTACAGTATACTATCTGCAAGGAAATGGTCTGGCGGAGTCCTCCAATAAATCCGTAATCAACATCATCAATAAAATGTTGGAGGCCAACAAAAAGAATTGGCACAAAAAGCTAATCAATGCATTATGGGAAGATCGGGTGAGTAGTAATAAATCTCTTAGGCTTTCTCCTTTTCAGATTGTGTATGGAGTAGATATTGTTTTTCCTTCATCATTAGCAGCACCGGTCATGAAATTGTTACAAGAAGCGGGAAGTGAAGAGAATGATATTCAACGCAAGATCAATCAAATGATTCACCTACAACAGACACGGGATGAGGTATTTCAGAACACCTCTAAGCTTCATGAGGGGATAAAGAGAATCTATGACTGGAAAACAAAGGAAGATGACTTCAAAATTAGAGATGTGGTGCTTCATTTGGATGCTAGAAACGAAGACAAGGGTAAGCATGGTAAATTTGAAAACGTATGAAAAGGCCCTTATAAGATTTTAGCTTTCTGAGGATAAAATGCTTTCTTGTTGGATGAGATGAATGGAGAACCATGCTTAAGAGGACCAGTCAATAGTAGGCTCTTGAAGCACTATCTTTTCTAAATTGTCATGGTTTCATTGTACATACAGAATAGTTTTCAGCAAGTGTGAAGTAGAAGATCACTAGAGTTCGGAGCCCGAAATGAAGGCCATGGAGCTTCACTAATTTTCTTCCATTTTCAGTGTTCAGTCGTCAGTTAAGTAAGTCAGTTTGAGTTATTTGAGTTGTTAGCATTTACTCATGCATTTCAGTTTAAGTTTTTTATCGTATTGGCCCATATGGTTAGGCACTTGGTCTAAGGTGTTCTTGACACCTCAAAGGAGTTGTCATCCCCAAATAAGGCTGATGTTAGAGTCAGTATTTGCATACTTCCATCAGTGATCAAAACTCCTCTTTTATATCATATTAGTGTCCCAAGTTGAAATTTTTATCATTCCACCTAGGTCCCCATGCAAAAATTTACTCACTGATGGTAGCCCAAGTCAAAATCCCACTCTCCCTCAAAAACTTAATATTTTTTGGTCCACCTTCCTATGTCTTACTACACATACATTCATTTTAAAATATCATTTCATCATGTCTTGTGTCAGTCAAGTCTACATGAAGTCTGGTTATTCAAGGTCCCATTAGGTCACTAGGTTTCATTCCTCCTGTTGGGCGTGGGATCCCCCCAATGCATGTTTTTGGGCTTAAAGCCCAAGTTTTGACTAAGTTCAATGTAAAGACTCCACGATTTGTGGGAGTGGAGTGCAAAGTTGTAATTGAGTCATAGGGTTGTACTCCCTTACTTTTGTAAATGTAGTGTCAGCTTGAGAGTTCTAACCATGGTCCGCGGACCATGGGATTGTATAAATAGAGCAAGGCTCTGAGTGTAAAGAAGGAAAAATCATGGGAGAAAATTAATCCATGAAGCATTGAGTCAAATTGTAGAGTCATGTCTTTGGGTCGTAGAGTAGGAGAAGGCTCTGCAGCTGAGTGCGCAGAGGCCTAGTAGTCTACAAATGAGTGCCCCGACCCCTGCAGCTGAGTGCGCAGGGCAGGTTGAGTTTGTAACCAATTGAAGCATTAATAAAGAGAAGTTCTACAATATTTCTGTGTATCTTTTCCTGTTTTATGCATTGAAGTATATTGGGTATGAATTGCAAGTTTACTTTTTATTTACTACGCAAACTTATATGAATATGCTAAGCAAGTGAATATAATATAAGGTATCTGTTTACACAAATATAACTAACTCTTATAAGAAGATAAGTAAGATCTGTGGTGTGACTTGGGAAAGAGCGCAGATTGCTACTTTAGTAGTGTGAAGCTCCTCAGCCCCTGGTTAGGGTTGTGCGAAGTCAAGTATAACAGGGCGCGACGGCCTCACAGGTCGGGAAAGTGTGCAAAGTGACCTACGCAAAGGTAGTCACAGTTGAGTAGATCAACCCCTCAGACATCTCAAGGGTGCGGAAGCTTGGTTCCAGCATTCCCCCATACTGCTTCAAGTGAGACCTCAGTCTGCGCTCCACAGGATGTTGTCAAAAGGGCCAGTAGTACAAGGATTTGTTTGGCTAATTAACTCTGAAGCTAGTTCAGGCCCCAAAAAGCCAACAAATGGTTCCATTGCTGGAATCGGAATCTGCATAGAGATGTCTGATGTCGTATCATTGGAATCCAACTAAGAAAGAAATTGAAGATTGGTTGGATAGGAAAATTCATGAGTTTGTGGCACAAGAGAACAAGGATCTGCGACTATCAAAGGAAGAGTGGTTAGACTACTACCTGTACATGGAAATCCATGAAATTTTCTTCGCATCTTTCCCTACTGATCTATACGAGTGGATCGTGAAGCTAGCAAATAGCCAAGGAAGGTGGAAACTCAATAATCCTATTGTGTGGACTCCAGAGTTGGTGCACAGATTGGAAGTATCAGAGAATAATATCGTGTGTGTTGTTGATCACTGGCTTGATCAGATTATAGGAAGTTTCATTACTGAGTTCACGGTCTTCAGTTAGCTATAGCAAGGTAGAGCAACGGCTTCTCAAAGGACCGCAAGGTAAGTACATTAAGTCTCTAAACACTTGGATTAAAATGCTACTGTGTGAAAAGCCGATTATTTGAATACATTGATGTATGGGGCTATGTGAAGCGGGAGAATTTACAGAAACGAAGGTAGTGCAGAACTAGAAACGAGCCCCTTGATTTCACCTCCATGAGGGGACGAGGAAGAGCTCGTGAAGGTCTCACCAAGAAGTGTGATCAATTTAAGAAGGTAGAGGATTCTGCGTATACCACCCCCACAGACACCACCACTAGCTTCACGGCCTTCACCCCCATCTTTGCCCGTACCACCTCTGCCACCATCGCGAGTCAATATGGCAAGCGCGATAAAGTTGTCGGTGTTTAAGGGAGTAGGAAATGAAGATCTAGACCAGTTTTGGTTCATGATAAAAGCCCTATGTGAAGCACAGGGAGTTACAAATGACAATATAAAGAAAGAAATTTTGGTCATCGCTCTGCAGGATCGCGCGTTGACTTGGTATATTAAGCATTCTAATGACAATCCGAATGCGGGGATCGTGAATATCCAAATTGCGCTGAACAGAGAATTTAGTAGGCCTAATTCAGAGGCATAGTCGATCATTGGGTTCAAGGATATCACAATGCTACCAGGCGAGACTCCTTAGGAGTCAGATCAGAGACTGAAGTGCACAATTCGTGAAGCCAATATGACTTTGACAAATGGACAGCACCGCGAATGGTTTGTAGCATCGCTAACGCCACATTTAAGGAACACGTTGTCACAAAAAAGGCTAACGACTCAGGTAGAGGCCTCGGAGATCGCAATGAAGCTGCATGAGACCCCGATATAGGATCCTAACCTAGGAGTTCAGTAGATTCACGCGCAGTTGAAAAACTTATGCCTTGAGATGCAGAGTCTGAAACAGGACAGGATATCTCGCCCGGAAGTACGCGAAGAAGTATGGTGCGTAAAGTGCAAGGGTCAGGGACATCACAAGGACCACTACCTGGTGTTCGCAAATTACCTAGCAAGAGGAAGGCCAATACCGGTAAGACCAGAGGGACAAGCAAGACCTAGCGTGGCACCTATTTTGTGGTGCTTGATTTGTCAAATAGGAGGAAAGCATGTTACGGACAATTGTCATCTGTTGTAGAAGTACACACAGAATTCGCAACAACTGTTCTGTAATTTATGTAGATCAGCAGACATGATGAGCATACCTGTAGAAGCTATGACCTAATGATGGATAAGACTCCCACCTATAGAGTTCAGGCCAAAATGCGGCCCCTTGACCAGAACGCAGGAATGGTGCGGACAAGGTTGGGGTGGAGGAGGACCTCGAAGAGGTCATGGACAACTGATATGTTACAATTGCAAGGGGGCCAGACATTATGCCTATGATTGTACAAATCCAACGCATCCATAATGTCTGTATTGTACCTTGTTTGATCATGACAGGGAGGATTGTCCCACACTGATAGCTAGATTGCGCGTCCAGGGAGCACTCCAACCTCCCATGACTCAGAACCTGCAAATTATGAGGTCTGAGTCGTGCGAGGAAGACCCAAACGTGAACATTGTGCTCCGAAGTGGAATTACGATAGGAGATGATAAAGGCAAACAACCGGAATGTAGTACTTGGGTTTGCAAGGCTCCGACGAAAGAACTAGAGTTTGATTTGGAGTGTGCTAAGGAAACCTTCATGGAAGCCAGGAAGAGCTTCACTGATGCCTCCACTTCAGGAAGAAAAGATAGACCAGAGCCAAAAATGGACCCATCAATGTTAACGACATTCCTAGAAACATGCATGAATCTACTGCGCGACAGTAAGGTTGTAAAGGGATTACAGGAACTCATTAATAGATGCACTGGGACCGCACCAAGAGAACTGCACGTAGTCTGGAAGATTGGAAAGCATGCAACAAGGATAGGAAGAGAAAGGAGGTTGATCATGTAGATTGGAGAATATGAGATGGACCAAGTGATTCTGGACCTAGGATCAGATGCAAATTTTCTAACGAAGCAAACATGGGAGCGCATGGGAAGGCCTACGCTGCAATGATCTCTTATCTAGCTGCGAATGGAAAACCAGCAAAAGATCATACCTATGGGGAGATTGCAGGGAATCACCGTGGATATTGAAGGGGAAAGCGTGCTAGCAGACTTTGAAGTGATAAAGATTGTTGATGACAGCAATCCCTACCCCGCACTCTTAGGAATCGATTGGGTCACTGACATGAACGGGGTGATAAATCTAAATAAGATGATTTTGAGAAAATGTCGTTGCACGTAGTCGTACCTTTGGACCTTGTTGAGGGATCGTGCTACACTGATCCAATGCGTGACTATGAAAGTGATGATTTAGGCTACATCTACAAGATAACCACATGAGAGCAAGACTGGGTAAATCCCACTGCGGATGGACGGATCTCATGGGAGTGTGAAAGCTCCTGTACATCAGATTCTAACGAGGAAATAGAACGATGGCAGAACTGGTTACACAAGGCAACCACACTAAACTATAACATGATGACAAGATCGTTGCGTTGTGCATCGATGGAAGTGAGGGATCTTCCTACTTATGATGGGTTAAGTGAGGTAGATGCTTTCTTGAACAAATTTGAAAGAGAGGTGTTGGAACAACAATGTTTCAAGGCTTTGAAATGGGTACTACGTGCTATGCCTGCGAGGTGGTTGGGTACGCACCAAGCATGCTTTTGAGACTGGCGCAAATGTAGGGGAATGATGTGCATGATTTTTGGGAAACCTCAGATGTGGCTAATAAATAAATACAATGGACAGGATGGTCCACGCGTGCATCTGTCCAAGTGGGTACAGGCATATGTTAAACGACCTACGCAAATGCACAAAAACTTCGCGTTAGGGGACATGGTCCATAAGCATGTGTGGGCGAGGCAATTGCACGAATGATCCCTCCAGTTTGGACGATGGAGTGTGGAAAGAAAAAGTGTGTATAAGGTTACCCATGCAAAAGCCTTTAACGAAGGTTGTGAAGCACTGAACCAGGTATATAACGCGCAACGCAGTGATTGGGACCTGCACGTACCAGCAGTTTTATGGGCTTATAGGAAAACATATAAGAAACTAACAGGACAAACGCTTTCTAGGCTGTCTTATGGAGCAATCGTTGTAGTCCCAAAAGAGTATGTTATGCCTAGTCCGTGCATAACAGCGCCAGTGGAGATGACGTTTCATGAAGCCCTGGAAACAGGGATCGTGCAGCTGAACGAAGATGAACAGTTGGGACCTAAGGACAAAATCCGACAGGGTGATCTTAGGCTCCAAGGACCCATGAAAGAAAGGGTGCGATTAAGGGAGAAAAGTGCTCTAGTGGAAGCAAAAGTCAAGAAGCTTAAGGAAGAAATAAAGAAGGAATTTTTCGATAAGAAAATTGTAGTGATAAATTAGGGTGTGCACGATTACTTTGGAAAATTTAGGGGCTACCACCATGAGTTGATCAGCTTGATGTCTGGGATTGGACCATATATTACTAGAAGGATCACCCTTGATGGCGCGATGAAAATGGTGAAGTATGCGACGCAGACAGTAAAAACAAAAAGCGGATTTTTTCTTGGAAAAGTAATGGATGACCAGCTAAAAACCTATATAGGTGGCGCAGCCACCTGACTAGCCATGGGAAGTACAGTCTTAGCACTCCAGATAGTTGAAAGGAGGCACGGGACTATAAACTACTCTGCCTAAGAGCTGTGCAATATCGGGGCTGCACGCACAAGTAAAGTGTCACAAGGTCCGCAACCATGCAAGGGTGGTTAAGTTGCCGCGCGGGTTGGCTGGAAAGTGATCGTTGCAGTCGCTATTCACGATGTGATGCTTGACTTGAGACCAAATGGAGCTGGCGGTAGGCATTTAAAATGAGCGTTATGGGCAAGATGTGGGAAAATCTGCTGCTAAGGGAGCATTAACGGACCGGATTTGGGGGGAACAGTCGAATTCAAATTCAAAAGGCGCTATATATTGCAAAGGGTTGCCCAACAAGCAACACTTGGTCATTTGCGAATTGAGATGTCGTGGGCCTCGAGTATTCCAAACCGAGACCTATTTGCCCCATGGAGAGCATTGTTTGAGCACCTAGTTAAGCAGTTGAGAGACTTCTAGAAAAACGAGATGGCAGCATCCAAATAAACCAGGGAAATCACATAAATGACCGTCGAAGAAGATGCGTAGGCCATGACCATAGAATATTCCCCTGAGAGCATCGAGATTGTTGTGGAAATCCCTAAATTACCATGCACGCCGAGACCAAAGAAGGGTCAGCAGCCCATGATTCTGGTGTGCATGTCCCCTCGAAACCCGCTGAGAATTAAATTGACCATGGAGGAGAAAGGGAAAGCCGTTAATTTGGAAACCGATGAGGAGGAGGAAGATCTTGAGGACATCCTGATCGAAGAGGATGAGGATGAATACATGGAGGAAGAAACCGATGTTGCGCACCCTCCAACATGGCTACCAGCGTATGTCCTTTCACAGAAGGGGAAGGTAAAGGTGCCCAATGACCTCAATGAGAGCAAGAGCTCTCTGTAGACTCCGCTCCTCCTAGACGATATCATTTTTGAAGGAATGCACCTTGAATGGGTGCCGAGTCTAAAGTTCAAATATTGGGATCTCACCGACCACGAGAAATTCCCTCACTTAGTGGCCGCATAGCTCATGAAGCTGAAGCAGAACACTGTAGCAGGAGTCATAGAGTTCGAGCCACGCAAGTGGTTACGCGGAGTCAAAAAGGCGGGGTTGTTGAACCTGCTTTGGGTGCCACATTACCATCGCGCCCCAGTGAATATCTTCGTCATCAGGTAGCTGCTCTGCCTAGTTCATGGTGGGTGGTTATGGCTGGAGGATCCCATCCCCATCACAGACCACCTAATCCATCGAATTACCTAACTCTCGTGTAAAGGAGAAGACCCCACAAGCATTTCTAAGGATAAAAGCATTATTTTGGAAATCGTGGAGGCCATGAAAAATAAATACAAGCTGGAGAAGAAAAAGAGGGGCTACGCAATCTCCAGTATCAACAACAAGGTAGTCAAAGTTGCGACTCAGATACTGGTAGGTAAGGTCATGCGGAAGTGTTGCATGGATGAGGTGCCCATGCCGTTGGTTGCACTTTCCGAGTAGTGCGCAGAGGGGGCCCTGGAGAATTACCGCGAGGCACATGAACAAGGGAAAACCTTTCACTATGCATGGCTTCTGCTATCCATAGTGCTTGTGGCTGGGGAATTGCCTAAGGACAACCAATTCCCCACAATTGCAAGGGATCTCCCAGAAGTCGCGAAGTACTCTTCACTGTGGGCTACTAAAGATGCACACCACATCTGAGATAGTAAAATATTCTAGGTATTCATGGAGATGAACATTAGAATGGGGATTATCCGCAAGCTACGGTTATCACCCAGTGTCTACAACAACCTACAAAGTTTTGCAGAGTTTAAAGTGGACTTTCATCACATCTACCTCAGGGCACGCAAAGACCCTGCAAAGAAGTGGAACAAACTACCACATATGGCCACAGATGATGTGATACTTGACTTACTAGAGACATGGCTGCCGGAATGGCGCACCCCAGACATCTCTGCGGTGGAAAAGTATGTTGCGAAGAACAAGAAGGAGGAAGCAAAACTACGCATGGAAGAGTTGGTGAAAAAGAGGAAGAAGCAGCAGTAGCAAAGGCACATGAAGTGTGGGACGCTGCACAAATAGCAGTAGAACAACAGAAGACAACAAAAACATAATGTGCGGCCCATAAGTCGCCTTCGCTTGAGAAGGAGCAAGAGATGGAAACAGAGGTAGAGGAGGGAAGCACAGACCCACAAACAGTGTTGACACTATTGAAGCACCAGTGCTCGAGAGAGCAGATGGGGTCGAGCAAGAAGGTAAAATCATCGAAGATGTATATCGACCCGATCACCCTTACCGAGCAGGATCTGCATGATATAGGAGAGACAGTGCGCGACGTCACCATAGAAGCCCTCCAAAACTTTGTGGAGGAGAATCAGATTGTGTTGGGGGCCCTCAGAGCACAGAGTTAGGAGTTTTAGGTGCGCACTCCTCAGGCTGGTTCTCTCTCAACCAACCTCGCAGTAGGAACAGCCACGGCCGAGGAAATGTTGTGCGCCCGTATGACCAACACAATAGTACTGCCAGAAGGGGAACTGGTCACCGAAAATGAGGCCGACAGGCCTACGGTTAGTACATTGAAAGGAATAGGGATCAACATGGTTGTGCTCCCTCGGGAGACACTCTATGTTCTACAGGATGGGATTACTGTAGAATTGCGGGCTAGGGAGAGCCACGCATTGCAGGTGTTGAGCGAACAAAGGATCAACATGGAGCAGTTGAGTTTGCAACGTGACGAGGTCATGTCTCAAAATAGGAAGATGGTACAGGTAATTGAAGAAGCCTTCCAGATGGTCCCTGAGCTGGCCATACTAGTGGAAGCACCAGAAGATGCGCGCATCTAGAGATTAGCAACTGGGGTGAGCAAGGCGCGAGAAGAAATGATCAATGTTAAATTGGAGCTGAACCATCAGATAACAGAGCTACGGTTGAAGTCGCATCCTTCAACTCCTCCAGAGGCAAGGGAATAGTGCACCAGCACCATTACATTGGGGATGGAGGAGATCAACGATGCAGTGAGGAACTGCACCAGAATATTGGAAGAATCGTTCGAGATCCTCACCACTCTGCAGGAGGACCCGAACATACAGCATGTAGAAATAGAGGCGCGTGAGCTACAGCAGTAGTATGACAATGTCAAATGTATCGTGCAGACGGTGGCCCTCACACAGAGGCTCACATGAATGCAATAGGCCAAAGCGCTTAAGGAGCAAGTAGACACAGTGCGACACAGAGAAGCAGTTTTGAAGGCACGTGTTCAGCCTTGGATTGATGAGGCCTTCATAATCACAGCAAAAATTGAAGGCAAGCTCGCATAGATGCAGGGGACACAGGAATAGATACAAGGAAGTAGTTCTGACACTACGATCTCGGAACAACGCGTACAGGAGATACAACAGGCAGTCGCTCAGTGCATTGCCAACCTTGCAACAGTCCAAGCATAGTTGGGAGGTCTTCACGCAAAGATTTCTGCACTGACCAAGTGACTTGAGGGCGAGTCACGATGTTTTTTTTGGGGGCCTGTTGGGCGTGGGATCCCCCCAAGGCAATTTTTGGGGCTTAAATCCCAAGTTTTGACTAAGTCTGATGTAAAGACTCCACGATTTGTGGGCGCGAAGCGTGAAGTTGTAATTAAGTCATAGGGTTGTCTGCCCTTACTTTTGTAAATGTAGTGTCGGCTTGAGAGTTCTACTATGGTCTGTGGACCATGGGATTGTATAAATAGAGTGAGGCTCTGAGTGTAAAGAAGGGAAAATCATGGGAGAAAATCAATCCATGAAGCATTGAGTCGAAGTGTAGAGTTGTATCTTTGGGTCATAGAGTAGGAGAAGGCTCTACAGCTGAGTGCACAGAGGCCTAGTAGTCCGTAGCTAAGTGCGCGGACCCATGCAACTGAGTGCACAGGGCAAGTTGAGCCTTAATCAATTAAAGCATTAATAAAGAGAAGTTCTACAATATTCCTATGTATCTTTTCCTGTTTTATGCATTGAAGTAGTATTGGGTATGAATTTCAAGTTTACTATTTATTATTGCGCAAACTTATATGAATATGCTAAGCAAGTGAATATAATATAAGGTATCTGTTTACACAAATATAACTAACTCTTATAAGAAGATAAGTAAGATCCCTAGTGTGACTTGGGAAAATCGCGTAGATCATTGCTTTAGCAGCGCGAAGCTCCTCAGCCCCTGGTTAGGGCTGTGCAAAGTCAAGTATAATAGGGTGCGATGGCCTCACAGGTCGAGAAAGTGCGCGAAGTGACCTGCGCAAAGGTAGTCACTGTTGAACTAGATCAACCCCTTAGACATCTGAAGGGTGCAGACAGCTTGGTTCCATCATCCCCCTATATTGCTTCGGGTGAGACCTCAGTCCGTGCTCTGCGCACTATTGCCGAAAGGGCCAGTATTACAGGGATTTGTTTGGTTAATTAACTCCGAACATGGGTCAGACCCCAACAAGCCAACACCTCCAAGGTCCAATAAAAACACCATTCAATGCATAAGGCCAACAAAAGCATGAGAGTGAAAGAAATAATATCCCTTTTTCATTCAAAGAGGATTTGAAAACATGTAACTATGGTTGCCAAAGCTCTAATTTTCATTCCAAAAGCATAAGTTTTGTTTCAGATTGTAATTTTATTTCAAAAAGAGAGATGCAATAATTTTATTTGTTTATGTAATTTTATGTTTATCATATGTAATAAGTCACTATTTCTAGTTATTTACTCGAACTCTATTGCCAATATCATCCAAGAAAAATTCAAAAGTAAAGATTGTCAAAACTCCTACATCGTCCACCTGTAAAGAAAAAAGTCAAAAAGGAAATTAGCAAAGAGGACAAAAAGGTGAAATGAAACATTAGAAAGTGGGTTTTAAAGTTAAAAGATCAAATTCACTCAGCTATAAAGGACCTCTTGGCTTCAAACTCAGCTTCATTTGCTTCCTACTACTGATTTAGCAAACCCCAAGAGACCCTTTTTACAGTTATGGGCGAAAATCAGCAAAACAGAGCATGTGTTACGCATTCTCTTCTAGCGTTGCGCGTTCTCTTCTGGTGTTGCGTGTTTCCTTAAGGCATTGTGTGTTCCCTTAAGGCATTGAGCATTCCCTTAAGGCGTTTCTTGTTTTCCTGAGGTACTGCACACTCTCCATTGGCACTGCGCGTTTGTCCAGGAAGGCTACAGTCACCTCATCAACTCCTCCAAAGTGCATTCAACCTCCAAACAAGTAAGTACCAGCTAAGCAATGTGTGTTTATTCCTCCTCAAGTCACTCCCAAAGTTTTTAAAGGTTTAATTAGATATTTTGTGTTTATCTTATATCTAAACCCTAGATCTTCCCCAAAACTACCCTTGCACTATCAATTCCTTTATACACTCCCCTACACCTTCCTTCCTTTTCCCTAAACCTTTTTATCCCAAATACCCTCTAGGCCCTTTGTTCCAAAACCCTAATTCCTAGGTGCCACAACTACCTAGACTCCCAAACCCCCTACATTGCAACAATTTCCCCCATCCAAAAATCTATCATACTAATCCCTTATATCCTCCTACATTACATATATCCCTTCACCCACCTCCTTCATATTTACCCTTCCCCATTTCTTATTCCCAAGAGACCACATTCCAACTAGCTTATACCTCCTAGGGTTTGATATTAAACACCATGGCAGAAGAGGAATACAAACCACACAGTGAGGAAGAGCAAACAGATAGAGAAGAAACCGAGGTCAAGAAAATGCACAAAGGAGGAAAATACATAGATTTGAGCCAACAGATCTAAGGGAACTCTTGGCATCTCCTATGACTGTGACATCCTTCAAATATCTGGGTTGTTATGATTTTTTGAACAGGTTCAGGCAGTCCAACATCATCATGAGTTGACTAGGCTCTTCATATCCAAACTCCAAGACAACAAAATCACTCTATCAAGTATCAATTTTACTTTATCTACTACAATTATATCAGCTGCCACCAAAATCCCAGACGTTGGGGAGAAATGGTTTAAACAAGGTGAATTGGAGAGACATTATTATGAGCCTTACATGAAACCAAGGTACAGAAAATAAATAAGGGGCTATTTTCCTTTTTCACACCTCCTTGACAGATATGCCCCAATGATGAAGATTATTATGAAATATTTTTCATGTGAAGGTAGATTTTCGAGGCTCCATTCTTATCAAATTCGGCTTTTAATGCATTTCACTAGGATAAAAATTCTCAATATACCCTACTATATTTTCCAGAGCGTTGAGAAGATGGCCTACATTGCCCAAAAGATGGAGATAAAGATCAAATGAAGAGTCTCCTTCATCATTCCCTCATTAAAATTATAGTCCTTTATCATCTCAAGGAACTCAACATTGCATGGAGTACCTTCATAACTAATCCCATATTCACTCATTCATCTACTCAGAATGTTCAAACCATCCCTTCATCATCTCATCCTTCCACCTCCATTCCTCCATCTTAGCCCATAGATCATTCATCCTCATCTGATGAGTCAGCCTCACCGTCACCTCCATCATCACCATTCCATAAGCATATTCATTCACCTAACATAGATGAAATCAGAGAGCAAGAGCACATTGAAGAGGGTGAGGTCATCAAGCCTAAAGGGGTTGATTCGGGCACTCTGACACATACTTATCAGATAGGACATAGGCAAGTGTTTGCCCCATATATTTTGGGAGGGGCCTTGCCTTCTTCATCAGCAAAGCAGGTACAGAAGAGCAAGGAAAAGATGACAGAGACATAGATCCAGCAGCAGCAGCAGGACCTCCAATAGACAGAGTAGGATTTTTACTTAGTACCTAAGTGATCATGATGATAGTGAGAGCACAGGAATTGTCATCAAAGAAAAGTATGCACTCATAAGGGAGCTTTGGGTCAACTTGCAAAGGGAAAAATACATCATCTCATATTATGAGCAGGAAAACAAGCAATTTGAGACCAAACATGAGCTCATGGAGATTCAGCTCATCAAGGTAAAGCGGGAGGCTAAAAAGGCTAAGGCTTTATTTGATGAAGCATATGGAGAATATATTGACTAGTTTGAGGACCAGGTGCCAAGAATAAGGCCAAGGACCAAAGGCATAAAAAGAGAATTGGAGCTAGAAAAACAGAAAGAGGTTGAACTAGCTAATGATCTCACCCTAAATGAACAATTTGCCAAAATTATCGATGAGAACTGGGAGAATTGGCTTGAGAGGGTGAAAAACCATCTTGAAAAGCTCCTAGACAAGGCCAAAAGAGACAATGACATTCAGAGAAATATGGCAAAGTATTATTTCCAAAGAAACCAGATAGTAAAGGAAAATCTCAATGTTACTAGGGCAAGAATTGAAACCCTAACTCACCAAGAAGAAACGAAGAAGATTGATATACTTGCAGAGGCCTCACTCCATGCCTAGCCACACAAAACATCAACTCCTTGACCAATTTTGAAGAATCTTGGTTCATTTTTTGTAATATTGTCATTCCTGCCTTTTTTGTGGCAATTTCATATCAGCTCCTGGTCAAACACGCAGCACCTATGTTTCTAAGGAACGTTTTAGAGGAATGGAACCCACCAGTGGATTCATAAGGACCACCAAATATTGGAAAACCATGTTTCCAGCCTTGGAATGCAAAACTGGCACGTCAAAAAGGCAAGAAACTACCTAAAAATCATGTTTTTGCCTCATTTCTGGACCAGGCGCTATATTTGAGTAGTATTGGGAGAATGTATTTTTGGAGGGTCAAATCAACCACATTTTAAAAACCAAGGGAAGTTTTGGAAGCTAGACAGGATAAGCTTTCCAATGAGCTATCTTGGGCTCAATTTTGACACCGAGAAGATAGGAAAAAGTGGGTCTAAATATGGCACTACGTGTTTGACACTAGCGTTGCTCGTTTGATAGTTGGCCCAATTCCCAATTTGATTTTTACCTATGGGAAATCGATGTTTTACTGATGTAATTGATGTGGTTGATGTAATTATTATATTTTTACTATTACCTAGGGTAATTACATTAGGTGAATGGCCTCCATGACTTGTAATGAATCAGTTTACTTAAGTTAGGGATGAGTCACTTTGACCACCCTACACTCTAACTATCAGCTCAATTTTTGTTGTAACTGCTCCTCCTCTCATGGATTCGACCCCTGAGGCTTGGATGAGTTGGTTTTGAGGCCTATATCATGTAATGCTTCAGTCATTCTATAGTTTGGACTCTATTGTATGTTGTATTAGTGTTTCAGACTTTGGCATGGAATATATTAGATGAGTTGCAGCTATTTTGGTGGGATTCTTGTGGCATGGTATTTTGATATTGTTTCTGTTGGAAATAATACTGAGAGGGGGGGGTGAATCAGTATTATCAGATCAATCAAACTTTTCAATTTCATACTCAGAAACATATACGCTACTTAAATTTAGTGAACCCGCGTGTACACGCTACTGTGTCTAATGAAACTCGCGTATATCCATAGATCTTATAATTCAGTTAGCTTAATCTTCAGTAAATGCATCAGATCATTATTAAGCATATTAACAGTAAACAGGTGCAGGATAACAAAACAGAACATTACACAAGAGCCACACACATGAACACAAAGATATAAGGTGGAAACCCAATGTGGGTGAAAACCACCTGCTGCAAGTCATCTCAATCTTCTTCTTAATAAGAAAACCTTTTACAATATTTGTACTGGTGCAGTCTTATACCAGTACGGGAGCTACAACCCCCTTTGCTCTTGTACTAGCCGATCCATTTACTAGTACACAGGCTGCTACCTGCTACAATGCTCCAAAGATCTCCTTTAGCTTTTGTACTAGCTTAGATACTAGTACGTAGGTGCTTGCCTACAATCTTCTCACCTCCAGGTACCACGTTTCATCAATTTTCAGACTGGATACACTGAAGCACAACACATAATCTGTAAGGCCACTTTTCATCCAATTTTCATACTGGACCCATAACTATCATTGAAGCTCAAAACAATCATCAAACTCTGAATCACTGAAACCCTGTTAACAACAGTCACCAGAACACAGAGCAGACACAGAACTCTGTAATAACCATCAGATCCATCTGCAACTTCAAATATTAAGATTTACAATGTATACGCTACTTCGATGAATCAAACCCGCGTGTATACGCGCTTTTATCAAAGCCAACCCGCGTACAGATCTAAAAATAATTTCTATCAACTTGCAGCTGTACCAGACATCAGTCATACTCATAACACTTATAGAACTATACATGCGTCAGTATGTAGATCTAGAATAAGCATCATAAAGATAGTTCATTTCAAACCATTTGATCCCGATCTCTCCTTAGATCTTGCTCTCCATCAACCGATGAGATCTCTCCTTAGCTCAGATCAAGCAATGCATCATCAACCCATAACCTGCATACTGGATCTAATGCTTCATCAGATATTCAAGACATTTCAGATGCACTTGCCTAATGATTTCCTTCTCCTTATATAGCCTTAGGCCTTGTTCAATACCAAGAGCCAAAACCATAGTAACACAATACCATCAACTTCAAAACTAGGGATCGACACGCCCGTCGAGACATAATGGTCTGAAACCATAGGCACAACTTCCAAGGACTAACCGCCATGGACCAAAGGTACTTTTCAACATACACGCGCTTTTGCTGAAGCCAACCAGCGTGTACACGCGACTTGGGCTTAACGAACCTGCGTGTATGAGCTTTCTCTTCTTCTGATCATCAATTCCTTGCTGCTGACCTTCTGTACTATGATTTGTCATCAGTGAGGTTTGCCATCAAGGACAACACTTATCTCATAATGCCAACAATCTCCCCCTTTGGACTTGATGGCAAAGCTAACTTGTCACACTTAGAACTATCATCTGATTCCTTTGAGTTGTCCTCCATCAGTCACATCTGATATTTCTTCTGAAGATTCATCATCTGATTCCTTTGACTTAGAACTATCATCTGATTCCTTTGAGCTGTCCTCCATCAGTCACATCTGATATTTCTTCTGAAGATTCATCATCTGATTCCTTTGAGCTGTCCTCCATCAGTCACATCTGATATCTCTTCTGAAGATTCACCCAGTTATACATAAGTGAGATATTCTTCTATGAGAGGGTTGCCATCAAGTACAACACATGCATCATAATGCCAACAATCTCCCCCTTTGGACTTGATGGCAACAACACCAAATCACTCTCCCCCTTTGACATCAAGGGCAAAGGGTGGACCAAGATATTCTCTTCCTTTGCTGAAACATTCCACTGTCCATACTCCCCCTGAGTACCTGCTGAAATCTCTGAATAATCTCCCCCTTTGTATATGCCAAGGTGTAACAATCTGTCAATGCTCCCCCTGAGTACATGCCAAGTCTCTGTACTGCTGAAGTGTGTTGTTCATGCTCTTCCTGACTGTAGGCAAGATCTGCATAAGATGTTCTTCAAGAAGAACATGACTCTATACATCATAAAAGACCTTCCTATCACCAAAGACTCATACATACATCCATCTCTCAACTAAGTGAGGATATACAAAAATTGACTCATCCACCCAACCAAGTGGGGATACATCAAAATTTTACATATGACAACCAATCATATTGCATCAATCATCCCAGGCATAGTGGGGAAACCAAAATAGGCCGTTACATGACCTTGACACCATGAAAGAGATACCACAAAAGAGATATATGACATAGAGACGAAATAACTAGACCAAGACTTATGAAAGTCACTAGCAGCATCTGATAATCACCATTCAGATCAGCAACCAAGAGATCCTTCTGTTCTCCTTTCGCCTTTGTTCCTCTTGAAATCAACACCAAATGTGAACTAGAACCAAAAGCTTTAAGATAATGCCAACAATGCATCATTGGAAGATTATCTGCTCCCCCTGAACCTGTGCCAGATGATCTCTGTCAGACCTATATCAGACTTTCTGCAACCAACATCTGTCCCTGCTGATTTCCTTCAAATCTCCATATACGCGTTTGTATACACATAAACAAGCGTATATACGCAGATATCCCTTACGCAACACGCGTACACCATATACGCGACTATCCCCTTGTAAAACGGCGTATGCACGCGGATATCCTTTAAACAACACGCGTACACAAATTTCCATATCATCAACCTGTAAATGTCCTGTAGAGAATAGGTCATCAACCTATAACAAGGTATGTCTGCATCAATTCATCCCTTTGAACAGAATTCAGAGTCATTCACATTGTGTCATGTGTGAAACCACCATAGCCATTTCATCAAGCTCTACATGATCCAAGTATCATTACTTGGGAACATCTGCATCAATTAACATATGTAAGGATCAACCTATCATCATATAGATAAGAACTCATCACCATGTCTTCAATAAAGCAACTTTGAGTAGTCATCCATGTATCAGCACTATGTATCTTGAGCTCAAATTCTTTTGACAAAGATTCTTGATATCATCATCAGCAACAATCCTTATCCGCATGAGTGCCTGCATCATAACTGTATGATATTTATGCATATGACAACAGCAGTATATAAGTGACTCATCATCAAGTGAGGAAGATGTGTATTCAAGCTTTGTACTTCTTCTTGTCCTTATGAAGATCACCATGTAAGCACCATATATGCATCATCAAAGAATCATCCATAAATCTGATCTGAACATCAACTATGTAACCCCAAGAATCATATGAGATTTTATCATAGACAACTCACAACCACATCATAGCAAGATATATCATTTAGCCATATAAGAATCATCACCAAGGATTATTAACCATAATGCCAACAATGAATTACTAAAGGCATATGCTCCCCCTCAACTAGTGCCATCTGTTAGATCTGATCATGCATAAGCATCAAAACATCATCATCCTCAAGTTAGGATCAAAAACACTTCTAGACATCATACAAGTAACAAAACATTTCCACACATCCTCAGCAGACTGTAACCAATAGAGCAAATAACAGACTGAATCATATCATATCCTTTTTCTGATCCTGTCCCCACTGCTTTTCCTCAGACTGACATATACGCGATTTTGCAGTGTCTAACTCGCGTATATACGCGACTTCCCTTTAAGGAACTTGCGTATGAGATTCAGGACACTGAAGTTTTACACTTTCAGCTCCCCCTGAGTCTGATATGTCTGTGCTGTGCTGTGTCTCAGTACATTGTGCTGACTGTACTTCCTTCTTCCTCCATATCTTCAAGTGTGATGAGGTTTTCTCCTTTTGGTGTGATGTCCATCCTTTGTTCCTGCATTCCTTTGCTATATGTCCAAGCTTGTTACATGCATAACATCTTACATGTTTCATATTCCTCCTGTAGCAATCAGCAGCTTTGTGACCAAACATATTGCAAGCAAAGCAATATCCATTAAAGTACCTTGAGTGTGATGATCTTTCTGCATGATGGTCTTGAACCCTTCTTCTTCTACATCTAGCTGCAACATGTCCAAGATTATGACATACATAACATTCAACATTATTCATAGGAGGAGTAAAAGATTTTCTTTGAGGAGTCTCTTTCCTTGATTGTTGATGGGGTTGACCTTTCATCTCCTTGTTGATCATCTTAGATTTCTCTTTAGAGTTCCTTGCCTCACCTTGTGAACTAGATTCACCTTCAACAGATTCATGAAAACCAAGACCAGTCTTGATAGCAGGAGACCTTTGACTACTAAGAATATCATCCAAGACTTTAGAACTATCTTGAAATCGTAAAAGCTTATCCTTTTCTTCTATTTTACCTTTCAAGATATTTACCTCAACTTGAAGTTGTTCCTCCTTTTCTAGACATTGCTTCTTCATGTCTTCTCCATATTTCCTTCCTTCTTCCAACTGATGCCTTAGTCTGAGAATCTCCTTTTCTTGTTCTTCATTCAGATCCTGCTGCATTTGACGAACTCGGAAGGCACATTCTAGTTGAGATTTTAAGCTGGTGGCTTCGTTTTCTTGTTTTGCAATAGCTTGGAGTAGATCTGTATTCTGCTTCTTTGACTCTTCAAGATCTCCTTTTAGTGAGAGGATTGTAGCTTCAAGATTTTCATAGTAGCTGGATCTATCTTTGAGTTTCTTGATGGTTGTGCTTCTTTCGTTGACTTCTTTTCTTAATGATGTCACTTCATGCTGCAATTTTTGACATTGGTCTTCCTTGTCCTTGAGAAGCTTTCTCACCTTGTTTCCTTCTTCTAGTTGGGCCTTTAGTTTGGTAACTTCTTCTTTGAAAGCACATTCCCTTTTGTTCAATAGATCTTGTTGATCTTTAACTTTGTCTGCAAGCCTTCTAAACATTGCCTCTATTTGACACTTTTCTTGCTCACCCATAAAAGCATGTTCAGTAGTTTCACTATCACTTCCATCACTTTCACAAGGAAATATAGCAGGAACATCAGAGGATAACACATTCATACCTGATAATGATTCTGAATCTGATTCTGAATCTGAAGAGCTTCTTATACCTAATCCCCAATCGACTCTCCCACTGTCATAGTCCTTCTGAGATGTCTTCTTCTTCTTATGAGCTTTCTTCTTAAGCTTCTTTCCCATTGATCCACGGATCTCCTTCAAGCGATCAAGCTTCTATCAAAGGACCTGCTCTGATACCAATTGTTGGAAATAATACTGAGAGGGGGGGGTGAATCAGTATTATCAGATCAATCAAACTTTTCAATTTCATACTCAGAAACATATACGCTACTTAAATTTAGTGAACCCGCGTGTACACGCTACTGTGTCTAATGAAACTCGCGTATATCCAGAGATCTTATAATTCAGTTAGCTTAATCTTCAGTAAATGCATCAGATCATTATTAAGCATATTAACAGTAAACAGGTGCAGGATAACAAAACAGAACATTACACAAGAGCCACACACATGAACACAAAGATATAAGGTGGAAACCCAATGTGGGTGAAAACCACCTGCTGCAAGTCATCTCAATCTTCTTCTTAATAAGAAAACCTTTTACAATATTTGTACTGGTGCAGTCTTATACCAGTACGGGAGCTACAACCCCCTTTGCTCTTGTACTAGCCGATCCATTTACTAGTACGCAGGCTGCTACCTGCTACAATGCTCCAAAGATCTCCTTTAGCTTTTGTACTAGCTTAGATACTAGTACGTAGGTGCTTGCCTACAATCTTCTCACCTCCAGGTACCACGTTTCATCAATTTTCAGACTGGATACACTGAAGCACAACACATAATCTGTAAGGCCACTTTTCATCCAATTTTCATACTGGACCCATAACTATCATTGAAGCTCAAAACAATCATCAAACTCTGAATCACTGAAACCCTGTTAACAACAATCACCAGAACACAGAGCAGACACAGAACTCTGTAATAACCATCAGATCCATCTGCAACTTCAAATATTAAGATTTACAATGTATACGCTACTTCGATGAATCAAACCCGCGTGTATACGCGCTTTTATCAAAGCCAACCCGCGTACAGATCTAAAAATAATTTCTATCAACTTGCAGCTGTACCAGACATCAGTCATACTCATAACACTTATAGAACTATACATGCGTCAGTATGTAGATCTAGAATAAGCATCATAAAGATAGTTCATTTCAAACCATTTGATCCCGATCTCTCCTTAGATCTTGCTCTCCATCAACCGATGAGATCTCTCCTTAGCTCAGATCAAGCAATGCATCATCAACCCATAACCTGCATACTGGATATAATGCTTCATCAGATATTCAAGATATTTCAGATGCACTTGCCTAATGATTTCCTTCTCCTTATATAGCCTTAGGCCTTGTTCAATACCAAGAGCCAAAACCATAGTAACACAATACCATCAACTTCAAAACTAGGGATCGACACGCCCGTCGAGACATAATGGTCTGAAACCATAGGCACAACTTCCAAGGACTAACCGCCATGGACCAAAGGTACTTTTCAACATACACGCGCTTTTGCTGAAGCCAACCAGCGTGTACACGCGACTTGGGCTTAACGAACCTGCGTGTATTAGCTTTCTCTTCTTCTGATCATCAATTCCTTGCTGCTGACCTTCTGTACTATGATTTGTCATCAGTAAGGTTTGCCATCAAGGACAACACTTATCTCATAATGCCAACAGTTTCTTCTTCAGTTACATGTGTGTGAATGTTTTTTATCTTCCATGATCCATTTCACTTCTAAATCTGTTTGATTTTCAAGGTGTGATAGGCAGAATTCATCTTCTATGCTCGGTTTTGGGAAAATCATCATAATTTGTTTTATTTCTACAATTTAAAAATAATTCATGATTTTCATGCTCTTTTTAGCACCTCACTAGTCTAAACCATTTGATCACTATACTATAAAGTGTTAAATTAACTTTCCTACCTTGCCCCATCAGAAGTCTGCAATTCTGATTCT
Source organism: Pinus tabuliformis (assembly GCA_031772625.1). Classification (NCBI taxonomy): domain Eukaryota; kingdom Viridiplantae; phylum Streptophyta; class Pinopsida; order Pinales; family Pinaceae; genus Pinus; species Pinus tabuliformis. Next base: position 5,158,351 of record CM062819.1, read on the forward strand.
CTTTTTCCCTGACCTATTTCACTCTCTGACCTAATTCACCCATCGAGTGACTACCCCAATCAAATCAAATCAAAACAACCTATGCGCTTTATACCTAGCCTAAAACCCTAATCCATCCAATCCTCTTGTCTGTGATTCTTTGGAGAGATCCCTCTCTAGCTTGGTAGGGCTAGCTACCAAGTCAAAAGGTTGGTCTGTGGTTACCTCAGTTGGACTCTTCCTTAGCCTTGGAGATCCATAGGAGTGATAGCACAACCCATCACAAAGGAAGACTTCATGCAGCAAGTGCAGTAGCAGTCTGATCTTAAATTGGTAGGTGGCCATGCCAGCCTATTGTAATCTAATTTCTTCTCTCTTGAAATAAAATTTAAGGAAAATCCAAAAAAAAATTATGTAAATAACTAAAAAGAATTATGTGATTGTGAAAATTAGTTCTACTCACATGATTATAGAAGGATCAACCTGAAAACCAGCTTACTGGCAAGAAGATCAATTCTAATAAAATGGGAATGTTGCTTGACCTTTAGATGTGTTAACTATCACCAAGAAGAAGCAGGTTCAAGTACAGGAACCAGGCCCTTATCCAAGTTTGGAATACTTAGCACGAAAATTTTTATTTAGGAAACACTCAATTCCCGTTGCATTTATTTTATGGATCAGTGATGTGCAGGAAGATGTCAGGCAAAATTATGCCTTTCTTCTATTCCCATTTTTGAAAAAAAATCCCCTTACTTTCTTCTTTTTTATCCCAAAAGTTTACCATCCCTTTCTTCAAAGAAGTTTCCCCTATCTGATTTTTTATTTCCCTCTTTTCCCTTGAAATTTTTCCCCAAAATTCCTTTTTCGATTTATCCCTCTTAGTGGTTTCGCTCTTGAATTCCATGTCGTAATTTCCTTCCCATTCTAAAAATTTACCCTTTTTCACACTTCTTTTTTTTCCCTCATGGATTGATTACAAGATCTGATGTGAACTCACTAATCAGATCGAGAGGCATATGTTAACACCAAAGAATGGCGAATAAAACCTCCTTTGTATATTCAACAAATTTTTTAATCCAGCCTATGAATTATATTCTATCATAATTTTCTTTTGGTTCCTATTATGCTACAAATATCCCTGGTGCAGGAATGTGTGTTCAAGTGCAAGCAGATTCGGTGCAGGCATGGGTAGTGCAAGCATGTCTATGTGCAAGTATGTCTAAGTGCAAGCATGCTCAGTGCAAGCATGGTTCGTGCAAGAACATTCAGTGCAGGCACATTCAATACAGGAATCCTCACTGCTGAGCGCACCCAAAAAAAAAACACATGTTCCGGTGCAGGAACACCTGGTGCAAAAATGTGTGTTGAAGCTTATCTTTTGTTTCATGAACCTTTGTACATGTAGAATAACTGTACCACCTGTAGATCATGGCATTCAATTTATATTATGATTAATGCTTTGTTTCATCATTTACTAAATTAGGAAGAAATCATTTAAGTACAAATATATTTTAGGCTATGAAATGTTATCTTTTCAATGAGTACTAAGTACACCTTACATGAAATCATGGAGTAAATGTGGAGTGGTACGATTCTCCTGAAATCCAATACTTACCTTCCCTTGGAAAACTCATCACCTGATAATAATGGCCTCACTCCATATCCAACCTTGCATGACTGTTATGTGAAATTATTGTCTAAACTGCCGCCTCTTCCAATCATCATCGCCTGCTTGTACTTGCACCAATTTGCATTCACATCCATGTAATTTTAATAATGAAGCACGATCTTTCAGGAAATGGTTGATATAACAGCGGATGTATAGCTTGATCACCATTTGAGTTCTTTTTGTTGTAATATATTTTTAGAACTTGAGACAGAGAGTGGGTGAATTTTAATAGACATGGCGCCTGTAAGGATTGAGCCACGATCCATACAAGAGATGGAACAGACAGATGAATGCAGGAAGAGTCGTGTAATGTTGCAAAAATCTGGGTTCCTCCTATTCCTGTAGAAGTTCGATGGATTTGACTCAACAATTGCAATAACATTTTCCCAGACCTTCGATGGGAGCCGAGCCAAGGTTGGTTCATTAGAATTTGCAATTACATAAGAATCCATATCTCAAGCTATAGGGTTTCTAGGAGTGGGGGAGAAATGGTTCAAGAATGATAATTTAGAAAAGAAAATGTGGTGTCAATTCGTGGTCAACCCGAAGCAGAAGGTGGATTGGAAGAATGGCCTCCAATAGAACGTTATGATCGGGAAGTGGAAGGATCTCATGTTTGTGTTGCAGAAGTTCCTTACTTGTGAGGGCTGATACTCACTAACTTTCCTCTATCACATACACCTAATCTTGCACTTTGAGTCTGGTAAGCTCATCAATTTCCCGTATTATTGGCTCAGAAGTTTAGAAAAGATGGCGAAAGGAGTTCAGAAAGGAAAATCCAATCAGGCTGCATACAAATTATATCACCACGAGCTGATCACAATTTTATTTAAGAAAGAGCTGGAAGCTAAAAATGTGACTTGGGAGGAACTCATGGAGTTTTAGGGGCAGAGCATAGAGAATTTGACCCAAAAGAAGAGTGCAAAAAATCTGGCTCGAAAGAAGAGTGCAGAAAAGTTGGCTCAAAAGAAGAGTGCAGGGAAGTCAGCTCATAAGAGGAGTGTAGGCAAGAATGAGAAATCAAAAATGATGGCCTCGCATCCTACCGAGAGCAGGAGGTCGGCCAGGCGAAGAACTACCTCCTCAGTGGTGGGTCATGTTCAATCGACCTCTCTGATATTGTTGGATGACTCGCCACCTAATTCACCAGGTAAATACAATCTTTTGGTTCTCGTTGAGGCAGCAGCTCATACAGTGGTTGATGTTGACTATGTGGAGAAGGAAGACGACACTCCCTTATCGGTCCTCTTTGGCATAATGAAGAAAATAAAAGTGATGTCGAGTACAAGTAAGGACCCAACAGAGGGTCAGGTGGATGACTGGGCACAAGGTACTGAAACCCTTGGGGTGATGGACGAGCAAGGTGTTGAAACCCTCAATGATTTTGAAGAATAGTGTACTGAAGCCCCACGTGAGATGGATAAGCATGGTATTGAAGCCCTTAATGACTTTGAGGAGTAGGGTATTGAAACCCCTGGTAAATCAAATGAACAAGGTATTGAAAGCCCTGATAGAGTAAAACTGCAGGGAACTGAGACCCTTAGTAACATTGAGGTTTTGAGTGTTGAAACCCTTGATGATATAACAATGCAAGAATTGAAAGGTGGCCAGGATAACTTTGACCTTGATGATGATGGCACATCTCTGGAATCGACTGCTAAAAATTCTGCGCCTGAGGAATTGAGAGTGGAGAACTCCACCCTCTATCTGAACAGTCAGATAGAAGAACTCAAGCAATATGTTTATGGCTTGGAGGTATTAAATGAAGCCATGAAAGAGCAGAGTATAGTGCATAAATGAGAAAATGTAGAGTTGGCAGGAGAGGTGAAGGAAAAGAAAAGACAAGTTAAGATATGGAAATATGGGGCCTCAAAGTGTTATGAATGTCTTAAGAAGGTGACCAAGAAACTTAAAAAGGCTCGAAGCAGGAAGGAAAAGACAATGAAAGCAGGGATCAGCATACAAGTTCAGAATGCCCTTCTGTTTTGGTTCTTTTGTAAGCAGGTAAAGGTTGTGTGAGGACCCACAACAACTTAAGGAGGGGAGGATGTTGGTAGGCTACATTGCTTCATTTTTAACCCTTTTTCCCTTCAAAGCCATAACCTTAGACCTTTGTTTTAACCTTGCAAACCTCCCTATTCCTGCACTAGTCCAAGAATCATGTATTTTCCTGCACTAGCTTTAAATTTCATGTTTAAGGGTTACGAATGTGCATAATTAATCATTTTCAAAGATTTTATACATTTAAATATTTGCAACTAATATTTCTCTTCCTAAAAGTATTTGATAGGCAATGTATTGATCATCTCATTAGCATGGTCGAGTGCAGGTAGGATTCCTGCACCACTGGCAAATCTTCAACTGTCGTGACAGCTCACCACTCCATTGGGACACCGTGTTCGAGAACGATCAACTCAAGTTGGGCTCAAAGTGGAGAGGAAAGTTAGGGATATGGTGGAGATTGGTTCGTCGGTTGAATACCTAGAATAGTGTTTTGTTATAGCTGAAAGGCTTAGTACGAACTGTTATTGTTACTTTCTTATAGCCGAAAGGCTCATATTGGAACACTAGATGTAATTTGGTTACGGTCGTAGGCCTGAATGAATGTATAAAATATAGGACTTAGATAGAAAATGGTAGGGAGCGATAGATATAGAAAGGATATTGTGATCTCACTCTTCTCTAATTTTGCTGGTATCGCCCTCGTTCAGGGCTGGATTCGAACTCATGATGTATATTTGTTGCTTATTAATAGAAAGGAACTGCTACATGATTTATCAATATTGCATTGTAATTTTGTGTTAATTTGTTGATTAAAGAGTTGAATCTTTATGTTTCCTAAACAAGTAAATGAGCTGGTTGGCTAGAGCCTAGCCAACCCAGCTCGTTTTCGTCGTGTTCTTCTTTTTCGATTAAGGTGTGTTAATTTATTTTAATGAAAAGTGTGAAGTAAATAGATGTTTTTTTTTTAATTCTTCTGCAAAGTTTAAATCTGATTTCATTATAGTGTGATAGATTCATGGTGTGCATGCTCTATTGAGTTTAATCTTATGATTTCCTTCTTTGAAGTTTAATCTTGTTTTATGTCTGGATCGGGCAAGCACGCATTCCTGCACTAGTACATTTACAGTCCTGCATATTGACTCCTCTGGTTCATTACAGTAATAGTCTTTTATACTTTTATGATTGATGAGTCTTAATGTGATTCTAAAGAGCATGATTTTCATTCCAAAGTGTTCTTGATATTTCAAATTAAACATACTTTTGATAATCAGAAACTGAATGATGTTGTGACACACTAGTATGTGCCTGCACTTCATGCTGTTTAGGAAATATTAGACTTCATGCTTAATTATTCTTGAATGGAATCCTTCTGAGTTAAGAAGGTTCTGAATGTAGATCAGTTTGTGTGAATAACTATTACAGGATTGAAGCCTGATGTCACAATTAAATGATCTTTTTAGGTTGCATGAGGAATTTCCTTGATTAAAGAAGAGTGAAATTTGAATTTGGAGATTAATTCTTGTTTTAGATATTAAGATTGGTTGAAGAATCTTTCAGTTTGAATAATTTATTTTTAAGTTTTGTTCACCTTTGCAAGTTCTTTTCCCAGGTTAACACATTCTTTATTTCTCATAAGAAGGATTGGAAAACTTGGTGCAGGAATGTTTGTCCCGATACAGGAATCGATCTCCTGATCCAGGAACATAGTGCTCTAGTCTTGAGGCTTAAAGCTCCTGCATAAAGACATAAATCTTTAGTATTGGTGTAAAATATACTTCCAGCACCTAAGCTTTGTTCTGGTACTAGTGCAAGCACATTGCAGAAGTACATGAATAATAGCTTAGTGTAGGGAGAAAGATCTACAAGGAGTCAGATATCTTGAAGGGTCCAATTACTAACCCAACACACAACTATACTAAAGATAAACATAGATTTACATTTTCATTAGTCAAAGATTGTTTGTAAGAAGAAAATTCATTTCATTTATTTTCCTGCAAAAGTACTTTCTTTCACATTCCATCACTAGAATATCTTACGTGGAAATTGTCGAGTGATCTTTTATTTTTGATACTACAAGATTACAATTAAGGAAGTAGGAATAGAGTTTGGAAAATTTAATATCGTTATTGGCATTTCTTGTGTTTCATCTCTAAGTTTACGAAACCCCCGGGTTGACAATTAAGTGTTGAAGAAGTCTACCTAACCGCAATTCCACCACCCAACACAGAGCTTCTAAGAAATATAACAAACATGTTGAGAAAAGATACAGAGATAAAGTGGAACATTGAGGCTAAAAAATCATTTGATAAAGTAAAACAAGCCTTAACCCAGGCTCCTGTGTTGATTAGCCCTGATTTTACAAAAGATTTTCTCATTTTCTCATTTGCTTATGAGCATACTATTGTTGCAGTTCTCTTACAGAAAAATAATGAAGGACATGAAAAACCTATTGCTTTCTTTAGTAAAGCCTTAAGAGATGTTGCATTGAAGTATAATATCATGGAAACACAACCTTTTTATTTGGTAAAAGCAATAAAAGATTTTATATTTTATACCTCCACTCACATATAATTGCCTTTGTTCCAAATGTTGTGGTAAAAGACATACTAACCCAAAATGATCCTAATGGGAAAAGAGGTAAATGGTTGTCATTATCTTAGAATATGACATTGAAATCAAACCTACCAAACTCATTAAAGGTCAAGTATTAGCTAAATTGATGGTTGAATCTAATTTACATGCTTTGGATATAAATTTTCTAGCTATACTTAACGAACCAGAAGAGCAGGCAACTCCACAAGTAGCAGAAGATTTTTCTACCTCTCCCTAGTATGTAGACCTTATTTTTGTTCTACATCATTTACAAGCTCCTCTTGGTCTGACCAAAATGAAAGCTAGATTTCTTAAACTCAAAGCCATGAAATTTTGTATTTTAGATAATAATTTGTATTGGAAAGATACTGGTGGAGTTTTACTAAATTGCTTGTTGAAAGATGAGGTAGATAAAGTGATGCAGGAATTTCATGAAGGAGACTGTGGTGGACACCTATACTGGAAGACCACTACCAACAAGATCCTAAGAGCCAGTTTTTACTAGCCAACCTTATTTGTTGATGTCCAAAAGAAAGTCACCTCATGTCACCTATGCCAAATATTTGAAGGCAAAAGGAAACTATTGCCTTTACCCTTAAAACCCATATCAACCGAAACTCCTTTTCAGCAATGAGACCTGGATTTCATAGGAGAAATTCACTCTTCCTCCTAGGCCCAACATAAATGAATTCTTACATCCACCTACTATTTTACCAAATGGGTTGAAGCTATATCCACTAGGCAAGTCTCTGATGCAGTAATCATTAAATTCTTAGAGAATAATATTCTTTCAAGATTTGGATGTCCTAGGAAAATCATTACAGATAATGCTGTAGCATTCAAATCAAAGAGGATGGTAGAATTTTGCAACAAATATCAAATAACTTTGGGGAAATCTATAGCCTATTACTGTCAAGGAAATGGACTAGCAAAATCCTACAACAAAAGTCTGATTAATATTATCAAAAAATTGTTGCAGGATAACAAGAAATCATGGCATAATAAGCTAGTAAATGCATTATGGGAAGATAGACTTACTACTAGGAAATCAATTGGCATGTCTCCATACCAATTAGTTTATGGCATGGATGTTATTTTTGTTGGGTTGTGTTATATTCTTTCCACGACAAGCGGGGGGGTCACGGGGGGGCGGCAGGCCCCCTGTCAGAGGGTATGCAAGGGTCTCCCAAGGAAAAGAAAAAAAATTGGACCCTATATTACTTATGGTTTTGTGCATGGATTTCGCACATGGTTTTAGGCACGATGGTTTTCGATCCATGGTATTATGTAGATCCGGTCAAGGGAACTACAGTTATGTTCTAATCTAGGGTTTATGGATGCTTCGATATGTATATATATGTATTGTAACTTTGAAAGGAACATATTGAAAGATCAATCTGGTAGTCCCGGTTTTGGGGTCTAAGGGAAAGCTCTGTGTATATTTGTTTTATGTGTTATGATCTCGCCTTCATTTATTTTTTGTTTTAGAATTCGTATGCGGGTAATTTCTGTACAGGGTTAAAACCTAAAGTTTTTCCAACTTCATTGGGTATTCCTGTTTTGAAAATGATGCAAGAATTGCAGGTGGAACCGAATGACCTACAAAGAAGAATAAATCAAACAATTCAACTGTAGCAGTCAAGAGAGGAAGTTCACAATAGGACTCAATTGGTCCAGGAAAATATTAAGAAGATATATGACAGAATAACTGAGGACGATGATTTTCAGATAGGAAACCATGTTTTGAAATGGGATTCAAGAAGAGAAGAAAAGGGAAAGCATGGAAAATTTGATAATTTATGGATGGGACCTTACATAATCCATGCTTATAGGGGAAATAATGCATTTTTTCTTAAGGACATGGATGGAACAAAGCTACCTGGTGGACCTGTCAATGGCAAGATGTTGAAACATTATGTTTTTCAGGAATAGAATAATTTCTCATCAAAATCATTGTAGATACCATTTTCTTTGTACTGTTATGTTTGGGGTGGCTCATGTCAAAAAGTTGAAACCTGTGGAGAAGGCCCTAAGCTTTTAGTCATGTTTGCCACCATAACTACAACAACAACAAAAATCAAATGCAGTAAAACATTGAAGAAGAGGATTCAAGGCTACTAGTCTACAATTCTTGACACCTCACAAGGAGAGTGTCATCCCCAGCTAGAGCCACTATTAGGGTCCTATGATTCATAGGATCAAATGATGATTGAATGTTTTCTTTCAATATATCCAATTGTAAATAATATTGTATATTGCAAATGATTTACAATATATATATATATATATATATATATATATATATAATGAAAAGAGGGTATATATAAAAAATGAAATAGAAAAGTAAAAAAGGGTGAAAAGGACCCCATAAAAAAATAAAAATGATAATAATAAGAATATGAATAAGAATACAACTGAAAGTGATGCAAATTCAAATGCCACTACCAGATAAATGCTTTCATTTTCTAGAATAAATTGATTGTTGTGTGCAGCTTGTTTAAAATGCCACAACCCTGAGTCATTGTTTAGGTCATATAGTGTAATCATGATCAAACAAGTTTCAATTTTTGTTAATTAGATTAGAGAATAAAATTAGCCAAACTATGTAATCTTGGCTAAAAATAGTTAGGTAGATTAGGTGAATAAATTGATCCAACAATTTAATATGGATCAATGAATTACTAGGGTTAGGTTGCAGTTAGATTAGATGAGTTTCCCTTTTTAAAAGAAAAGAAAATAAAACAAGGGTTTGCACCTCTAAATGCACCCTTGGTTAGTCAAAATTTACCCTAGTTAAATGGAGATCAAAGAGGTTGAAATAAAACAAAATTATGTTTCGGGTCATCCTATGCTTGGCGCAAAATATAGTTTATCCAAAGTTTGGAGTTCATATTGTAAAGTCACAAAAGACAAAATTTGTTTTATCGTATTTGATTAAGTCATGCACTACATCCAACCACGGATTTTCATCGGAGGCTAGATCAACGGCTCTCAAGGCCTTTTGTCCCCCGCCTCTCCCCCCCCTTGCCTCGTCTATCTTTATCGATAAAGGGGGGGTCCAAAATGTTGGTTTCCCCATCTGACCCCATGCCTCCATGTCGCCCCATCATTCTTTCGTACCCTCCCCCCCGAAAAATCACCTTGCCACCATTCCTTCCCGCCAACATTCCCCACACCCTCCCTCCATGACACATGTCCCCCTATCCCCTAACCGTTAAACATTTATTCCCCCTACTTAAATTACCGTTAATATCTCTAACGTCCCACGCCTGCAACGGAAACATTCCCAACCATAAAAACACCAGAGTTTACCACATTTTTTCCCTTCACTGTCTTAGAACTCTACAGACATTAAACTTCACAATTTACCCATATGTCTGATTGGATACGATCAGAGGACTACCAGCAGTTGTATCATCATTCTCTTAACCAAAAACCTTTGGTTTTCAGGTTTTTTCTGGTCAATTCCCTAAATTCTCCTATCTGTTTGTTCCTCACATTTCTTGATATGGCTCCCAAAAGTCAGACTGCCACTAGTGTTGAAAACCCCATGATCCCTCCACCCATTGACCTAGATCACCTTCCCCTAGTTGACCGAGATTATAAGATCTCAGAACCAAAGTGTGAATTCGATTTTTTTGAGTTGCACAATTGGCTCAAAGATCTTCATCTTAACCAAAGTGATGAAATCGACCTCTGGGAATCAAATCTACCCCTCTACATGTTTCCCCAAGCACATTATTTTCCTGAATTCATCCTCAAATGCAAAGTTGACTACATACCAAATCAGAGAGCCATAATAGCCCCCACAGGTGAAGTTTTATTTGCAATTACCCCTCATTCCATCCAACAAATGATGCACATTCCTCAAAATAGTGCCTCCACCCCTTTTCAATAGAAGCCCTAAATGAACTATACCAAAAGCTAGATTTTTCCCGAAGGGCTAGGATTTTTGAGATTTTCCTACCTAAAGATACACAGTTACCTAAGAAAAACCCTCCCTATCCCTCTTCAATGTTTCCAGAAAGAGCCAAACAAATCATATCAATGCTTTCCTATTTATTAGGTTACTATTCTAATGAATGGGTAGATGAACCCATCTTAGGTTTTCTGTCCATATTTTCCACTGAAGATAATCCCTCAGTTGTGTTTGATTTTAGCCAATTTCTTGCTGATAGGATCCATGAACAATTCCTTAAACTCCAAACTGAAGGAATGTTCATATATGCTTCTGTTTTAATGTACCTATTTTTATTTTTCCAAGCAGAAAAATTCCCATTTGCAGTGCAGAAACTCAATGAGCAGGGGGAGCCACAATCAGTTATATTTTGGACCTCTATTCTAAGAAGAAATTCAGAGGAATATGCTTTCAAAGAATTCATAGATCAGTTTTTGCATCCAGCTACTTGTTTTTTGACCAGTCAGATAGAACCCAGGGTCAGTCAAGAAATCCAGAAGATCTTACATCTCAGTGAGCAAGAAAAGACAGGTGACTGGTACTTGTACTAGAATTACACTGAAATCAGAGTATATGGGTGTGAATTTCCACCCTATAAGCTACCCAAATACCTTCCAATGAGGATTTTTTCCTTGGAGTACATTAGGCAAATGATTAATTCTAATGAAATCCATTTTGTTGCAGCCAAGAAAAAATCACAATTCAGGATAAAAACATAGGTTGGGCCTTTTATCTGTAACGACAGGACAATAGGGCAGGAAGGAGATGAAAATATAAAACAAATGAAATTTCCTATAATCTTTACCTGGCCATATGAACCATTTCAAATAATGTGCAGAAACTCAATGAGCACGGGGGGCACAATCAGTTATATTTTGGACCTCCATTCTAAGAAGAAATTCAAAGGAATATGCTTTCAAAGAATTCATACATCAGTTTGTGCATCCAACAACGTGTTTGTTGACCAATAAGATAGAACCCAAGGTCGAAATATATCTTTATTCAGTATCATTCACATGGAGGATCTTGAAAACTGTTAAGTCTGCGGATTGAAGGTGCTCTCCCGCGCGCGCTCGGCAACCCTAGCTGTTGCTGCGTGCGTTCCCTCAGCGTGCCTGCGCCTGGCAGCGCTGCTGCTGGGCTGCTTTCCCCCTCTGCTCGTTCCCTTTCCCACCCTGGGGCCTCCTGCCCGTCTCATTGGGGGCCTGCGGCCCTTCCCCTTAGCCTTTTGCTGGAGCGCCCCCTGCGCTTCTGTCCTCTCCTGCAATGGATCCACCAATCCATGATCAGGAAGATTTGGAAAAGATGTTTGCCTCTCTCACAAAAGAGATCTCCTCAGAGAAAATCCGCCCTACAGCCACAAAGTTCATTAAGAAGCTCGATGAAATTCCGGAAGTTTCGCTCCCTCCTGGCCTCCCGAGGAGAGCTGCAGTTGCCTTGGCAGATCGTGGCCTGGTTGGCCAGTTCACCGGACTATGGCCCTCACCCCGCACAGTTCAACGCTGGGTGGAAAGAAACTGGAACTCAATGGTCCAAGGTAAGATAGCAATAAGGTTCTGCGGGAGGGGATTCTTCACCTTCCTCTTCGAAACGGTGGAAGACCGTAATCTCATCTTCAGGAATGGTCCTTACTTCATGGACACAAGAGGCCTGTATCTCAACAGATGGACCCCCGACTTTGATCCCGAGATGGATGTCCCCAGTGCTGTCCCGGTCTGGGTCCGCCTTCCCCATCTGCCTCTCCACTGCTGGGGAGATGAATCGGTGAAAGCTATAGGAAACGCTGTGGAGAAATATATTGATAGATCGGAACCAAGGGAGAACATGCATGCATGTGCCCGGATATGTGTAGAAGTGGATTTGGGGAAAGGATTACCGGAAGCGATCAAACTCAAGGTAGACCAGTGGACGCACATACAGCAAGTGGACTACGAGCAGTTGCCGTTCAAATGCAAGGTATGTCATGAATACGGGCATTTTGCTAATAGATGTAGTAAAAATAAACCAATGGACTCTGATAATGTTGAAGCTCCGGAAGAAACATGGGAAAAAGTCAAGAAGAAGAAGTCAAATCCACCCCCTGGAACTGTCTCAAAACCCCTAAATGAAACCCCAACCCCCCCTCCCCCATCCATCCGGATCTGGCCCTTCTATCCCCTCTTCCTCCAACCCTTTCGAATCCCTATCGGCAGAGGATCCTCCATCCCCCCCCCCTCTCCGAGAGGCCCTTCAGCAACCCCTCCCTCTCCCCCCCCGGCCTCCCCTCCCCCAACGGTTGAGAGAATCCTAACAAGGAACAAGACAAAGGAAAATATCACATCCACCGACCCACCCAGAAAAGTAGGAAGAAAGTCAAACAAAGAGATAAGGGATGAGAACGCAGCAAAGGAAATGGCTACAGGTAGCCAGCAGCCAATGGATACATATCTAGACAAGACCAAGGGGAGCGGGGAGAAGACGAAGGAGAAAAGTGGAATACACAATAAACAAAGTAAATGATGAATCTGGTCTCTTGGAATTGTAGGGGGATGGGCTCCTCCCTAAAAATTAATGCAGTCCGAGACCTTCTCAAATCGGAACACCCAGACTTTCTACTACTCCAGGAGACCAAAATCAATGATCAGGATTTTCAAAACACTGTTAAGCGAAGCAGAAGCTATGAAGGAATAGGATTGAGTGCAATAGGCGCCTCAGGTGGAATAGGAACAATATGGGACAAAAGTAAATGGAAACTCCAAGATAGCAGACAGAATAAATGGTGGCTAAGAACATATATGCAAAACATATCAAAGACTGAAGAATACACAATATACAATGTCTAAGCACCCCCCCACTATAGAGAAAAAGCCTCTTGCTGGGAGTCAATCATCATGGATTTAATGAATGCTCAGGACAAAAATATCTTCCTGGGAGGAGACCTGAACTTAATAAGAAATGCGGAAGAGAAGATGGGGGGAAATTTTTTTGCAGATCCCTCAAGGGATGCATTAGAAAAAATCATCCAAACTCACAGCCTCGTGGATATTCCCCCTCAGAACGGGCGCTTCACATGGTAAAACAAGAGAACTGGTAAAAACAACATCAAAGAGAGGCTGGACCGTATTTTGGTTCAAGAAAGAATTGTGGCCAACTTTTCTAGGATCCAAAGCACAGTAATACAAGGATATATATCAGATCATAAACCAGTGGCACTGCATCTGGTTAAAGGAGAAAATATGGGACCAATACCCTTTAAATATAACAGAGCGTGGGAAAACAGTGAAGACTTCAGGAACCTGGTAAAGGAGAAATGGGCAACAGAAATTATGGGCTCCCCGCACTATATATGGGAGACAAAGATCAAAATTCTACGGACAGCCATCAAGCAATGGGCCAGAACTTTCGCAACAGAGGAAGGAAAAAGGAAAATCAACCTCCAAATGAAACTTGAGGAGTGGAATCAAGAAACAGAGAAGGGCCAAGACACAGAAGAAGACTTAAGGAAAGAAAACGAATTGTACATGGAACTATATAAGCATAATCGAGCGAAAGAGGAAGAGCAAAGACAAAAATCGAGGTGCCTCTGGCTCAAATCAGGCGATAAGAACACCTCTTTCTTCCATAACAGTATCAAACTGAGGAGAGCAGGGAACAATATTGGGAAAATTGCAATGGAGGGCAGAGTTCTAACAGAGCAAGGGGAGATCAAGGAAGCAGCGTCTCGTCACTTTCAAAATCTTCTATCTGCTGATCCCCATTACAAAGAAAATCCGGATTTTCTAAATATAATAGAGAACAAAATCTCAGAGGAACAAAACGCAGAATTAGAAAAGGAGATCACGAAGGAGGAAATAGAAAGGACTATCCAAAGCATGCCATTGGATAAGGCTCCAGGCCCTGATGGATTTACAGTGGCCTTTTACAAAACCCATTGGGAAGTTATTAAGAAAGATTATATTAGAATGGCAAAAAACTTCTTTACAAAATGCAAACTGGGCAGCAGCATTAAGTCCTCTCATTTAGCTCTTATCCCCAAAGAACCAAATCCCCAATCTTTTGATAGATTCCGCCCTATTTCCCTGTGTAACGTTTCCTACAAAATCATCACTAAAATCTTGGCGCACAGGCTAAAAAAAATCCTTCCCTCCCTCATATCCGAGAATCAAGGAGGTTTTGTTCCTAGGCGACACATAACGGACAATGTCATTCTCATCCAGGAGGTAATTCACAGCAGTTTATCCAGGAAGGAGAGGGGTATGATCATCAAGCTGGACATGGCGAACGCCTTCGACCGGGTAAACCACTCATTCCTTCAAGCAGTCCTATTGAAATTTGGCATCTCAGAGTCCTTTACAAGCAGGGTCATGGAATGCATTTCCCACAATTGGACAGCTCCACTCATTAATGGAAGGCCCTGCACTGCCTTCAAGAGTTCAAGAGGATTGAGGCAGGGATGCCCGTTGTCACCCTTTCTTTACATTATTATGGTTGAAACCCTCAGCTTACATTTGGAGAATAAGCGCAAATTAAAAGAAATTACAGGGGTGGATATAGTTAGAGGATCTAAGGGAATCAATCACTCCCTTTTTGCAGATGACACTCTGCTGATAGGGGGAGCCTCTAGCATCATGGCCCGAAGATTCAAAAAAATTCTGGAACTCTTCCTACAAGCTTCAGGAGGCAAACTAAACAACAACAAGTGTATGATATACACCTGGAATGTCCCAAGAAACATAACCCAGAGAATCTCCATAATCATGGAAATCCCTGCCCAAGGGAATTGGACCCACTTCATGTACTTAGGGCTTCCCTTAGCCAAGGAAACAATCAAAGCTGAGATCTGGGCAAAACTAATCGAGAAATTGAGAGGGAAACTTCAGATTTGGGGAGTGTATTGGCTAAACTTGGCAGGTAGAACCATTCTCATAAAGGCCATACTATCAGCCCTCCCAATCTATCAATTTGCTACCACACTCGCCCCGGCAGGCATCCACAAGCACATGGAGTTGATCATCAGAAGTTTCTTGTGGCAAGGAGGAAAGCAAGATACAAAAAAGTTCAGCTTGGTGAAGTGGGACAAGGTCACTCTTCCCCTAGAAAAAGGAGGGCTCGGAATCAGGATACCAAGACTAGCAAACATGGCAATGGGTTATAAATTGGTCTGGAGAATTCTCAATGAGAAAGGGACCTGGTGGACAGAGGTCATCAAGAGGAAGTACTTAAATGGGATCAAAAGCAACATCCTTGCAGGAAACATCATTGAAAGACATTGTACCCCTGTTTGGAAGCTGATCAAAAAGACTCTTCCTCAACTTAATTCATGCATATCAAGAGCTCCGGGTAATGGCAAGGATATCAATATATGGGAGGACAGGATAATGGGCAAGGAGGCAAGGGCAACGATCATTAACTACAGGCCACTGCAAAGATGGATGGCAGAGGCAAAGATCAAAACTCTTTATGACATCTCTCTTTGGGATCAGAACTGCTGGATTGGTTGGAGACCTCTTCCCCTCCCTGATGACCTTAAGAACCTATGGGTTGAGCTCAAGAATTCGCTTATAGGCTCTGCCCCCACAAACAGAAGGGAGGAAGACAAATTTGTTTGGGACCCTAATGGGGGTAACTACACAGTCCAAGAGGGCTACAAAGTTTTGCAAAACGCCTCAGCAATTAACAATTGGCCACTCCAGAAAGCAATATGGAAAACTGAGTGTATACCAAAGGTGAAGCTTTTTAATTGGACCCTTCTGCATGGTAAAATTCTTACTGCTGAAAATCTCCGGAAGAAGGGCATTCAAGGCCCATCAATTTGCTGCATGTGTAAGGATGCAGAGGAAAGTATTAACCACCTCTTTATAGACTGCCACTTTGCAAGAGCATGCTGGAATCTTATCACTAACCCCCTAAGCATCAGCGATCTTCCCAACCAAATCACTATCCTACAGAAACAATGGGGAAATAGCTACCCTCATCCCGGCAAATGCAAGGGTCTAGTCAAAAGGATATGGATCAGCATCCCAGCCAATCTCTGCTGGCAAATATGGATTGCCAGAAACAAGTGTATTTTTAAGAGCAAAAAGCCAAGCATCTCCAGCGTTCTAGCCAAAACGATGGCACTTATCACCGAGACCATTGAGGCAAATGGCATTAACCAGGCAGAACTGGAACCAACGGATACAAGAGTCAAAGAGTGGATCAGCAAATTCAAATGTGGAAGGAGAACTCAGAAGAAAGAAAATACAGGGAAGAGGAACACGAACTGGAAACTAAGAGGGACTAGGGAAGAAGTTAAAAACTGGATTCATAATCAAAACCGCCCTACCCTCCACTTTGATGGGGCTTCAAAGAACAACCCGGGCCAAGCGGGAGCAGGTGGAGTTATCAAGGACTGTCAAGGGAGAAACATAGTTACTTTTGAATGGGGACTAGGCATCATGACAAACAATAAGGCAGAGGCATACAACCTCTTTCTTGGGACCTCCATTGCCAGGAAACTTGGCCTGAGAAACCTTTTAATTCTTGGCGATTCTGCTATCATCATAGCAGCATTAACCTCTGGGAAAGACTTCAGACAAACAGCATTAAACAACATCAGAGTAAGGATAATGGAAAATATCAGGTCTCTTGGCGATGTCACCTTCAAACACATCCTCAGAGCAAACAATGTGGAAGCAGATGAACAAGCGAACAAGGCTACAGGAAGGCAAACAGGTAAAGTCAAGGAGAATGACACAGTTTATGAGAAAGATATCCCCTAAGCGGGCCTCTCCCATCGCCTCTCCCAAGAAACTTAGTCACCACAGGTATAATCCCCTCCGTATTTGGCCCTTCCCCAAATCTCTTTTCTGCTCTACCTGGTACCATCGAAATTCGAATCGCCCTCATGACCTGAATCTAATCATAGATTCATATCTCTTTGGGATTCATTATCTGATCCACGCAGCCATTCTCAGGGTATGGGTTAGTGTCTTTTTCCTTCGCACACTCCTTGTCAGCAGCCAAATCAAATCATCTGACCTCTCCTCTCCCAAGAGTAGATCCTTTCGGAATCGACCCAAGCATATGCGGATCCTCCATGATATTATATATTGCAGTCGGGCTCCAAGGAATCGCACTGCTCTGGGGAAAGCTCCGCATCAGCATTTCGACTCCAGCATCAGAAGGCAGCCCGTGGACGGCCTCTTCCTCCACCAGGAGATAGAGCTCTGCAGCGCGCTCTTGGTAACTATAGTTTTATTCTATGTTGGCTTATATTCGCTAACTTCTTTGTTTCTGGACTGCAGCAGTGTCTTAGGCATATCCCCGAAGCTCACTCTTGGCCCTCTAAGCACGTCGCTCCTCTATCTTCTGAGTCAGCATCTCAGTGTCATCCCCTCTCCTCCCTCTATAGGCCCGATTCCTCACAGGTCTTCCCAGCCCTCAAGCTCCGATCCTCTGTTTGACAGAATGGTTGAACAGCAGAATCCTCCAGCGGATCAGGCACAACCCGGTAACTTTTTGGACAACATTTTCAACAACAGGGACTGCAACATGTGTAAGGCCCACACGATCATGATCAACAGCCTGACCAAGCAGCTGAAAGAGCTGCAAGAGGATTATCATGCAGACAGGAACTCAAAGCGCAAAAAATTGGACAAAAGCAAGAATGAGATTGAAGCATTGAAAGAGAGATGCAGCCACTTGGAGGCGGCTATGGAGCACATCCGCTCCCTTACCCAGAGTTACCAGGCGGAAGCTTCAACCATGGCAAGTGTCAGGAATCCGGATGATTCAGTCACACAACATTTTCCATAAGGAATGCATTGTAAATTTAGCTGGTTAGGGGGTTCCTATGTTAGGCAATATAGTCGCCTTTGTTTTGCTTTCTGTTTAAATCAAAAGAAGCAACGAGGAATATGGGTCTGCGAACCCACTTTTGATCCTCAGACTTCAGAAACATCTCCCGTATGTAATTGGAACTCTGTAATGTTGGTTTTATAATACATAAGTACCCGACTTTGTTAAAAAAAAAAAAAAAAAAAAGATAGAACCCAAGGTCATTCAATAAATCCATAAGATCCTACATCATAGTGAGCAAGCAAAGACAGGTGACTGGTACTTGTACCAAAATTACACCGAAATCAGAGTATATGGGTGTGAATTTCCACCCTATAAGCTACCCAGATACCTTCCAATGAGGATTTTTGCCTTGGAATACATTAGGCAAATGATTAATTATGATGAAATCCATTTTGTTGCAGCCAAGAAAAAATCCCAATTCAGGATAAAAATGCAAGTTGGACCTTTTATCTGTAATAGCAGGACAGCAGGGCAGGAAGTAGATGAAATTCTAAAACAGATGAAATTTCCCCTAATCTTTACCTAGTCATATGACCCATTTCAAATAATTTCAAATCTTAGGATGGAGCAGAAGACTACACCATATGTGCATACTCAGAGACCAGAAATTGAAAAATATATGAACCAATCTTAGTGGGAAGAAAACACTTTACAAGAGGCAGAGGAACAACTTCTGCAGAGGACCACTTCACATACTCTTGTTCCTCATGAAAAGACAGAGAAAATACCAAGAGAAGAGGACTCACCTTCAGTCACAGAGGTCTCAGCCAAGGAGTTCAATATTTACACAAAGAAAGCCAAGAAGAATCCTACAACATGGTTTGCAGAACAAGAAGAAGAACAAGGACCATCTACAATAGTTCTGAAAGGCCTATTGTTTCAGACACATTCAGAGGATATATCTACAGGGTCCCCAACTTCATCATTTTCGTAGGGTAATCCATAAAACACTCCAGCATTAGAAATTGTCCATAAGCAGAAAGAATTAAATATTTTGAAAGTACAAAGAGATCAACACCTACACACAGTTTTGGAAGCAAACTTCCACCACTCATCATAGGCTCATGTCCTCATTTGACACAGAAAAGGGGATAATACATATGGCATTCTTGCAAGCATAGGTCCCCGATCCATAATCAGCAGCATATTACAAGTAAATCACACTTGAGTTTGAGGCAAAGGATGTCTATCCTTTGGACCAGATGGACGTGCATATGCAAATATAGAGATGGTTTACTCCACATTCACACAGACTGCAATAACTGCTTCCAAATTGCAGGTATCTTTAAGTAACATTCAATCATAGCTAAAACTTGAGAAGATTTCTTCTTTGGCTAAGGATAATAGAATAAAATCCTTAGAATATCTAGTTATCAAAGCAGGGTATGATCCAAGAAACATAAATCCAGTGGAAGAAATCATCAAAAAGAAAAATGTTGACATTGCTTCTCTCAGGAAAAAAAAAAAAACTACCAGCCACTAAATACCCTCAAGCTAAGGATATGGGAGAAGTTGAAAGTCAGAAATAAAATATGTGCATGCTCATCATGGAGCAGAATGCTCAGATAAAGGAAATGGAAGTAGAAATGGACAAACTCATCAAGGAGAAAGAGCATAATTCTCAGCTTGCTTTGGTACCCCTTGATGCAATGCCTCTTGCATCAATACTTCAAACATGCATTTCTACATCAGCTACAATAGTAGGAGCATCTGCCTCTACAACACCCTCTACTTGAACTACAGATGATTCTATCAAAGTGGCCCAATCCATGGAAAATATGTCAATACTAGGAGAAGAAATCAAAAAGTTGCAGGAGGTTGTAAAGGTCCTACTGGAATAGAATACCAGATATGAAAACTCTCTCCTAACAGAGATGCAGAAATCCTAGAGACTTACCCAAAGAATGCAGCATATAGAGAAGGAAATTTACATGGGTAATACCCAAGCCCAGGTCAAGGAGAACATCTAGAAAAGGAGAAATGAAGCCATGATAGAAATATGACCATCTATACATATCATATTTTTCAGAAGGAATTAATTGAGAAAACTAGTGAAGTTATTGAATAGATCAAAGAACAGCTAGGCGATAAACCAAGTGAAGCTACAGAGCTCATTAAGTTCCTAAATTCCAAAAACAAGTAGGAGCTAGAAGAACTAGAGATTGAGGACAGGACTGAGACAATACTAGAGGTAAAAAAGGTGCTGACCAAAAGAAACTTAATCAGGCAGTTGGAAGAAAAATGTCAAGTTCTAGACATAGGTGTATAGAGGTTCTTCAGCAAATTGGAAGTCCTCTACAAAAAGGGACTTCCCAGTTTACTAGTGATAAATGACAAGCTCAGCACATGGCCAGATTATAGCCAGAAATTGATGACCATTGCTAAAGACAATACTAAGTTTGTAGGAGTGAAAGGCAGCATAACAAGGAAAGCATTTTTAGAAGCACTGACATATGATTTAGACATCCAGTATGAAATCAAGCACATCTTTATTTCCAAGCCAACTTTTTCCAAATATACTGAAGTGGATGAGGTCTACAGAAAGTTACTCAAGATGTCTATTCCTAGTGAACAATGTTGGGATAAATTGTTTTAGTTACTGGAGTGATAAGATGATTTAAATTTTCAACACAGGCCCAACAGCACAGCAGAAATTCAAGGGTCGGATATTCAGCAGTTCCACAAAGCTAGGGCCACTAATCTAAGCAGTTTTAATTTTCCTATATTTTGTAACAAATAGATAGAATTGGTTTTAGAAATTCCTAAAATACATCTTGATCAGGTTTGACAGGATATTTTGTAAATAAACTTATAAATACTTCTCTTTTTGAAGTATTAAGGGTTGATTTTTGCATTCCAGAAAGCTATTGTACTTTTTCCATTTGATGGGTTGATCAGTAATAAAAAGGACATTCTTCTGAACTTTCATGTGCTGGACTATTTGGTGAAGTGCTTCTCTCACTATCTATGTGTTTATTTCTTTTTTTTCATACTTACGTGTTCTTAAATCTGAATTATTCTACAGAAAGTTGATAAACAGAATTTGTTGAAAGATACACTCTAATTATGGTTGTGGATAATTTAAATGTTTTCCTCTGATATTAAGTTAAATAATTCTTAATTTATCTTTTGCTTAATTGAACTTTTTTCTCTTCTTCCATTACATTTCATTTAAATCTAAAAGAGCCAGTTAGTTCAGCTACCTTTCCCTGTGAAACTCCTTTGAAAATATGAGACAGATCCACGTTAAGTTTGTAGACTCCATATCCCAATGGAAGTTTCAGGAATTTAATCAACCAAACCAATTTTAAAATCAAACTTTTAACTCTCATAACTTGCCTATAATTACAAATACAACAAAGTTAAATCTGACAGAGAGATCCCTCTCTGAGTTTAGGAAGGCTAGATCCTAAGCTCCAAAGTGGTTTTGTCGTTACCTCTGTGGTTTCTTTCACAACCTCAGAAATTACAGAGTGATAACACCTAGGTCACCCATCCTTTGCTTTGTGCTTTGTTCTGCAGTTTGGGGGCGCCTTTCCCTTGCTTTGAATTTGTATATCCAAGTATCACTTATTCTATTTAAATTTCTGCTCAATTTTGATAGTGTATCGATAGGCAACGCCAAGTGAGGAGATGTCCAAGAAATCCATCTCATTTTAGATGTATTTGTGTATAAATTCATGGTACTTAAGTACCAAATTCTACTCAAAATCCTTGATACACAACTTCGTATGAAGGGTATGAAAAATATTTGTGAACTCTAACACGTCTTGGTCCCTTCCCTACCACAGCGCGGTCCAATTTATGTATTTATCTTCATAGCTCCTGAACAGGTAATATTGTTCCTTAATGGTGTCTTGGAAATAATTCCAAGTGTGTGTGGCTGAAAATGGTGAGGGTTCCCTCTCGTCCTTCTATTCATAGTAGGTTCCCCACCAGTTCTTGACTTGGGGGGTGGCTTTGAGGAGTGAAAAAGTAATATTTTCCTAATTGGAAAAGTCGTGAACCAAAAAATATCCTTCCAACATATTTAACCATCTATCTACAGCATTTTCATCTATCTAGCCTTCAAATATGGGAATTTCAAAGTTGGATTGTACCTTAAAATGAATGGTGCCTCCAGAGTGGTTTCCGGATGAATATGTGTCGCATGTGGGTAGTCGCCAAAGGATGTGGGAAAATTTATACATCATCACATTCCTTTGTCTCTCGAGGGCTTCCTCGAGCAATATTTTGAAAGGATCTCCTGCTCCCTCACCTTCTTTTCTTCCACCATGGGAGGCCTTGTGGGTTTGTGAGGTTGGTCTTGCAAAGGTTCAACCAGTTGGAGCCTTAAATCCTTATACCCTGACCTTGTTGGGGACATGCAAAGAAAAATAGAGAAAGATCAAATTTCTTTGATACCACTGATCCAGACTTACGCAAGAATGCAACAGAATATAGATATAAACATAAACATAGAAATGCAGCAAAAATAAAAATTCAATTTCATTAATATCAAAGAATTGGAAGATGGTTACAAGCATAATGGAAATAAACTAGCTCAGACAATGGTAGCTTATCTCTAAGAATAGATGTGGCAGCTACATGGCTCTAAATTGTGTTAAAATGAGTCTCAAGGGCCATTTTAATATTGAAAAATAAATGGAAACCCTAAACAACCAAAACCCTAACCCCAGGAGATGGAACACCAAGAGTTTGTGGGCCCTGTTGGGGTTAGTTGGGCATCCAACTTCCCAGGGTTGTAACGTGGTCATAAGATCTTCGTTTGGTGCCTATGATACCGCGTTGGAAATATCTCTCCAAGTACTGCAAGATTTGCAGTAGGACCATAGTCATCTCATGCCTACGGCAACAGGGCTAATGTGGTCCTCAAAAAAACATTGTTTAGGGGGTCAAAACAAGCCTGGAAGTTCAGCGCCCGAAAAATAATAAAAATATTAAATGCTGCTATAATCAAGGAAATTGATGAAATTGGATGGAGGTCTAGGTGGAATAGGAGAGTGGCCACCAATATCCACCTAGATGAGTTGAAACTTAGACTGATTTTGTACCTTTATCCATTGAAGCAGGTGTCCAGACTGATTTTTGTCCTTGTTTCTACTGAAGCAGGAACCCAAACTGATTTTTCATCTGTCTTTATTAAAGAAAAGGTTCAGATTGATCCTCCGCTTATTTTTACTGAATCTTAGACTCAAACTAATATTGTACCCATTTTATTGAGAAAGGAGCACAAACAAATGTTGTACCTCCTTATACGTTGTTGATTGTAGATGCCACAATAAAGGTGTTGAATAAAACCATGGTAGAAGATAAAGAGACCGTAGCTAGATATCGAAGGGATGTAGTGCCTCAGAGGGAATATCAAAAAATACTCCAACTATTTTAGGCACTAACCATGATAAAGGATGAAACACATGCAAAGTTAAGAGCAGCCAAAAAGAAAACGCAGGCCTTGAAGGAGTGTATTTGTAAGATCATAGAACAACGAGATGAAAATTGTTCTATTTACTCAGATGCCTTAGCATGTAGATATCCAACATGAAATTATGTGTTATTTCTACTTCAACAATATTTGTTGCTCAAATCCAAGGCTATACAATGTGGCCAACCATATAAATTTGTCAGGCCAGGAGGTAACTCCTCAAAATGAGATTTTGTTATTCATTTAGGTTGTTCATTATTATATACATGAGGGAGTGACTGTTGAGTTTCATCTCCCGGTGACTCTCCATTTTCTCTATTATTTATTTACACTATTTATAGTTGTTCACCCAATCCCTATGATAAGGTGTCAACATTCCCCCCTTTATCTGAAGGGACGTTGGTGAGTCCAAGCATTGTTCTGGATCTTTCAAGCTTTTCTCTTCCAAGTGCATTGTCGAAGATGTCTGCAATCTGCTCATTAGTGGAACAATGGCGAATATGGATTGTTTTGGCCTCAACATGATGTCGAATCAGATGATATTGTGTATTGATGTGCTTTGTTCGATCATGGAACTTTGGGTTCTTGGCCAACTTTATTTCCAAGGTATTTTCAATCAAGAGTGGAGTCAAATGTACTTGTTTTACCTGCAAATCTTCCAGAATTTTCTTGAGCCACACAGTTTCTTTTGTTTCCTCAGCTGTTGTCACATATTCTACCTCTGTTGTGGAACCTGCTAGAACTTATTGTTTGCGTGATCTCGAGGAGACAGCTCATGATCCAAGACTCATAGCATAACCCGAAGTAGATACCCCAATTTTTTTGTCTCCATTGAAGTCTGAATCAAAGTATCCAATCAAGCTGAAGTCGCCCACCTGTGTATACTTGAGTCCAAAGTCTTGAGTTCCCTTCAAGTACTTTAGAACTCTTTTTGCAGCAGACCAATGTCCCTCACAAGGCTTTTGCATAAACCTAGAGAGGATTCCAACAACAAACGAAATGTGTGGTCTGGTAGTAGTCAGGTAGTTGAGACTTCCTACAAGATATCTATACTTTGTTGCGTCCTCAAATTATTTTCCTTCAATGGATGTGAGCTTTAATTTTTGTTCCACTGGAGTAGTCATAGGATTGCATTTAGCCATGCCAAACCTGTTCAATATATCTCCAATATACTTCTTTTGAGAAAGGAATATGGAACTCGGATGTTGAGTTACTTCAATACCAAGATAGTAATGAACATAGCCCAAATCATTCATTTAGAAACCTTTCCTCAATTCCTTCTTTATGGATGCAATGTAGCTCTCATTGTTCCTTGTCATCAAAATATCCTCTACATATACCACAAGATATACAACTGTTTTGCCAACTTTCTTGACAAACAAATTTGCATCATCAAGATCATAATGTTCGAAATTGAGTTTCAGAAGATGCTCAATTAATTTTTCATACCATGCTTGTGGTTCTTGTTTGATGCCATACAAGGATTTCACAAGTTTGCATACTTTATGTTCATGTCCTTTCACAGCAAATCCTTCAGGCTGGTACATAAAAACATTCTCTTTTAGATATCCATTCAAAAAAGCAGTTTTTACATCCATTTGATGGACTTTCCAACTGTTATGAGCTGCTAGGGCAAAGAGTGTCCGGATGGTAGCCCATTTTGTTGTGGGGGCAAAAGTCTCCTCATAATCGACCCCTTCCTTATGTACAAAACCTTTTGCCACAAGCCTACCTTTGTGCTTCTTAAGTGAGCCATCAACTTTATACTTGTTCTTGTAGACCCACTTGCAGCCAATTGGTTTGGTTCCCAATGGAGGATCAACCAGCTTCCAAGTGTCACTCTTTATCAAGGCATCATACTCCTTTTTCTTTCCATTCATCATGAGAAGCAGCTTCTTTGAAGGAATTTGATACAAAATCTGTAGACAAATTCAATTCAGAATCATAAGAAACATCCATATCAACAGGTGAATCAGAGTCATCTACATCACCTCCATTTTGTCGGGTTGAATTTCTAGTTCATGTCTTTCCAACCTCATCTGGATGAACACTTTCAAGTGTCTTTGTCAGCCACTTTGGGGGACTTTTCTGAGATGGTCTAGGTTGCTGAGTTGATTGAGTTGGGACTGATCAAGATTGAGTCTCCCAATTCTGTCAATCACATCACTCAAAGTATCATTCATTGTTGGAGTTTCATGCAGGGGAGAGAGTGCTTTAGAAGATGATTCCACAAGTTTATCCAGTATAGGAATTCCCCCTTCAAGATGTAGAATCTGAGTATCAAATTCTTGAAATGATTTTGCATTTGCGAATCTATCTAAGCGATCAAGTTGCCACTCAAAAACATTGTCAGCTTTAGATGATTCAAGAAAGATTACATCTCTGGATACAGCAAACTTTTTTATTGACTTCATCATAGAGACGGTATGCTTTGGAGGTGTTTGAATACCCCAGGAAGATACACTTAAGACTCCTTGCACCAAGTTTGTTTCTATGTACCTTTGGTATCAAGGCATAACATATGGAACCAAAGACCCTGAGATGATTTACCGAAGGAATGTGTCCATACCACATTTCATAAGGAGTCTTGTTTCTAATAGCATTAGATGGACATCTATTCTTTACATATATAGCACATAGAACTGCATCAGCCCAAAACATCAATTTTACATTTTTGAAAAACATCATGGAGCGCACCATAACTAAGATTGTCATGTTCATTCTTTCATCTACTTCATTCTGTTGGGATTATAAGGCACAGTTGTTTGATGTTTGATCCCATTTTGGCGAATATAGTTTTCAAATTCATTTGAAGTGTATTCTTTTCCATTATCAGTGCGAATAGAGCCAATATGAGATTGTGCATCATTTTCAATCCATGTCAGAAAGTTCTTGAATGTTTGAAAAGCATCAGATTTATTCTTCAATAAATAAACCCAACACATTCTAGTGTAGTCATCAATAAATGTCATCATATATTTATTTCCATTTGCAAAAGGAATAGGCATTGGACCACATAAATCTGAATGAATGAGTTCAAGTTTTCTATGTGCTCTGGAATGTGAATCATGAAAATATTGTTTGTTATGCTTTCCTAGAATGCAAGAATCACATTGCTTAAGTTTCCTAGGAATTGTATGCAAACAAGTAACACCATTTTTCTTCAACAAGTGGAGGCTATCATAATTTAAGTGTCCAAATCTAGCATGCCATAATAAACTTGATGGAAATGTACCTTCTTCATAATGAGAATTGTATGAGAAAATATGTGCACGAGCAGAGGTACCCTGCAGCTTGAGAAGCCTTTCTTCTTCTATCCCTATCATGACAAGTTAGTGGTCTGATGCTTTTCTCACCTCAACCTTGCCATCAAACATATTAATGGAGTTTCCTTGCTAGTGGATGTGGACCAAGGAAAGCAAGTTTCTCCTTAGCTGTGGGAGATATAAAACATGATACAGAAGAAAGTCTGGAAGACCAAGCAATTTAATCCTGATTGTGTCAAGCCCTTATGGCTTGAGTTTCGATTTGTCTGCAAAGTATACTGCTCCATCAATATTGTCAGTAAATTCTTCAATAAAATCTCTTCTAAAAGTCATGTGGAAAATTTCTCTTGAATCAAGAAACCAATCACTTTTCCACGAAGCAAGTGAAGCATTAAATAAGTCTTCATTTACTCCGATATTACAGTGTGCCACAACATAGTGAGCGAATTTAGGTGCTTTACCTTTCTCTTTGTCATTAGTTTTACCTTTGGGTTGGTTTCTTTCCTGCTCAATTCTGTCCCAAGGCAACTTGCATGTGGATGCATCATGTGATCCATCTCTTTTGCAACGTATGCAATGCAAATCTGACTTTTCTCCTTGAGAGTGTCTGCCCCCCCTGCCTCTAAAATTTCTTCCTCTTCCTCTTCGACCACCTCTTCCTCTGGAAGAATCTTGAGCAAGATTCTTCTCTCTATGTGCAAGACACATAGCCTCTTCAGAAGACTGAGGGGTTGTCTTCTTCCAAAAAGCTTTCTCTCTTTCAACAAATTTTTTCACAAGGGAGTCAAAGGTAATATCTTTGAGGTTTCCATTTGCTTGCAATGACTCAAGATAATTTGAGTAAGTGGGATAAAGTGCCTTGAGAAAAGCTATCAGAGGAATGTCCAGTTCAACATTAGTGACTTTGATATCATGCATAATAGATTTTACTTATGATGCAAGAGAAAGAGGATCATCATTTTGTAATTCAAGGATGAACAATTTAATCATGAGTTGAACAACTTCAAGTGTAGAGTGCGAGTCATAGAGTTCCTTCAATTTTTGTAAGGCTTCGAAAGCATTTGAAAATGGAAAAATATGGCGACTTACCTCTTCATTTACTGATGCTGCAATTAATGCATAAGCCTTTTTGTTCTTATTTTTCCAAATGGTGAATTCCTTGTCTAAGGTAGGTTGTCCTGGCTCTTTGTTTCCATCTCCAACACACACTCCTTTCCATAGCTCATTAAAAATGAGAGTTTGTTTGATTTTCCATGACCATTCTAGATAGTTCTCCTTGTCAGTGAGAACCACTACCACAATAGATATCAATGAATGAATTTTAAAAAATCTGTGTACTGTAAAAAGAATATACTTCTGCTACAAAATTTTACTCCTGATGGTAAAAAAATCTAATTCTGATATATATATGGCAGAGGTATATTTGATGGTATTTGAAGCGGTATGGCGGGGTATATACCAATTTTATATACCATTAATGTGTGGTTAAGATCCAAGACAAAATTCATGTCCTACAATTTGATTCAAGGCGTTGGTCCGGAATAATTATTGCAGAAAAAAAGGCTCACGTGACAGGCAAATACTAGCTCTAAAGGTATTGTTCTACCGCTATCATAGAATCTAATTAAGCCCACTTCAAAATCCATGATCTACAACAAGTTGTGGAGACAGAAAAATGCATACAACTGATCCTTGGAAAATATTGACTTCCAAAGGAACGCTCCAAGCATTAAATCAATACCCCAATCAAAAATTCATCGCCCATAACTGCAAAAAAGGCATAAACCAAACCCAACAAAATGAAACTTACAGAGTCCATAACCTATGCGCTACAACAATAAATAATGAGACAAAAACTACACGAGTATGGAGGCTGAGTGTTGGGGCTATGTATGGCAGTGGTAACGCAGTCAATGGAGGTCGAGCACTATGCTTATGGAGGCAGACAAATCAGATTTCTACAACTCTGTGGAAGCAACGTCGGAGGAGTCGAGTGGTGTTATTACACAGTTGACTGATATTGCATTTAAAAAATGGAATTCAATACCATTGAGCCATATGACATTCCGCTGCTTCACTCTAATGCCATTCCACTTTGATGTTGAATGCGCCTCCAACAAACCATGCATCATACACCATGTCCGGGTAGCGCCATCACCAGAACGAGGTCTCGGTTTCCACATGACCAGTAGGGGCTTGAAAGGTCTCGGCGCTCAACGATGGAGTGGTATGGGGAGACGAGTCATTCAGGAAGGGAATAGAAAACGCATATGATAGTGTAGGTAAGGTGGGTTCAGGCCTCAGGAGCATGACAAAGGTGTCAGTTCTGCAAAATAGGCAGAACATAGGCAGGAGGGAGTTACAAGGGCAAAGAGGGAAGCCAAGAATGGAGCTGGCTCTGATACCATGTCAGGCCAAGAGGTAACTCCTCAAAATGAGATTATGTTATTCATTTAGGTTGTTCATTATTATATACATGAGGGAGTGACTATTGAGTTTCATCTCCATATGACTCTCCATTTTCTCTATTATTTATTTACACTATTTACAATTGTTCACTCAATCCCTGTGATTAGGAGTCAACAAAATTCAACAATGTGTTAGATTTCATCATTTTTTTCCATCAGCAATATGAGCAAACAAAGTATCTCTTGTGCAATCTCTACATGCACAAATTTCTTTTAGAAGAACATGTAAATGAAAACATTACCCCATTCATCAGAGATGTCCAATTCTGGGCTTTTATATCGTTTGCATTAAATCATATAAAGTGGAAAAAATCCTATCATACATCTTAATGAAGAGATCATAATATTGATCTTTGGGTTAGGGATGAGCCAAAAAATCCATTTGCTACATTTCTCTGCCATAATGCCATTATAGAGAAGCCTGATAATTCTCCCTCACTTGGGAAAATTCATAACGAGGTATTACACTCAGGGTGGGAACAACTGGAAGACATGAGAGATGAATTTATCCGCAGAGCCAAGATGAGATGGCAAGTGTCATCCAAAGAAATAAAAAACTGGGAACCTTTTGGCTTATATAATTTACAACAAACTATGTCCAGAGTGAAAGATTATGTCAACATTGTGATGGAATATGGGGTCAAATGAATTGGATGCAGGTACAAATATCCAATGATTTGGTGCCCTCAGTCTTACTACAAGTATGATTATGAATCGTCAAAGGCAAATAAGTATGTGGCTTTCCAGGAAATCAAAAGTAGGACTAGATTGAAACTCATAGGAGAAGAACCCTATGGAGCCTACTCCTTAACTGCCTTACATGTTAGTTATTTATTTGCATGAGGACATGTAAAAAGGTCAGTTGGGGGGTGATGTTGGGCCTCACAATTGTCATTATTCCCTTATTCTATTTCTTAGTATTCATATTGTTTTCTTGTCTTTTTCCTATATTTATGATACATTAACCTATATAATGTAGGTTTTGGAACGAATTAATTTATTTTTACTATTTCGCCTTTCTGATGAACTATTTTGATTACAAAGGCACTATTTTCTCATGATTGAACCTTTACTATGAACAAGGGTTTCACGACAGTTGGAATTCGATGCTGTTTCTTGATCTGTTTGTGGTGAAATAGGGATAGTGTGATAATATCTCAGCTAATTATAGTAGAAAAACAAGCCCAATTCTTATCTGAGTAAATTTGTTAGTGACAAAGTCTTTGATTCTCTCATCCAGGACATATTAATACTCTTTTGTAACTAAAAATGAGCATCTTAAGAAACTTTAGATTCTCAGGATCGCTCTTTGTTAAAAGATTTACTATTTTTATCTTCCGTGGTTGTGGTATAAATATGGGGGCTTGCGTCCTGAAAGAGAGATTTTAGATGTAATAATTTTATATACATTTGATAAACTCGTTGAAGTGTTGTAATTGTTCTTCATAATATAATGCAAGTTTATGTTGTTGAGGGTTAATTTACTTCTTTGATTTCTTCTACAAGGCAATATGACTCTAGTAGTTCGGGTCCACTCCTGGATGAGGTGTTGCCTTCATTTGTATCACTATCTTTGCATTTTATCTCTTTATGTCAAGCATTTATCTGTTAGATTAATTGAAAATCATGTGCTTTATTTTGACTAGGGATAATATTAGTAGTCCTAATATTGCTTCGCATGGATTTCTCTTTAGATAAGTCAATTTATAATTATTGTTGCTTTACAGTTGTTCCCTAAAGGTTGTCTCTAGATCGTGGATGCTTATGCACTAGTTTAGTTTCTTTTCTATTATTTTGTCTTTTCTATCCCATAAAGTATTGTTACACAAAATATTGTCACCATGACTATTTGCAGTCAGTATGGGTCTATCATCACTTATACTGTCCTCCTAAGCAAGTCTCAGACCTCAGCTCTTCATGTCAAGCTTTGAAAATGAGAGAAAGACCTTTGAAAATCAATAAAGTTCTAGTTCCTCACTATCTCTCACTATTGCCTGCGGTCCCGCACCCCCTGTTCACATTACCTGCGAACCTGCCTGCTCTGTCTCTAAAGGAGTGGGTGCAGACCCCTGTGAAAGTCAAAAAGGCGCAAGTTTATTCTAAAAAACTCACTTTGGGTTAATTCTAGATGATTCTAGAAGGAATTTTGACGTGGATGGTTTGCTCTTAGGTGGTTCATGCATCCCAAAAGAGAAGGAGCTAATCCCTTGATGAGAGGAGCTATCCCTTTGAAGGAGGACCTAGAAACTTCCCTCCATTGCACTATAAATTAAGGCATTGAGCTGATTGCTAGGGAGGTTAGAAGCTGAACATTTTTTAGGGTAAATGCTGGTGGAATTGAGACTTCCTAGTTAAGCTTGAGAGGAGAGATCACATACCTTTTTGGCTTCATTGGGAAGAGAGTGAAACTTGTCAAAGTAGAGGAGACTTCTTGTTGGACCCTGGGAGGAGCTTGTACAACATCAAGGCACAGGTTGTAAAGTTCTTCTTTGATTTGAATTAATACAATCAGATTCATTTTTCTCAACAAATTGTCTTATGTCATTTGTTTCATGAATTCCTTGATCATCATGATAAGTATGCTTTATGGTATTGGCTTTTCAGGTGCTATTTAATTTGTGTGCTTGTTTGTGTTTGCAGATTCGCTACAAGGGAGCTCATTTGGATCAAAGGAGCGAGGCTTCCACAAACTTGCATTGGACCCAAGGTAGGCCTAAAACACTTGTTTGCCTTTGTTTATGAATTGCATATTTAGAGAAAGATAGGATTTGATTGGCTTGCTTGTCACTAGATATCATTAGATACTAGGAAGGTCAATCTTGTTCGCAAGAATGACTCATTCCGTGTGACAAGTATAGTTTCTTAGTGTTCCTTAAATTATGTGATTATCATTTCTTAACTAGAAGCTTATAATTCAATAGATTCCTTTGTTGTTTCTTGTGAAGAGTAATTAGAATTCAATATTTTTGAATTGTTTCTAGAAGATATGGTTTTCCTGAGAGATAGATATTTTGAATGTGTGTTTCAAGCTAAGAGTTGATTCTTCATCATAGTTACTTTGATTGTTGTTGGAAAATTAGTCACTATTAGTTTCAGCACTATCTCTTGCATATACTTTGCGGACAACCATGAAATAACTAGTTGAAACCTCGGGTTAACAAATTAATATGTGGTAATTAGTTGCTTCTTTAGAACAATTAATTGTCCCAACAGTTGGTTGGTTAAAACATTTTATCAATGTATTACTTAAAATGAATAGGATGTGTAATTCTTTCCATATTTAAATCTCTCAAATTATAAATTATTTTTCAAAGTTTACAAAGTTTACACTATTAAGAAATATAATCCCTCTAAACTTAATCTAAATGTGTGATGTAAAATTTTGAAAACTTTTTCCTTTTGAAACCTTGTTAATAAAATTTCATATTCTTCCATTTTTCTATTTCCATAAACTAAATGGTATAAAATTTTTCTTCTCTATAAATTATGTATGTATTTATTTGTTAATATCGCTTCATAAACCAACTACTTCAATTTTTTATTTTGTTTAACCCCATCCAAAATATGCTTAAATTTTTCAGTGCGACATCATTTTCACTTTTTAAACTTTTTGCATAGAATATCTCATTCTTCTAATTTTTTATTTCCATAAATTAAATGTTATATTTTTTTTTCCTTTCCATAAAATATCTCATTATATACCAAAGAGTTTAATTATTCATAAATTAATTGAAATTGTTGATTCGAGTTGCATAGGTTTTATAACACTACTACTAAATATTAGCATCAAGTTTCGTGAAAGAATACTCAACCTGAAACTCTCATGAAGCAAATCATTGGTTGTTTAAACAACCATTGACAAAAAAATTATAAATATAATTGAGTGATTTTATCATTTTAGTTTTTTAATTTTTTTAATATGATAGTAAAGTTTTTATCAAATGAATTGTGATTTTTTCTTATAATTAAAATATGTGTTTCTTGAACCACTGAGATTAGAAACTTTTGATTGCAATGGGAAACATATATCAAATCAGTATAAATGGGCTATATATATATATATAAGTCTAAATTCTGAAATTTGTGTTGAAAATAGCAACAAGAAATGCTAAAAATAGCATTGATATAGATAGCATTTCGAGATATATTCAAATTTTAATTGGTCCCTAAATTAAAATTGAGAATTAAAATTCGAATTTGGTCTTAGAAGCTGTTTGAAAAATAATTAATTAATTCATCTTGAGTTAATTAGTTGGAGAAAATTAAACATGAAGTCATGCAACAGTTATCCCTTTGATTGAGGAAGTTATCCCTTAATTAAGGAGATCAGGATGAGTTGTACTTGAGTTATAATTAGTTAGATCAATTAACTGAGTTAAGTCCAGTTAGATTAGTTCCAACAGTTTTTGGAACTGATTGCGAGTTCAGTTAATTAATGCATGCATGCATGCAACTAGTGTACTTCAGATAACTGAATATTCTCTCATAAATAACTCATGCATGTCAGTTCAGACAAAGGCCCAGTTGAGATTAAAGGAAGGGACAGTGTACTATCAGTTGCAGGAATATTCCCATGAGGATATCTCTTGCATGCATAAGGAATTCTTTCTTTGAGGATTGCGCAGTTTCTACAGAGGTCAGAGCAGTGTGTGAGGTGGGTTTTTACACAGATGACAGCTAGAGGACCCAGGAGAAACTACGCAAGGAAATAGGAGGCTTGGAGGGCAGAGGAAAGGCATATGTGTAGTTTATTCTGTCTACGAGCAACAGTGAGGGATTGTACTAAGATTTGGATAGCTTGTGAGCTAAAGCTTTGTGTAATCTTAAGATATTTCCACTTGTATGATAATACAGAGATCGGGGTTTTTAGCTGAGGCTTTTCCCAGAGTATTCTTTTGTGTTTCATGTGTGATTGATTTCTTCTTCATCTTTTATATGTGTTCTATTTGATCTTGCTCAAAATCAATTAAGATTCTGCAAGTTTGATTGTAGAAGTAGATTAAGTATATTGCTTTAGTTACATTGCATTATCAGTTTAATCTACAGGAGAATTTCTACATGGTATCAGAGCAAAGGTGATCAAAGTAGAGAACAGTATACTGTGAAGGGAGAAATTCGAAGTTTTTGAAGTTCTTGATTGTAGGTACAAAATCGATTTCTTATCACATCTCAAAGTTCACCAATGGCGATCAATGGCTTGAGAGTTGAGCATGCCTTGGATGGCAGCTTGAATTACATAGAATGGAAGGATTGCATGGAAGCGGTATTAAAGGAAAATGGTTTGAAGGGCTTCATTGATCAAGAAGTCCCCAAGCCAGCAGCAGCTAATGCCTAAGAATTGGCGGAATGGAAGAAATGTGTGGTGAGACCGAGGAGGATTCTTCTGGAGGGAATTCGAGACCATATTGTCTCGAGTCTCCATGGGAAGGAGACTTCGTTTTCAATGTGGAAGACATTGAAGGATCTATATCAGAACAGCGGTGACCAAAGGAAACTGGCACTAAAGGATAAGCTTCGGAAAATCAAGTGTGAAAAGGGCGACGCGATCTTTACATATCTGAACAAGCTCACCACCTGCAGATATGAGCTTGGAAGTCTAGGAATCACGACAGCTGATGATG
The DNA here is from genome assembly GCA_031772625.1 of Pinus tabuliformis. NCBI lineage: Eukaryota > Viridiplantae > Streptophyta > Pinopsida > Pinales > Pinaceae > Pinus > Pinus tabuliformis. Next base: position 5,193,154 of record CM062819.1, read on the forward strand.
ATATGTTGAGTCTTGCTCTCCTCGGTCTTCCTAAGATCTAGCATAGCTACCAAGACTCAGTGAATGGAAGAGAGAAACTACTAGATTGGGAACGACTCTGGTCGGATCTGATGCAGGAGGAGATCAGGAGAAGCACCAGATATGGTTCTTCATCTAAGCATGATGATGAAGAAAATCTATCCTTAGCCAGTAAGGCGAGGAAAGGGAAAGGGAAAGCTTCCCATTCCAAATCAAGTTCTTCTCATGGTGAGAAGAATATTGACAAATCTAAAGTGAGATGCTTTAATTGTCATGAGGTGGGCCATTATGCAACTAATTTTCCATTAAAGAAATCCAAGAAGGGATACTCGAAGGCATCGGATGGTGAGGCACTGGCCTCACAGTTTAAATTGGATTTTACCCTCATCGCATGCATGGTTTCATCGATGGTGGGTTGTGTTTGGTACCTGGATAGTGGAGCCTCATTCCAAATGACCGGCGATAAGATTTTATTCAGTACCTTAGAGGAGAAAGACCTCTAGATGCGCATAGAGATTGGCGATGATGGAAAATAATGTGTTTCAGGTGAAGGGATGGTTTTGTTTCTGAGGAAGCATGGAGTTCCTCTCACCCTGACTGATGTAAAGCATGTGCCTGGACTGAAGAAGAACCTGGTATTTGTCATTATGTTAGAATACAAAGGCTATGATGTAGTCTTCAGCAAAGGAAAGGTGTTCCTGAGACATATCGCCACAGGTCAGACCAAGAGGATTGGGATTCAAGTAAAGAATCTTTACAAGCTGGAGGTAGATGATTGTGTTGTATTGAGTTCCAAAGCAGAGTTGATGCAAAGCCAAGATATTGGCGAGTTATGGCATAGAAGGTTGGGCCACTTGCATCATGGGGCCTTCAAGATCATGCAACAGATCTCTACTGGACTTCCCAAAGGTAAACTTGAGCAAGTAGATACATGCAAAGGTTGTAACTTGGGTAAGTATGCAAAATCTTCCTTTCATGATCGAGATATTCGAGCTGAGGCGATCTTGCAGCGAGTTCATACAGGTGTGTGTGGACCATTCTCGACAGCATCCACCACAAAACAAAGGTACTACGTTATTTTCATTGATGATTTTTCTCATAAGTTCTGGATCTATTTCATGCAGAAGAAGGATCAGACCTTCTCCAAGTTTTGTGAGTTCAAAGCTTTGGTTGAGAAGGAATCAGGGAAGAAGATAATGGCCTTGAGAAGTGACAACGGTGGAGAGTATGTCTCTCAAGATTTTAAGGACTTCTGTGCAGCAGAAGGAATTAAATGGGAGTTGACGGTACCCCATAACCCACAGCAGAATGGGGTGGCCAAGAGGAAGAACAGAATGATTGTCGGAGCAACTCAGGCAATGTTGCATGACCAAGGCCTACCACATCAATTGTGGGCTAAGGCATGCAATACAGCGGTATACTTGCATAATAGAAGCCCGCATCGCATACTTGGGATGAAGACACCGGAGGAAGCTTTCTCCGGGAAGAGACCAAATGTGAGTCACTTCAGGATCTTTGGCTCATTGGTATTTTTCCATGTGACCAAAGATGCCCGGAAGAAACTTGAGCCAATAGCTGAGTTGGGGATACTTGTGGGGTACACTAATACACCCCACAACTATCTGGTGTTCTTGCCTACTAGTCAGAGGACAGTGGTACGCAGAGATCTAAAGTTTGACGAGCAAAAGGCCATGCGAGTTTCCCTTGAGAGGGAGCTCAAGTTGCATGCAGAGGAGGAACTTTTGGTTCCTAAGGAGGAGGAGCCTCAAACTAATGCAGAGTAGCCGCATGCATAGGTTCCAAGAGTGGAGACATCCACTCATGCAGTGTCTTCTAGAGAGGGGCGGAAATGCACAAGGGAAGCTAACAGATTGTTGATGGATGCGAGAGAGAATGTGGGAGAGCCATCTTCTCAGTGTATACAGAGGAGGTCACCTAAGCGGTACACTGGTTACATGGCCCTTGTTGGGGAGTGTGTAGAGACCGAACCATCCTCCTTTGAGGAAGCAGTGCAACAGCCAGTTTGGGTGGATGTTATGGTGAAGGAGTATGACTCCATAGTTTGGAACGGTGTTTGGGATGTGGTTCTAAGACAGGAGAACAAGTCAGTTGTGAGTTCTCATTGGCTTTAAAAGGTAAAGTAAGCTGCTCATGGTAGTGTGGAGAAACATAAGGCAAGGTTTGTTGCCCGTGGTTTCTCACAGGTCGAGGGGATCGACTATGATGAGACTTTTGCTCCTGTAGCAAGATACTCATCTATCATATCGATGTTGGCACTATCAACACAGATGGGTTGGATGATCCATCAGATGGATGTGAAGACTGCATTCCTCAATGGCAAGATTGAGGAAGAGGTGTACATAGAGCAGTCGGAAGGATTTGAGACCTTCGATCTTGAGTCACATGTGTGCCAAATCAAGAGAGCTTTGTACGGGCTGAAGCAAGCACCTCGTGCTTGGTACACCAGGATCAACAGCTACTTCACTGGGTTGGGCTTCACAAAGAGTGAAGTAGATGTGAACCTATACCACATCATGGTAGAAGGTAAGCCATTGATCATTGTTCTTTATGTTGATGATCTAATATTAACAAGTGATGATCAGTTGATCAAGTCTTGCAAGGAGGAGCTTGCAAGAGAGTTTGAGAAGAAAGACATGGGTCTCATGCACTACTTTCTAGGCATGGAAGTGTGGCATAAGGATGGGGAAGTGTTTGTGTCTCAAGGAAAGTATGCCAATGAGATACTCAGGAGATTCCACATGGAGCAGTGCAAGCCCATGCAGACTCCTCTAATAGGTAATTGGAGGAAGGAGGATGCTACTTCAGGTGAGGTAGTAGCTGCTACTTTATATCGGCAGCTTGTGGGTTCATTGATGTATTTAGTGAACACACAACCAAATTTGTGCTTTGCAGTGAACCAGCTAAGTCAAGCTATGATTCAACCTACCAAGTTATTTTGGAAGGCAGCTAAGCATGTGCTGAGATACCTCAGAGGCACATCTCAATATGGATTATGGTACAGACGGACAGAGGGAGTGAAGCTTTAGGGCTTCACAAATGCAGATTGGGCAGGGAGTCCATCATATTGGAAGAGCACATCAGGAGAAATTTTCAACCTTGGTTCAGCTGCAGTTTCTTGGTACAGCAGGAAACAGAGGTCAGTTGCACTTAGCTCAGCAGAGGCTGAATACATGACCGCAACCCAGACAACATGTGAGGCCATTTGGATGCGGAAAATTCTAGTTGGTTTTTTTGATCAGAGGATGGATCCAACTGTGATCTATTGCGATAATCAGAGTTGTATCAAACTCTCTGAGAATCCAATATTTCATGACAGGTCCAAGCACATCGACATCCGGTATCATCATCTTCGAGACTGTGTGGTGAACAGGATCATGTTGTTGCAGTATGTTTCGACCGAGGAGCAGGATGCAAACATTTTGACTAAAGCATTGTCAAAATGTAAATTCGAGTTCCATAGAGACAGGATCGGGATGGCATATAGTCCCTTTCTTGTTGAGAGGGAGTGTTGAAAATAGCAACAAGAAATGCTAAAAATAGCATTGCTATAGATAGCATTTCAGGATATATTCCAATTTTAATTAGTCCCTAAATTAAAATAGAGAATTAAAATTCGAATTTGGTCTCGGCAGTTGTTTGAAAAAAAATAATTAATTCATCTTGAGTTAATTAGTTGGAGAAAATCAAACATGAAGTCTTTGTGAAGTCATGCAACAGTTATCCCTTTGATTGAGGAAGTTATCCCTTAATTAAGGAGATCGGGATGAGTTGTACTTGAGTTGTAATTAGTTAGCTCAGTTAACTGAGTTAAGACTAGTTATATTAGTTCCAACAGTTTGTGGAACTGATTGTGAGTTCAGTTAGTTAATGCATGCATGCATGCAACTAGTGTACTTCAGATAACTGAATATTCTCTCATAAATAACTCATGCATGTCAGTTCAAACAAAGACCTAGTTGAGATTAAAGGAAGGGACAGTGTACTATCAGTTGCAGGATTATTCCCATGAGGATATCCCTTGCATGCAGAAGAAATTCTTTCCTTGAGGATTCCGCAATTTCTACAGAGGTCAGAGCAGTGTGTGAGGTGAGTTTTTACACAAGTGACAGCTGGAGGACCCAGGAGAAACTGTGAAAGGAAATAGGAGGCTTGGAGGGCAGAGGAAAGGCATACGTGTTGTCTATTCTATCTATGAGCAGCAGTGATGGATTGTACTGAGAACTGAATAGTTTGTGAGTTAAAGCTTTGTGTAATCCTGAGATATTTCCACTTGTATGATAATACAGAGATCAAGGTTTTTGCTGAGGCTTTCCCTAGAGTATTCTTTTGTGTTTCATGTATGACTGATTTTTTCTTCATCTGTTATATGTGTTATCTTTGATCTTACTCAAAATCGATTAAGCCTCTGCAAGTTTGATTGTAGAAATAGATTAAGTATATTGCTTTAGTTACATTGCATTATCAGTTTAATCTACAAGAGAATTTCTACAATTTGCACAATATATATTCAAAAACACATTTTAAACAATGAAAATTCATAATCTCATAAAAACACAATTTAAAATATACAAAATAAAGCATAACACATATACCAATAATAAAATATAAAAAACTTAAAAATCTAGACTACACCATAAAAATCTAATGACGATGCATCCATATTTAAGAAACATTATTATATTATTTGATCCCCATCGATACAGTTTGTTTCCATATCAACTACTCCATTATTATCGTTGTTTAGAATATTCTACATCATTATCACATTTTATTTTAAAACAAAAACGATGCCTCCAATCGGTTCTACATGATACACATAATTATCTTCATAGTATTCTTGTATTCTATATAGACAATACTATGAAGATAATTATGTGTATCATGTACAACCGATTGGAGGTTGAAAACAATCAAATTTCACTTGAGTCGTTAATAATTTAATTATGAAATTTTGATTTTTAACATCCATGAGAACTTCACTATGAAATTTTATTTCTACACATTTTTGTTTGTTTTAAAATGACGCAAAATGTCAATCCAACTACTACAAAAACTAGTTAAACTAAATTGCAAAGCCATATAAAGTTGAATTCTAAATTTCAAAGCCTCCTAAACTGAACTGCAAAGTCGTGTAGACCTTCTCTTCATTATCGAGAAATAGGTTGACATTATTAAGATGAACAAAAAATTCAATTCAATACAACAGATATATCATCTTCATCAGAATAAATGTGGCTAGAATCAAATACCACCCGAAATATTTTTTCTAAGAGGACAAAGGCGCCTGTGGGTTTAGACCATGGGGATTTGTATTTGCTTTGAGATCCTTATAATCCACATTAAAGGCAACACCTTCCTCTGCAAACATCGTTGGACTAGATTTACTCGCTGTATTATGAAATACCTACTCAATTTCAACGACTTTGTCATACTCTGTAAATACATGCAAAGTAATTAATAACAACAAAACTCAACAAGTTTTCTTTATGAGATTGTTAGGGTAATTTATAGACTCCATGTCGTTAATTTACGACGTGAGACTTCCCTAGAAATTTTCATCCCTTCTTGGCTTGTATTCCCTCTGCACTAGGAAAAGAAGAATTAGTAAGTTCTTTATAAAGCATTGAATCCATTTATTTAAACTCTTTTTCGAGTCTTTTCATATGATCATGTGATTTTGTTAATTCATTACCTTCTCAAGTTGGTTAACAGTTGAGCAGAACTTGGTGGAAAGAATCATTATTGTAATGATAGTGATAGAAGTTGCACAAATATTTTGTAATTAAGATATTTTTTGATTTGATTATTTAACATGTAGATTTCTAAATAATACGGATATATTAACTCAACACAACCATAGTAACGTTATGTTATGTTCATACTTACAATCAATCAATACCAAAAGTTGAAAAATTAACTTCATGTATTTATTTATTTTAAATATGTATCATTATTATTTAGTTAATATATTTTAGAATCGTTTGAGCATTTCTTTCCTAATTTTATTAAAATAGTTTTCTTTGCATATAGTTAGTAATTTTTAAGATCTCCTAAGTTTTTATTTCCTAAATTTGCTAAATTTGTTTTATTTATCTATAATTTTTATAATCAATAACTATTATAATAATTAGCTTTTAGTTTTTAGAATTTTGTGAGAATTTCTTGAATCCTAATTTATTAAAAAAGAAAATTATATATAGTTACTAATTTTAGGATCTAATAAAGATATGTTGACTCAATATAACCATATTCACATTATGTTATGTTCGTATTTATAATTAGTCAATACAAAGAGTTAATTAATAAAAATAAGTTTGAATTATTGATTTGTTTTACTTTGAATACAGGATTTCAGTTTATAATTACAATTTTATTTTATTTTATCAATATATCCTTCTCTAATTTAACTTTAATCAAAAGCAATATGAACTAATTTGATTCAAATAAATAATATATATATTTTTAATTAAGATATTTTTTTATTCTTTAACATGTAGAATTCCTTATTTTAGGTTTATATTTACAATTAGTCAATACAAAAAGTTAATTAATAAAAATTAGTTTGAATTATTGATTTGTTTTATCTTGATTACAAGATGTCAATCATATCCCCATGAAAATTTATAGAGGTTTTATACTTTATTAACATTATATTAGTATTTTTAATTAATTATTTGCATTAAATATATTTTTTTATAATTCTTCTAATTTATTACTATACAATTTCATATAATTATCTATAACTTCATGTATTTATTTACTTAAAAATGTATCATTATTTGAGCTTAGTTTGTTATTATTACTATTATCTAATTTCAAGGTCATGGTAAAGGAGTTGTCTTTAGTGACACTTTTTCTTTCCTGTCGGATTCCGACACTAGAAAGTCCATAAAGTCACACTAAAGACGACTCCAAAGCCAGACACCAATTGATGTATGAGACCCCCTTGTTTTGACTGCTAAGTCTACAGAGGCATACATACTCTACCCCCTCTAGTTTTGAACCTATGACCTCTTAGGAGAAAAGACATGCTCTTAACCTCTAGGCCCACCCAAGTTATATATATAGTCATTAAGTTATTTGTTTATAATTACAATTTTTTTGGAATATATTTTTCTCTAATTTATGTAATTTACTAATTTAACTAAAAAAAAAATTGGAGCATAGCCATTATGTTATTTATTAATTTGACTTAAATAGATAATATATATATTTTCTTTATTTCATTCTTTAACATGTAGATTTTTAAATAATAAAGATATGTTAATTCAATACAACCATTTTAACATTATGTTATGTTCTTATTTACAATTAGTCAATACAAAGAGTTAATTAATACAAATTGGTTTGAATTATTGATTTGTTTTATTTTGATTATATGATATTTCCATGAAAATTGGTGAATTGTCAAAATGACCAAATTTCAGTGGGTCATGTCAAAAAAACTGAAATAAAACACCCAAGCTTCTAAACCAATCACATAGTAACAATTTTTTATTCGAATTTAAATAGGAACGCAACAAATTACAGATATAACCATAAATACAAAGATGTAGCAGAAATAACACTTCATTTCATTAATATCAAATACTGAAATATGCTTACAAACAGAACAAAAATAAGACTAGCTCGGGCGATGGTAGCTTTTCTCTTAGAAGAGATGTGGTAGCTACATGCCTCTAAACTATGTTACAATGAGGCTTCAAGGCCTATTTATTATTGAGAAACAATGGAAAACCCTAAACATCCAAAAACCTAACCCTAGGAGATGAAGCGCCAAACTATAGACCCCATTTGGGTAAATTGGTACATCAACTTTCCGGGGTTGTAACTTTGGCATACGATCTTCGTTTGACGTGCACAATACCTCGTTAGAAAGATCTATCCGATGACTACAACTTTTGAGTGATAAATGTTAATTAGTGACCCATGTTGCTCCCGATTTTCCCAAAAAATGTCGTTTAGGGCCTCAAAATGACTCCGGAAGTTCAGGACCCGAAAAACTGCCAAAAATAGTAAATTGTGCTACAAATAAGGAAATTGAAACATTAAAAGAAACAATGGTGGGGGTCCAAGTGGAATAGGTGGGTGGCCACCAATATCCACCTAGATCACTCCTCCTCTCATAGGAAGCAATGGTCCCCATTGCGTTGAGTTCCTCCATGAGAAGAGGAAACTTCTGTTGAACTTGGTCCCTGGTGAGCCACTTGCTCTGGTGAAGGAGTTTGCCTGCTTTGACAACTTGATATAGTTTGATCCTTTGTTGTCAGGTTTTCTTGATCTGTGTTTCCATGATCCGATCAGTTGTGGCTTGTTCTATGCAATCTGGATTTAACTCTGTGGGTGTGAGTTGTTCTACAATGTCTGTTGTGTCTAGCAATGGTGGGAAGTATGGTCGAAGGCGGTCCACACTGAACACTGGGTGCAGGCCAAGGAATGGGGCAATGCTAAGCTCAAATGCATTGTCTCCCACAACCTTTGTAATGGTTTAAGGACCATATCGGAGTGGTCTAAGTTTCTGATAGGCTCTGGTAAGGCGTTCCTTTTTCAAATGCAACCAGACTCTTTCGCCCACCTAAAACTTGTGTGGCACCCGATGTTGATCATGTCGCTACTTGTACTTGGCATTTGATTTATTCAGAATGTCATCGACCTACTGGCGGATATGTTGGATGTACTCAATGAAGTTGTTTGCCTTATCGGTTTCAAACTGGACATGAGCCGAATCTATCGGAGTAGTTGCAAATGGCATGGGCACATCAATGAGACATAGTGGTTGGAATCCTAAGACCACCTGAAAAGGATTGTGGCCAATCGAATTGTGTAGAGCCCGGTTATAGCTGTGTTGGACATAGGGGAGGCTCTCATCCTATGTGCATGGATGCTTTGAGTTGTACATGCACAAAATGTGTACGATCATCATGTTGATGACCTCTGTCTGGTCATCAGTTTGGGGATGGAAAGTTGTGGACTTAGTGATCTTGGTGTCTAGCATCGATTAGAGACTGGACCAAAATGTACTGAGGAACTTGTTGTCCCGATCTGAGATGATAGAATGTGGGTTCCCAAAGTGTACCCACACTCGTTCAAAGAAGAGTTTAGCAATGGCTTCCGCTATAATATTCTTCTTGCAAGCCGCCATAATGGCCATCTTAAAGAATCTGTCAACAACAAAAAAAACACAGTCGTTGCCATGCTTAGTAGAAGGAAGACCCGACATGTAATCCATGGAGATGGATTCCCAAGGTCGACTAGGGGTAGACAACGGAGTATAGAGGCCTTGCTTCTTGATGGTCGGTTTGGCAATGGCACAGGCAGTGTAGGATCTGATGTACTTCCCGACATCCTATCGAAGATTCGGCCAATAGAAATACTTTTGCAGTACTGCCACCATTTTCTCGACCCCGAAATGCCCAATGGCCCGACTGTAGTGTACTTCCCAAATCATCTTGGCACGCTTGCTTGAAGGAACACAAAGGTGTCCCAAGTAGCATAATAGGGCATCCGAGAGGTGAAAATCTAGAACTTGTTGACCCTCCAAGAGCGCCTGGCATGTGTGGCCGAATTCTGGGTTGCTTTTGTAGAGAAGTGGCCAATCAGAAATCTCGTGCCCACAAGAGTTGAGCACGGTGGTTAATGCCATGATCGGTGGTCAGTTGAGGCAATCTGCAGCATTATTGGTGCTTCCCTTCTTATACTTGATATTCAAATGAAACTGTTGCAGGTATGTGGATCACTTCTGATGGCGATCATTCTACAACTTCCCTTGCATCTGTATGAATTGCAGAGGTCGGTGGTCTATGTGGATGACCGTTTCCTTCCCCAAAATGTAATGTTTCCATTGTCGGCAGACCTACACAATGGAATACATCTCTTTGTCATAATAAGTGGGATACTTTCAGACTGTGTTTGAAAGTGTCTCACTGTGACATGCCATTGGATGCCCCTGTTGAGTAAGGATTGCCCCAATAGCATAGTCATAGGCATCTGTCTTGATCTCAAATGGTTGTTGCAAGTCTAGTAATGTGAGCACTTGTGCAGAGCAGAGGCGATGTTTCAACTCTATGAATGCCTTTTGTTGAGATTCAGACCAAAAGAATTTTGTTTTCACTCCTCCCTTGGTGACTTGACTCAAGAGCCGAGTGACATGAGAGAATCCCAACACAAACCTGCGGTAGAAATTGGCAAGACCCAGAAAGCTGCGGATCTCTGTCAGAGTGGTTGGAGCTGGCCAATCTCAAATGACTTGGATCTTGGTTGGATCCACATGCACCCCCCATTCATCAATAATGTATCCCAGATATTGAACTTGGATCATGCCAAAAGTGCATTTCTCCAAATTGGCACATAGCTTGTGTTGTCACAATGTTTGGAGAACCTATCGAATGTGGTGGAGGTGCTCTTCCCAACTCTTGCTGAAGATTAGGATGTCATCCAAGTATACCACTACAAATAAGTTGGTGAATGGCTGCAAGATGTCATCCATTAGCCTCATGAAGGTTGTAGGAGCATTCGTCAACCTGAAAGGCATAACCAACCATTCAAAAAGGCCTTCCTTGGCTTTAAAGGCAGTCTTCCACACATCGGAAGGTTCGATTGGTACCTAGTGATATCCTGATTTCAAGTAAATCTTGTTGAAATATTTTGCCCCCTTCAATTGTTTTAGAAGGTCATCAATCCGTGGGATCGGGTACCTATTCCGGACAATGATCTTGTTCAGCGCCCGATAGTCAATACAGTGTAGAAATTCCCACTGTAGATCACCTGGTAATGCAATGTACTAAAGTGAAACACTTGATCTACTTCTACAAACAATTTAGCAAAAGCTTAATCAAACATGAGCAACATCAAGCATGAACAGATATAACTGAGAATGAGAAGTAATCAACCATAACACAGAAGATATATCACTGGGGAAAGCACCAACCTAAAACCCCAACTCTATATTATCATACAAGTGGAAATCTTGTTCAAGTTACAAAAAGAATTAGCTCTCAAGCCATCCTGATCTCTCTGTACTCAAACAATACATCTCACAGACTCAATAGACATAGAATATATCTTCCTCAAGCCCTCCAAGCCTCCTATTACCTTACACAGTTTTGATTGGGGTCCAATGGTATCACATGTGTGAATTGGCCTCATCACACTCACTGTAACTTCAAGTCCAACTGCACAATCCATAAGGACTAATATTCCTTCTGCATGCAAGGAATATTCACCAAGGAATATCCTAGCAACTGATAGTACATTGTCCCTCCATCTGATCTCAACTGAGTCTCTAACTGAACTGACATGCATGATTTATCCATGAGTGAATACTCAGTTATCTGAAATACAGTAGTTACATGCATGCAAGCATTAACTAACTAAACTCTCATTAATTTAACAAACTATTAAATTAATATAACTGGACTTGACTAAGTTAAACTAAGTCAATTGATTACAACTCATCCTTATCTCTTTAACTGAAGGTTAAATTCCTCAATTAATGGAGAAACTGTTGCATGTTCTCACATACACTTCAAGGTTGAATTTCCTTAACTAATTAACTCAAGATGAATTAATTAATTAATTTTCAAATTGTTGTTGATATCAAATTCGAATTTTACTTCCTATGTTTAGTCCAGGGACTGACTAAAACAAGAAGGGATCCCGAAATATTATTTTTAGAAAAGTTATATTTAGCACTTTCACTTTTCACCCATTGTAGCTAAGATCTCCAATGGTTGAACTGTTGTTTATAGCCTGACTATTTATAGCAGTGCTATTTTTAGCAATTTCTATTTTTAGCATTTCTTGTTGCACATTTTTCAACATACAGAGCCTCCAAGTCCCATCCTTCTTCTGCACCAACATGATCGAGCTCCCACAGAGCGATGAACTCAATCGGATGTGTCCTTTCTGCAACAGCTCCTAAATCTGCCTCTCGATTTCGTCGTTCTCAAGAATGGAGTGCCGATAGATTGGTCCATTGAGCAGCGGCGCACCTGGGGTCAAATCGATGGAGTGCTTGACCTGACAGTGCAGAGGCACCCCTGCGGGAGAGGTGAAGATGTCCTCGTAATCCTCCACGACCTTGTCCATCTATTGTTGTCGTGTGGAGGGGCCCTATCTGGAGATCGTGGCCACCATCTTCTTCTTTGCATGAGAGCATATCATCAGGAAAACGAATTTCCAGGTTTTGGAAATGAGCGTACTGCATTGTTTTGCAGGTAAAAAAAGAGATGGCGGTAGGCAGTGGTACCTCCAGTATCCTGTACAACTTATTTCCCAAAGTAACAATAACAACACGAGGCATTGACTCATACACAGCATGTCGCTTCCATAAGTATGGTTGGCCTAATAATACATCACAAACATCAAGGGAAGCAACGTCACATAATACTTCATCGTGAAGGGCTCGATGTTGTATGGAAGGTGGCACTGTTGGCTCACGCGAAGATCTCATCCTTAGTGAAACCACCCGATGGTGTATGGTCACGGATGTGTTGTAGTCGGTAAGCCCAGTCGCTTCATGAACTCTGCCGAAATGAGGTTCTTTTGGCTCTTGATGTCGACAATGAACTGTAGCGAGGAACTCTTTACCCACATCTTGGAGTGGAAGAGGCGCTCCTCCTCCTCTAGATCTTCGGGTTCCTCCTTCTGGATCTTCATGGTGGCAACGGTGGCGTTGGGCTCCGCATCGATAATTTGCTTCCCTTTGTCATTCCCCTTGTCGGGTTCTGACTTAGAGTCGGAACATGCATCTGATTCTGAAGCCTTTAGCTCGCGCACCAATGATTGTTTGGCCCGACACTCACTTGTGTTGTGAGTGGAGCTCTTATGGAACTCACACCACTTTCCCATGTCCTTCTTTGGCTTCGCGGTGTTGTTCTTTGCTTGCGGCTTTGGCGGGTTGTCCTGGGTCGCCCCACCTTGGCTTTGTCCTTTGTTCTACGGTTTGGGGGCACCTTTCCCTTGCTTCAGATTCGCATATCCAAAGTCTCACTTCTTCTGTTTAAACTTTTGCTCGATCTTGACAGCGTATCGGTATGTCGTGCCGAGTGAGGAGATGTCCAGGAACTTCATCTCGTCCTGGATGTACCTGTGTATGCAGCCATGGTACTTGAGAACCAAATGCTTCTCAGAATCCTTGATACCCAACTTTGTGCAAAGGGTATGAAAAACATTGGTAAATGCTGGCACATCTTGGTCCCTTCTGTGTCGCAGCGTTGTCCACTTTATGTATTTATCCTCATAGCTCCCAACAGGGTAGTATTGCTCATTGATGGCATCCCGGAACGAGTTCCAAGTGGGTGCGGCTAAAAACAATGAGTTCGTACTTTCATCCTTTTGCTCATAGTAGGTTTCCCACCAGTCTTTAATGTGGGGGGCTGCTTTGAGAAGTGCAAAAGTGATCTTTTCATGGCCGGAAAAATCATGAACGGAAAAATATCCTTCTAGCAGATTTAATTATTTATCTACAGCGTCTATATCTATCTGACCCTCAAATATGAGAATGTCAAAATTAACTTGTACCTTAAAGGGTGTGGCACTTCTAGAGTAGTTGTTAGAAGTAGATGTGTCGCCCTTGGGTAGCCGCTGAAGGATCTGGGCAAAGTTGTCCATCATTGTGTTCCTTTGTCGCTCAAGGGCTTCTTAGAGCAAAATTTTAATAGGATCTCCTGCCCCCTCGTCTTTCTTTTCATCTACCATTGGAGGTCATTGGGATTTGCGAAGCTAGTTTTGCAAAGGTTCGACGATTTCAAGCCCTAACTCCTTATATGTCGACCTCGTTGGGAACATGCAAAGAAAAACAGAGAAAAAGCAGACCACTCTAATACCACTGATTTAGATTTAAACAGAAACGCAACAAATTACAAATATAACCATAAATACAAAGATGCAGCAAAAATAACAATTCATTTCATTAAATATCAAATATTGAAATATGCATACAAACATAACAGAAATAAGACTAGCTCGGGCGATGGTAGCTTGTCTCTGAAAAGAGATGTGGCGGCTACATGCCTCTAAACTGTGTTACAATGAGGCTCCAAGCCCTATTTATTATTGAAAAACAATGGAAAACCCAAACATCCAAAAACCTAACCGTAAGAGATGGAAGGACAAACTATGGACCTTGTTTGGGGAAATTGGTACATCAACTTCCCGAGGTCGTAACTTTGACATACGATCTCTGTTTGACACGCACAATACCTTGCTAGAAAGATCTATCCGAAAACTACAAATTTTGAGCGAGCAATTTTTTGTTTTCCCAAAAAAAAACATTGTTTAGAGCTTCAAAACGGCTCCAGAAGTTCAGAACCCGAAAAACTGCCAAAAATAGTAAATTGTACTACAACTAAGAAATCTAAAAAACTGCAAAAAAAAACAAAAACAAAAACAAAAAACAAAAAACAATAGTGGGGTCCAAGTGAAATATGCGGATAACCACCAATATCCACATAGATCAATTTTTTTTTTAATTAAACACATTAATTGCTTAAAAAAAAAAATTAAAAATTCATAGCTAAGAAATACTTTAATAATTTCTAAAATCTCATTGTCAATGAGATTAACGAAAACAAATAAAATATAATACATATTTAAATATATAATCAACATTTCATAACTCGAACATGTCTAAATAAATTTAACACTGAATCAAAATTTCATAACTGGAAAATGTCTTTCCAACCAATCTCTTTTAAATGAACAAAACTACACGATTCTCACCCAAATAACCAATACCACACCCAAGAGACAGACAAATTCTGAACGAGAACTGCTACATCTCTTTCCAACCCATCTCTATTAAATTTTGAACAGAACTGACACCATTCTCACACATATGGAAGAGGAGAACAATTCTGAATGAGAACTGCTACTATACAACAGCGAAAATGGAAGTTGATGTCGTTTTGTGATTTCAGGACGCAAAACGATACTGCCGGCACCGACACTGATGGCACGGCCACTAAAGAGGAATGAAAATAAAAACGTACTGCAATATCTTATCCCTTGGCTCTTGCAAGGTCTAATGAAAAGGTTTAAGACTACTATGATCGCTTTTGTTAGAGCAGAAGCAGCTGCAGCAGAGCATGAGAATTTCAACAATAGACATGTTAGGACTTGTTGTATGAAGGGGAAGCTGAAAGAGGCCATGCGAATTTTGCATGCTATGGACCAGTCCGTGGATTCCTCAACTTACGCTTATCTATTGCAGACTTGCACCAAGAAGAAAGCTCTTTCGGAGGGCAAACTAATTGACTTCCACATGTCAGAAGCTGGATTTAAGCCTGACATATGTTTGGCTAATATGCTTTTGACTATGTATACCAAGTGCGGAAGTCTTGCTGACGCTCGCAGAGTTTTTGACCAAATACCTGAACCAAACGTGATTTCATGGACCGTCATGATTGCAGCTTATACCAGGTATGGACGTGACAAGGAAGCCCTGAAGCTTTTATATCAAATGCAATTAACTGGCATCCAAGCAAATCAATTCACCTTTTCTAGCGTCCTCCCTGCGTGTGCTAACTTGTCAGCCCTTGTTCATGGCAAAGAGACTCATGCAAACATAATTAGAAGTGGATTTCAGTATGATGTGTTTGTGGGGAATGCCCTCTTAGACATGTATGCAAAATGTGGAAACTTAGAGAATGCCCGCAATGTATTTGACAAAATGCCTCAACGAAATGTGGTCTCATGGAATGCTATGATTGCAGGCTATGCACTCAACGGATGTGTTGGGGAGGCACAGAAGCTCTTTCAGCAAATGCCGGAGACAAATGAGGTTTCCTGGACAACAATGGTTGCAGGTTATGCACAAAATGGGCAATTATGTGCGGCACGGAATGTCTTTGAAATGATGCCAGATCGAGATGTGGTATCATGGAATGCAATGATTGCAGCATATGCACAGAATGGGCATGGTAAGGAGGCATTAAAGATTTTGCAACAAATGCAAACCACAGGTGTGAAGCCAAATCCGCAAACCTTTGCAACGGTTCTTACAGCCTGCGCAGACTTGGTAGCTCTTGACCGGGGGAAGGAAGTTCATGAAAAAATAATCAGAAATGACTTGGAGCTTAATATCTTTGTTGGAAATGCACTTATAGACATGTATACAAAATGTGGCAGCCTAGAAAACGCACGTCATGTGTTTGATGAAATGTCTCAACAAAATGTAGTTTCATGGACTATGATGATTGTAGGATATGCGGAGACTGGCTGTGTTGAGGAGGCCTCGAAACTATTTAAGAAAATGCCTGAGCATGATGCGATTTCTTGGAACGCTATGATTGCAGGATATGCACAGAATGGCTGTAGTAAGAAAGCCTTAACTCTTTTTCTGCAAATGAGACAGAGAGGTTTGAATCCAACCCCACAGACTTTTGCCATTGTTCTATCAACATGTGCCAACTTGGCATCTCTGGGACAGGGAAAGGAGGTCCATGAAGTTATAATTAGAAGCGGATTTCAATATAACATGTTCCTATGTAGTGCGCTCGTTGACATGTATGCAAAATGTGGGAGCATAGATTATGCTCAAAATGTCTTTGACAGAATGTCTGAACGAGACGCTGTATTATGGAATACAATGATTGCAGGATATGTACAGAATGGGTATATTGATGAGGCCCTTCATATCTTTCAGAAAACGCCTGAAAAAGTGGTGGTGTCTTGGAATACAATGATTGCAGGATATGCACAGAATGGTCGCCTTGAAGAAGCTTTGGAGTTTTTTAATAAAACGCCAGAACGAGATGTAATCTCCTGGAATACAATAATTGCGGGATATGCACAGAATGGGCATGGTAAGGAGGCAATGGAGTGTTTTCGACCAATGCAGCAGGCCAATATAAAGCCAAATCGAGACACCTTCGCCATTGTTCTCCCAGTGTGTGTCAGCTTGGAACAGGGTAAGATCTTTCATGGAGTTATAGTTCAAAATGGATTGCAGTCTAATGTGTTTGTGGGTAGTGCCCTTATTGACATGTACGCAAAATGTGGGAGCATAGAGAATGCACACACTGTTTTTGACGAAATACCCCAGCGCGATGTAGTGTTGTGGAATGCGATGATTGGAGGATATGCCATGCATGGTTGTGGCAAGGAGGCCCTCCAACTCTTTCAACAAATGCAACAGTCTGGCACTAACCCAGACCATGTCACTTTTGTTGGTGTTTTGTCTGCATGCTGCCATGCTGGCCTAGTGGACGAGGGCTGTAAATATTTCAATTGCATGAACCAACACTTTCATATCACACCTGCAATGGAGCACTATGGCTGCATGGTTGACGTTCTTGGCCGCGCTGGGCGTCTCTATGAGGCAGAAGACTTTATAAACAGGATGCCAATAAAACCCGATGCTCCTGTGTGGGGATCTTTACTCGGTGCTTGCAGAATCCATTGCAACGTAGAGTTGGGAGAACGTGTGGCAGACCACATTTTTGAGTTGGACCCTACAAATGCTGCACCTTATGTTCTGCTGTCAAACATCTATGCAGCATCTGGAAGATGGAATGACGTTGAAAAGGTACGGAAAATGATGAAAGACAGGAGGGTCAGAAAGAAGCCTGGAAGTAGTTGGATTGAGGTAAATAAGAAGGTATATGTATTCCTTGTGGGAAATATGTTCAACCCGCAAATGCATGAAATTTATGCCGAGTTGAAGAGATTGTCTGGGCTGATGAAAGGTGCAGGATATGTGCCCGATACAAGTTTTGTGCTGAATGATGTGGAGGAGGAGCAGAAGGAACATGTTCTTTCCCACCACAGTGAGAAGTTGGCAATTGCATTTGGGCTTATTAACACAACCCCCAGGACCACTTTACATATTATCAAGAACCTCCGAGTATGTGGTGATTGTCACTCTGCCATCAAGTTCATTGCTAAGATTGTTGCAAGAGAAATTGTCGTGAGAGATGCCAATCGTTTCCATCACTTCAAGGATGGAAAATGTTCTTGCGGTGATTACTGGTAATCTAAGCCAAGCAAGCTATTAAAATGGGTTTGTGTTCACTGATGTACGTTGCCAGCATAGCAGAGGGAACTAACAGTATGCATTGAGAAACGTTGTGTATGCCTTGCCCAAGACTGGGTGAACCATTGTGTTAAATGCTCGAGTCATGATGTATGGGGCATTGACCTATAAGTTATCTTGCCTGTTAAAATTTATACATCTCACTTGTAATTTTTATACATCATTTAGGGACATCTCACATTTGATTTCCCTATCTCCTCTAAGTTAGGAATAAGTTAGATCTGAAAAATTCTATACATTGAAGTAATCTCTGAATGTAATGTGTGTGTTGAATGCATACACCTTTGTGTGAAATAAATTAATGCTTTCAGCCATTTCTTAATATGGTATCAGAGCGTCAGGCAAGCAGTGGATTGTGCATATGTGTTGAGCGCCGTGTGTCGTGTAACGGAGAGCTAGTGCGCTGCTATGCCTGTGAGGCCGCTGAGTCAAGCCGACTAGTGAGACTGTGTGATGTTGTGTGAAGCTGCGTTGAAGCCTTAACTGTATTGAACACTGCCAATTGAAGACTGCTCCAAGTGAGTGCTAAGTTGTGAATTGATTTCGACTGTCTGCAGCGTATTGGCCGTCGAAGTTGTCATCATTGACCATAGTCTCAGCGCCAAGCGTAAATGACTGTGGAGGCTGCCGTCGAGAATGCAACGTGGAGTACCGGCGTGAGTTTGATCTAAGATGCGCAACGCAGGACAGTGAGATGGGAGGAGAATAAGCCGTTGAGTGTAGATGAGTTGATTTTTTTTTTCAGAGATCACTGTTCAGAAATTATAAAAGAAAAAAAGCTCCTTCACTGCACATTTCAGTGCATTCTGATGTGAAACTGTTTTGTTTTGTTCGAATTTCGAGGTCTATCTGAGACATGCCACTTTCACAAAGCAACAGAAGCATTTTTTAATTGCAGAAAGGTACCTCGGTGTTGAAGTTAAGTTTAAATGGGTATTTTTTTAATAGTCTTCTTTGATCAGGGAGTTTATGGTTTTAGAAAAATTCAGTAGTACAAATTTCCCTTTATGGAAAGTAAAAATTTAAATACAATCAATGAAGAAAAATTTGTGGCTACAGATGCTAAACAGTTAATTCAATGGCAAAATAGAGATGACAAAGCTATGTCCATTATTGGACTTGCTCTTTCAGATTCGCAATTACATCTTGTAGATCTCACTAAACCATCTAACGAAATATGGGAACATTTGACTCAACTATTTGGTGTAAAAACTACAAACGCAAATTTTTCCATAAAATTGCAATTATTTAGACTGAAAATGAATGAAGAGACATCTATGTCCATTCATGTAAATAATTTAATGTCTCTTATAAGACAATTAGCTGAAGCAGGTGCCAAGGAGGATGAAAATGCTAAAGCCATATTACTAAATAGTCTTCCTTCAAGTTATAGTAATGTTGTCTTCACTTTGAGTCAAATGTCTTCACAAAAATTGCATGAGACAATTGCAGCACTTCTCGCGAAAGAAAAGAGACTAAAACTGGAGGATATGGAAGAGAACTCGCCAATAGAAAATGCATTGTTTACAAAGACAATGATGAAAAAGAAAAATTCAAACAAAAGTGAAATTGAAAGCTACTATTGCAGGAAAATTGAGTATACAGCATGGAATTGCAAAAGTCATGCCAGTGATCTGTTAAAAGGGAAAGAATCAGCAAATATAGCCACAGATGAATATCCATTGAATTTTGATGATGAATTCAATGAAGAATTTAAACCTCTTAAACTTTTTTAGAACAACTCAGTGAAAAGGCTCAACATGGATGGTTGTCCAGATAGTACGGTAGTTGTGGATCTAGGGAAGGATCCCTCATTCGTTGAAGACGTGGGAGTGGTCTTCTAATGAGGTTATGCGACAGCTTGGGACGATGTTCAGTGATTGACTTCAGGAGGTCCTTGATTCGGGAGTTCAAGAGTCGAACTCGGGAATCCAACTTGCCAACTACACCTTTACGAAGGTTATGAGGCAACTTGATGGAGTCTATACTAATAAGTTGTAAACCAGTTAAAGAATGACTGTGTATTTTGTTGTTTGTGGATGATTTCAATAAATTTATGTAATGTAAGCATTAAGAGGGGATGTTGGAGTTAATGCTTACATCCTATATTTAAGATGTTGGTTTGAGATGGTTGAGAAATTCTCTCAACCTCTCCTTTTGAGTTAGGAATAAGTTAGATCTGAAAAACTCTATATATTATAGTAATCTCTGAATGTATGTGTGTGTTGAACGCATACACCTTTGTGTGAAATAAATTAATGCTTTCAGCCATTTCTTAACACGAAACTCAAAATCCAGACCTTGGCAGGCTGGAACCAGTAACATAGGTTTTCATTTACAAGAAATTGCCTTGCGATAGTCGCAGGTTGGGATTGGTTTTGTTTTCTGTCATCAGAATTGTTAGTGTGAAAATTTCAGATGAAGTGCTATTAGAGCAGGATTCGATTAAGCTGGAAGTTATCTTATCGATGTTGTTGACATCATTCCTGCTTTGAAGTTTGATATAATGGATTGGTGGTTCTACGTGCAGTAGCATGTACAGGTGATGAGTTGTCCCTGTCATTAACTGTTGGAGAAAATGTAGAAATGAATAATGAATTTAGAATACAGTTGAGAGGTTGTTCGAGTCATGTATAGGTATTCTTAGTTTGTGTGGTTGTTAGATCCATTATTATAGGAGTTTGTTGAGTTGTCTCTTCTCCTAAATATTTAGCTCATTGTCGAGCATCTGGATGTGAGATTGAGTGAGGCACTTCGTCTCTTCTCGTGTGAATAATGAATTTTTTTTGGGTGATTCTTTGATTTGGTATCAGAGTTGAGAAACAGTGTAAGGTTGAGAGAGTGAGAGGGGCCCGCATGCGTTGAAGAGAAGTGTTGTTTACACATATGAGAAGAAAAGTAAGTAGAGTTGGTTGTTGTGTGCAGGAGCCATGCCCTTCACTGATTTGATACGCTACCATTAAGGTTGAAAAAAGAGCCACTATAACACAGGTTGAAAAGGGGACACCCGTGAAAGATCAACCGGAATGGGTAGCCATTTGTATATTGAAGGAAGCGGAGCTGTGTGGAAGAAAAAGAACACATCATTGCTGTTGTTGCTGAGAAAAGGGGTCTAATACACCAACAATCAATTAACTAGCTACAAAAGGTGTTTGCTATTAGAAAGGGGCTCGATAGTCGGTGCAAAAGAAACCTGCAAAAGAGAAGGGACTCGATAGCTCGTGCATGAGAGAGCAGCGGTCTTCTCCAGTGGGGAAATTGTTGTCCAAAGGAGTAATTCGTTGTGTGATGGAAACGTGCGAGGAATTTGCTCACTGTTTTCTTTCTGTTTCTGGTCCTAAATTCGCATGGAGAAGAACACCGAATTGCTTGTTGCCAATAGTTTGTGCAGTCGCTGAAGAGAGGGAGAAGATGCCCAGTGCACATGCCACGTGCAGTAGAGAGCAATGTAGTTGGGGAAGAGAAGCCTGCGTGGGCTAGAGAGCCCACAAAGAGCTTGCCAAGAGGAAATAGAGAGCCACGAATTATGCCCACATATTGGAGGAAAAGGCATAGTGCAATTTGTTGAATGGTGTTGTCATTGATGCCAGCCAATATATAAAAGCTTTCTTAATATCAGTTTATAGATTGCATTGATGAAAGCTTCAAGGATCAAAATGTCCTCAAAACCCACCCAATGATTGATCATAGTTCTCCATACTTGTTGAAGAATTTGAGGACGAGGAATAGTGAATTTGCTCGAACACCCATTGTCATTGTGTTGTCCTTGTCATGTTGATTCTGATTCCGAAATTGAGTGACACGCTTCATAACTCCTCACGGTTGAGGAGATATGAACAATCAAAATTGGAGCCCTTTTTGTGGTCAAAATCCTCCTTCATATTGGTTTATTTGTGGCATCTTTATTTCAAAAACCAATTTAGAATTAAAGATGGGCCTATCCTAATCTAGTTTGTTGGCAAAAGAACATATGGTCAAGGGAAAATTAATTAAAATATCTTGGGTCTCCTAATTCGCTTCCAAAATATTTTGGAGATAAGTCGACTTCCAAGAAGAATTTGTTTTTGCCTCCAAAATTAAAATTTAAGGTCGGTTGCCCTCCTTTCATGATCAGGTTGGCTCCCTCGTGGAAGCCTCCATGACCTCTATGTAAAGGAACTCATCTGCTCTCAAATCAAGTCAAATCAACGCCTATTTTCTTCATGAAACTTCTACAGCCTTGTGAAGTCACACCCAACTAAAGGATGTCAAAATTTGAAGTGGGCTTTGGACTTATTTTGTATCTTAGTATCTGGTTTATCATTGAACGAGCAAACAACTCTAAGAAGCGAGTTTCTGAGGTAGATCTGGTGTATTCTCTGTGTCACTTCATAGGTGTCTTGGTGACAATTTGGATCAATTATATGCCATCCTCGGTCCTCCAAGGGCTTGCATCTGAGGCAAAATTATCTAAAGTATTTTGGCCGTTTTGGATAACCCTTATCCGAGGTATCTCATCTCTTTTTGAAGGCTCACATCTGAGGGTTATCAGAGTTATTTCAGCCCCTTTGTTTGGAGCAATTCTAGTGTACTTTTAGAGATATATTTTCACATGTCTAAGGTTGTACCCCTTGTAACAGTGCGCAAGCCCTGAGGCACATCTCTTGAGGCCTACTCAAACAGTGTTTCTAAGCTTACATCGTTGATACCCTGGGAAAATTCTTAGATGCAAATTGTGTATTTGGGCTCCTTTTGTGGCTAGAGTGTTGAGTTGACACATGAATAAGACTAAGTTTCCTTAACCTCAGGACATTCAGATTCACCTGAAGTATATAACTGAAGTTCGTTGTGGATTTTTTGGCCAACTCTAAGGCTTATTTCAGAGAACTCATGTGGCATCTTTTGTGGCTAAAATCGCTTGGATAAAACAATCATCTATTTGAATCCTCGTTGATATTGTGAACCCTAATATGTGTCTAGTTGTGGCAGAGTTGACTAATTTTCTTTGCTGAAGGGTGTACTTGCTGAGATCCAAAGAGAGATTGGAAGTATATTAGGGGCATCTTTTCGAAAGTATACTTGAGTAATCCTTGTAACATAATATGAAGATCATCATCAGACGCAATGAGTTGACTTGTTGAAATTTGTGTTCTCATTAGGCATGTTGGCAATATTGGCATTGATTTCAAGTTAAGTTGATTGATTAATGTTGATAAATGTTGTTGATGTCACTAAGCACATTAGTGATAATTTATGTTGAATGGAAAGTGTACATAAATGTTGAATGATCAATATAAAAAGTTGAAAATGATGTGAAGTGCAAAGGCTATGTTAGTCGATGTGAAAGTTAAACATTGAGACAAAAGTTGGAATACATATAATTGTTTGAACAGAAAATATAGATAATCCAAATCTGATTTGTCTCTTGTAGTTATTTCTAAATGAGTTGTTAATTCAACTCTATTTTTTTTTACAAACAATTTTTTGAACTAAAAATGAATGGACAAGCTTGTGAGCAGTTTTGGAAGTCCAAGAGACTATGTTTCATTTCATATTCCTCCAAAGAATACAAACAGCGAAAAGGGCTTGCTTATAAAATAGACAATATGGAATGAAACTGGTGTTCTTTTTTATGTATGGAAGTGGTCTACATCAGAGAAAGGATGAACAGTAGCAGAAGAGAAGACGAGTGAAGAAAATGAGCAGTTCAACAGAAAACTTGACAACAAAATTGGATATGAGGTAACCAGTGCTTGTGACTTGAAAAAAAAAAATTTCTATGTTGCAGCTTGAAAAAGAATATGTTGTAGCATGTTGAGGTAGGAGTCTCCTGTGGGTTGTAGCTTGCAGAAAACTCGTGAGAGTTGAAGCTTCCGTTGAGGTAGGAGCCTCTTGTAGGTTGGAGCCTACAAAAATATGATGTAAAAAGGAGTAGCAATTTGTCTTCACATCACTCAGCTTAAAGTTTGTGGTTTTCTCCCTTTGAAGTTTCCATTTATATATGGTGGCTTCATGTATTTGATTCTTGCATGTTGTTTGAATGCGTTGAACTCTTGATAAACATATCAGCAAAATGCTCTCCTTGAAATCTGCAAAAGGGAATACAATAACTATTGAGCACAAACATAAATCATTAACTGCATAAGCAAAAGATTAAGTTCTGCAGAAATAAAGAATTAAATTACTGATTCACCCCCCGCTCCCTAGTAATTTCCCATCTTAAATATCAATGGTTAGTTAAGAAGGATGTTCAAGAAATAAGGCCCCTCTATTTACTGTTACAAACTATGCCTTCTGGAAAGTAAGAATGAAGGCATATTTAATGTCTCTAGGAATAGAAGTCTGGTTTACTGTGTTGATGGGGTATGAAGAACGAAAAGAAACAACTAGTGAAAAAGATGCCAAATTGAAATTTATAGCTAATGCAAAAGTTATGAATGAACTTCTGAGTAATCTATGTGAGTCTAAATTTATCAAAGTAATGCATTGTGAGACAGCTAGAGGTATTTGGGGTAAATTAGAAAATATTCATGAAGGAGATAAAAATGTGAAAATTATCAAATTACAAATGTATAGAGCTCAATTTGAAACATTAAAAATGAATTAGGATGAAGATATAGCTAAATTATTTTTAAGAGTTGATGAAGTTGTGAATATCATGCTAGGTCTAGGTGAAACAATCAACAAAAGTGTAATAGTTCAGAAAATTTTGAGGTCATTACCTTCTAAATTCAATCCTAAGGTTTAAGCTATAGAAGAAACATCAAACTTTGATACCTTGAACAGAGATCAACTATGTGGCTCTTGGACAGCATATGAAATGAGAATTCCAAAAGGAAAGGCAACTAGTAGAGAGGCAGTTTTCAAGGCAAACAAGCCCGGAAAACGAGTGGTCATGCTCAAGTTCTGATGAAGAAGAAGCAAAATTTGTCAAAAGGCTGACGAAAGGCACAGGTAAGTATAAAGGAAAGCTTCCATTTAAGTTTTTTAATTGTGGAAGAGTGGGACACCATGCATCAAAATGCCCTTTTAAGAAATAGGAAAATCAGTTTAAAGGGAAAGAGAAGAACAAGTCTAACAAAATGTAGAAAGAGAAACAATTCAAAAAGAAAAAAAATTATGCTCAAGAAGATAGCAGTGGATCTGAAAGCTCTAACAAATCCTCTACTGAAGATGGAACAAGTGAATTTATACTAATGGCCTTGGAAGAACTTGAAAAGAATTGTCAGGAATATGAAGAAGAAGAGGAAGGTGAGATAGACCTTGAGGGGAGTTAATCAGTGCCCCAGATGAAATAGAAAGGCTTAAACTAAAGAATAGAAATCAGAAAGAGATCTTATTAAAATATGTAAATAAAGAATCAAATTCAGAAGACATTATGAAGCTAAAAGTTGAACTTGAAGAAGCAAAGAAGGCGGAAGACATTTTACTACTGCAAATAAAAGAGAAAAATGAGGAGTGTGCAAAATTGGAGGAAGAGGTTGTGTGTATAAAGAAAAAATTAAAGAAAGCTCAGAATAAACTAAACATAAATATTCAATAGATAAAAGGATCTGAAAAACTGGATGTGATATTGAATTCTCAGGGGCCTCCATTCATAAAGACAAGGTTAGGTTATGAAGGAGAATCTAGTAAATCTAAGGCAGAGGATAAAAGGACAATCACCTTTGTAAAATTTGGTAGGAGAGAGGATTACAATTCCCATCAATTTAATAATAAAAATTTGAGCAGCATTTCAATATCAAGTGAACAACTGCAAAGGGACATTGTCGGTTGAGTACAGGATGCAAAAGAAATGGACAATTAATACACAACCTATCATAAACCTCACTTCTTCAGAAGACAGGGTTATCAAATGTCAAGTTGGTTAGATTCACAAACAACATTCACTACCAGGTACAGATATTTGTTTTATGGATATTGTTATTGCTGTAAAAATTTTGGACATAAAGCCATAAATTGTAGAGCTTATGTCAGAAGAATTGATTTTGGAAATGTTACGATGAGAAAGAATGGATTCACGAATGTTAAAACAAATATGAATCTAGACAAACACATTTGCTCCACTCCTTGATATTACTGAATGTTTCTATTGTCACAACTTTGGGCACAAAACATATGAATGTAAGCTTAAAGACAATAGGTTAACATCTCAAAATATGTATAAAACAATTGGATGCATGCAATGGAGAAAGAAGGTAGAAGAAAAGAAACCTGACAAGTGTGACTTACTTCTGTATGCTTAAGATCAAAATAAAAAATGGTATGTAGACACTGGTTGCTCTAGACATACGATAGGAGATAAAAGCAAGTTTGTTTCCATTGAATGAAAATAAAACTGGAAATGTCATATTCGGTAATGATGAAGCAGGTAGAATTAGAGGAAAGTGTACAATCTGTCTGAACAATGGAAGAGGAAAGGCTCAACATGTACTGTTTGTATGCGGTCTAAAACATAACTTGGTGAGTGTAAGTTAGATGTGTGACAAAGGTTGTGATGTTCTTTTTAGAGCTCAAGACAGTTAAATCAGGGCAACATATACAGGACAGGCTCTGGCTAAAGGAGTTCGAACTAAGAATAATGTATATATCTTGAAAGAAGAGAATGAGGAATGCTACATCAGCAAATAAGATGAATCATGGCTTTGGCATAGGAGATTGGGGCATCTCAACTTTGATCACATCATCAAACTCGGCAAGAAGAAAGCAGTGAGAGATCTACCAACAATAAAAAGGCCACAAAACATTATTTGCAAGTCATGTCAAATGGGAAAACAAGCATGAACATCGTTCAAAGTCAAATATAAACTATCAAGTAGTAAGCCCATGCAGCAAGTTCATATGGATCTATGCGGGCCTTCCAGAATAGAGGCACCATGAAGAGAACAATATTTCATGTTGGTAATAGATGATTATTCAAGATTAACATGGGTGGCATTTCTCAGGTATAAGTTAGAAGCATTTGAAGAAAATCAAAAAAAGTGCAAGATAAAGTGCATAAGGTCAAACAGAGGAGGTGAATTTACATTAGATGAGTTTGCAAACTTATGTAAGGAATTTGAGATAAAGCAACAATATTCTATTCCAGACACACCACAACAGAATGGAGTCGTAGAGAGACAAAACAGGTATGTTCAACAAATAGCCATAGCCATGATGCAAGAAAGAAACATTGCTCAAACCTATTGGGCAGAAGCGATGCATACAGGAGTACATATTCTCAATAAGGCACATCTTAGACCAAATTGTGATAAGACACCTTATGAATTGTGGCTTAGGAAACCAACAACAATCAAACATTTTAAAGTGTTCGGAAGTAAATGTTATATAAAAAATAATGATGAAAGCTGGGAAAGTTTGATGCTCGATTTGAGGAAGGAATATTCTTGGGATATTCGTCAAAAATTAAGGGATGCAAGAGTTATAATAAAAGACTACATAAGATTGTGGAATGCATAGATGTAAATATTGATGAAGAGTTATCCAATAAGAACAAGAACACAGGTTCTATCAATCCTCCAAACCATCATCATCATATCAAGAAGGAGAATGAAATACAAGATGAAGAATTAGAAGATACTGAGACTCATCCAAAAGGCCCTTGAAGATACTCTCAAAAGAATCACCCTAAAAATCAAATTATTGGAGATAAAAGTGGAGTACAAACAAGGAGGCAACTAGCAGAAAAGTCTGAGCAAGGTCATATAGCCATGTTGTCACAGAAAGAGCCAAAGTGCTTTGAGGAGGCAAGTAAAGACAAAAGTTGGATAGATGTTATGAATGAGGAATTGGACCAAATTGAGAAATACGAGACTTGGGAACTAACACCAAGACCTGTCAAAAAGAATATCATTGGCACAAAATGGGTATTCAAAAATAAAATGAATGATTAGGGTCAAGTTGTTAGAAACAAAGCCGGACTTGTGTGTAAGGGGTACTCACAAATAGAAAGACTTGATTATGAAGATACCTTTGCACCAGTCGCGAGATTGGAGGCAATCAGGATGTTTTTGGCCTTTGCATCCCACAATGATTTCAAGGTGTATCAAACGGACGTGAAATCTACTTTCCTAAATGGTGATCTTGAGGAAGAAGTCTTTATGGAACAACATGAAGGTTTCTCATTGACATATAAGCATAATTATGTGTGTAGGTTAAAGATAGCACTATATGGTCTTAAGCAAGCACCACAGGCGTGGTACTCTAGACTCGACAAGTACCTTCAAAAACAAGGGTTCAAGAGAGGAGGAGAAGATAGTAATATATAAATTATGGTGGATGGAGATGAATTGTTGATTATAGTTGTATACGTGGATGATACTATGTTTGGAAACAATAAGCATCATCTAGTAGAATGGTTTGCTTAAGAGATGAAGGCCGAGTTCGAAATGTCTATGATCGGAGAACTTACATTCTACCTAGGGCTCGAGATCCTACAAAACCCTAGAGGCATATTCATTTCTCAAGAGAAATATCTAAGAGATATGTTGAAAATATTTCAAATGGATTATTGTAAACTTGTCCCAACCCCCATAATTACGATATGTAAGCTATGTGCAGATGATGAATCACCTGATGTGGATCAAAAGCAATATAGATCTATTATAGGAAGTTTGTGTTGGGTGTGGAGCCTAATTATCTTCTGTATTCAAAGGTTTCAGCTGAATGTATAACCCAGGAAGACCGTACACCCCTCCACGCGGGGGGTGCGGGGGGGACTTGTCCCCCCGCGGGGGTCCGGGGGAGCTAATCCCCCCTAGCTGGGGGGCCTAAGGGCCAGCAGTCCCTCAGCAGGGATTCGGGGGCAGCGCCCCCGAAGCTAAAAATAAATGTAAAATTGCCTTGTAAAAGTCTAGTAATTTCTAGTCAATCTGGGTCGTTTATTAGGCGGATGATCTGACAGTAGAAGTTATGTTTAATTTAGGGCTTTCTGCCCTAGAAAGCAACCCCTCACCATATATGAGGGAATTGTATTGCGTCTATATCATATCTGTATTTTGAGTGAGGAAGAGAGAGGAGATTGAGAGCGAAGAGGGTGTTACAGCGGATCTGTTGTAGGTTGTATCTTTTCAATTTGTTGGATAATATAATAAAAGAAGGACTGGATGTTTCTCCGTGGATGTAGCCCAAACTGGGTGAACCACGTATATCTGTGTCTCTTTTGTTTTATGTGTTTTCTGTGTTTATATTTCTGCAATATTTTATGTGTTCCATTGCTCCGTAATATATAATTTTCTAACAGTTTGTTATACCTAATGGCTTCTTGACCAAATATAATGTTGGCAGTTGGATTAGTATCAAGGTATCAATCAGCACCCAAACAAAGCCATTTGTTAGCAGCAAAAAAAATATTTAGGTACTTGAAGAGGACTACAGGCTATGGTTTGTGGTATCTGAAAGGTAATGATTTTACTTTGACAGCATACACAGACACAGATTGGGCGAGTTGTGTGGATGACAGAAAAAGTACAAGCGACAGTGCATTCTATCTAGGAGAATCATTGGTGGCATGGCTAAGCAAAAAAAAAAAAAAAAACATCAGTGTCTCCATCTACCACAAACGTTGAGTACATAGAAGTTATAGCATATTGCACTCAATTATTGTGGATGAAACAAACACTA
The DNA here is from genome assembly GCA_031772625.1 of Pinus tabuliformis. Classification (NCBI taxonomy): domain Eukaryota; kingdom Viridiplantae; phylum Streptophyta; class Pinopsida; order Pinales; family Pinaceae; genus Pinus; species Pinus tabuliformis. Next base: position 5,222,828 of record CM062819.1, read on the forward strand.
CAAGACATGAAGGTAAATTTTAATGAACCTATATCTATCAAGTGCGAAAATACAAGTGCAATAAGCATTTCAAAAAATCTTGTGCTCCATTCAAAGACTAAACATATCTCTATAAAGTACCACTTTCTCAGAGAACAAGTGGTTGATCGAACAGTGAAAATAGAATACAAACCCACAAGGGAACAAATAGAAAACATATTTACAAAACCCCTTGCTAAAGAACCACTTGAATATCTGAGAAACAAGTTAGGGATCAGACTCTCTTCACTAATGTGCATTTCAAAAGAAGAACTTACAAAACTGCAAAGTATATGAAATCGAGCATGATCTAAGGGGGAGATTATAGGAGTAAGAAGGAATAATGAAGAGGAGCACAAAGGTTATGATCATGATGTTGGGTCATGGAAAATGTATGTTTTTCCTCTTCATTTACTTGATTAATCATATGGTTTTCATGAATTTTCTCTCATCTTAAACATATTCTTGAAGAAAGACCGTGAAAAACGAATAAAGAGAAATGTTGAACAAGTTACAATGCTTTTAGCATTAAAAGCCTAAGTTTTCGCTCGTTTATGTGTAGGATGACTAGATTGGACAATTGATGTTCCTTTGGATAAGACAGCAGTGCCAAGCAAGGACGATGTTTTTATTCCAGTTGCATGGGCCAAGATAAAGACGGGAGGAAAAACATGGAATTGATGTGGAAAATTTGATTATTCAGCCGAGCAATCCTGAGGATCTTCCAATCCTCAAGATAAGCTCCGATTTTGCTAGCATTTGATAGAGAATAGATAGCGCTAGTAGATGGAAAAAGAAGAGGAACTTTTGTAATCATTGTTAATTTCCAACAAGACTGTGAATGCAGATTCAACCTTAGGGGTTGCAGTGATTTTGTAATTTCTTTTTGAAAGAAAATGAAAAACTTGGAGTTTCACATTAAATCTATGTATTAATCTTCTATCACAATTCCTTTTGGAGGTTTTGGGCCCGGTCCCTGGAAGATTTACTACTCATTTGTATTATGTTAATTATTCTTTACTGTTAAATATTGATATTGTGTTCCTTCTACAGGTTGAGATAGATTAAGTTTTATATTTCGATTAATATCATTTTTTACAAAAAAGTAAATCTTGTATATGATTTTTGTTTTCTCTCTATATATGCTTTCTGCAATTACTTCTAGCTTTGGATGCTCCTTGTGATTCGCATGATTTGAGTAGTTTCCTTTAATACGTGTGGATTCGATTATTCTGTTTGATTTCCTTTTTGGCATTTATAATATTATATGAGATCTTTGTCTGAAGTAGTTTGCAATTGATTTGTCTTTCCAATTTCAAACCATAAAATAATCTTTGCTTTGCATTTGAATTTCTAGATTCAATGAGTTGTTGAGCAATTGTTTACTTTTGCAACGATTAGTTAGGATTTAGAATTAATTACTTGCATCCCAATCTCTGATTGTTATCGCACAAACAGTGCTCACAACCTTGAAATAGAAAGACGAATCCCAAGTTGACGTATTAATGTAGGATTAAGATTGATTATAAAGTCATCTTAGTGCACCAACATTTTTGCGTCATTGTCGAGGAGGTTGTCAAGATAATAGTTCATTTGTATCTCTGAAGAGAATTGGGTATTGAAAACGGGAGGTAGGAACTTGCATACACAGCAAGCAAAAATCTTGTTCCTAGTTCCCGCTCTTAGTAGATATGCAAAGGTTGTGTAGGTATGAATGACTAGGAGAAGAAAGACACCAATAGATCAGAAATCAATACCAAAAATCACCAAGGCCCAGGGATCGACGACCCTTGGGAGATCGACCTTTATAGACGAAATCATTCAGAGAGATGAATCTCAGGTGTCAGTAGGACCCCAGACAGTATCTGGAAAGGACTCTACTTTGGTCCCTCAAGCAACAAAATCACCAACTGCAGCTTATGCCGAGATCCATAGAAACACCGAAGGATCTGAGCAAAGTTTTCAGAATACAAATAATCTACACTGTAGTACTTCACAAGAGGGAAAGTCGTGTAATTTGAAAGGAGGAGAGGGAGAAACTAGTGGAGCTCCTAAAGCAGACCCACAGTCACCTGAATTAGTAGTGACCCTGGCCGAAAAAGAAGTACCTAATATCCCAGATATGAGTAGTGTAGTAAATCCCCTTCGAATTTTGAATACTCCATCCACCCAGATAACACCTCTTGACCAAGAAATCCCTGAAGATTATTGGCACATCTTTGATCAAATGGCGAATCAACCACCTCAAGGTCAAACCTCGATGTTGGAATACCCTATCGTCGATCCAGTAGCCAATGCCCTGATGAAGGTCATTCCTTCACAAAATATCCCAATTTTTCACAGGATGACCTTAGAGGATCTGGATGCTTTTCTATTTGAGTTTGATGTCTTGTGCAGAGGATATGACTACACCACTGATCCTCAGAAATTGAAGTTGTTCCCCTCTACCTTAAAGGGAGCAGCTTTGTGATGGTTTATGGGTTTAGGTGGAAGTACCATTAACTCCTGGGATGACATGAAGAACGTTTTTCTCACCAAGTACCAAGACTACTATAGGACTAGGGATCTAAAGGATGAAATTTTCAAAATGTCTGCAAAGGACAATGAAACCTTAGAAGAATATGTTGAACGGTTTCAATATAATTTGCAGAGACCCCCCCACTCCACATTACCAAAAGCAGTCTTGAAAGCCATTTTGATAAAGGGAATGAGAGAAGAATGGGTAGAAACTTTAAATCTGATGGGGAAAGGTGACATTTATCAAGAGGAATATGATGAAATTGTCCAATTGTGTATCAAGTGTTCGCGGCGCAGTACATGCATCGAACTAAGAGGGCAAGATTCCATGACTAGAGGAAGTAGACCTCCCAGCAGAGGCGTGACAAGAAAAGAGATCAACAACCTCTTGGAATATTTCAAGACAGATATCTTGGGCACGTTGACTACACAGTTAGACGTCTTACATGCCAGACAAAGACAAGCTGAGGCAGAACAAATGCTAGCCATATTCTGTCCATGTTTCTGAAAGAAGCACAATCAAAGAGAATGTTCTTTGGGCATGATTCAAACATGCTCTATATGCACCAATGACCATGCAACGGATCAGTTTCCATCACTTCTCTGATTAAAAGCAGTGGTCAAAGAAGTTGAGGAGGGAACAAAGTCGGCATACTTAATGGCTCAACATCGACAATGGCAAACATGACCCTCAGGTATGCCACAAGACCCTTCTTTTTTCTTTCCTACACAATATAATCAAAAGAAAAATCCTAGAACAACATGGCAAGGTCAACCACCCCTCTTTTCCTGGCAATCCCAACAATATTCCATGTCACCCTGGCCAAACTAACCCTTCCCAGGAGTTGGTTGGCCAAATTCACAATGCTCTGCCCCCTTCTAGCAAAATTCAGCTAGTAATCCTTACCCTTCACAGTGGGCTGCTTCCACCTCACAAAACCCAAATTGGTCTCAAAACTGGCAACACCCTATGAAGATGAACAATCTACCCATGGGAACGAGTTCTCAACCTCAACCCACATTGTTGGGTCCATTCCAGAACCCTCAATCTTCAGTACGCCCCCAATTGCCAGCTCAACCAAATCTGAATCCTAATAATAGACTAGTTCAATATGTATAAATTCTTGAGAATTCAGATAATGACATAGAACCAATAGAATGCAATGAGCTTCGGCTAAGGTAAGGGTGTATTATTACTACAAAAGAAAATAAAGACACTGATAACGAAAAAAAACCCACAATAAATCCTTCGACTATGATTACCACAGAAATAAAACAAGGACTTGAAATTTATATGGACGATTTTACCCCCTATGGAAGTGACTTTGAGCAGGGTTTACGAAATCTGGAAAAGGTACTTGAACGATGCATTTCTACCAGGTTATGCTTAAGCAACGTAAAGTGTCACATGATGATGACCGAAGGTGTGGTTCTGGGACACTACATCTCTGCGGCTGGAATACAGGTAGATCCAGCGAAAATAGAGGTAATTCTTGCACTACCCACACCTCGCACACAGACCGAGGTATGTAGTTTCATTGGATATGCAGGGTACTACTGCAGATTTATTGAAAACTTTTCAAAAATTGTTGCACCTTTATATGTCTTAACAAGCAATATTGAATTTGACTGGTCTAACAAATGTGACGTTGCCTTTGCATATCTAAAGAAATTGATTTCAACCGCACCAGTATTACGAGGACCAAACTGGGAGTTACCTTTCCATATCTCTACAGACGCATCAAACACAACTATAGGCGTTGTACTTGGACAAGAAGAGGACAAGAAGCCCTACGCTATCTATTATATTAGAAAAAATCTTACCCCTGCTGAGTTAAATTATACAGTAACCTAAAAAGAATTTTTGGTCGTTATACATGATATCAATAAGTTTAGACAGTGTATAATACGCTATCCAGTTTTCCTGCATACTTGACCACTCTGTTATCAAGCACTTGGCCAACAAACCAATCACTAATGGGCGAGTAACTCGATGGTTGTTGTTACTGCAGGAGTTCGATATTACCATAAAGGATCGGTCAGGAAAAGAAAATCTTGTTGCAGACTTCCTATCTCGGGTGCCTAAGATGAATGATCCGTTATCAGTAGATGATCAGTTTCCAAACGAACACATGTTCTTTGTAATGATTAAAGCACCTTGGTATGCGGATGTGGTGAATTATTTAATATTCGGGAAGTTACCAACACATCTGTCACCCAATGAAAGGAATTTGATTGTCTAATGCAGTGCCCGATTTTCATGGATTGATTGGCGTGGTATCTTTTCCACACTGGATCTGACTTACAAATTTGAAGGTGTATTCGAGAAGATGAGGTCTATGATATCCTGAAAGCCTGTCACGACGAGCCCTGTGGCAGACATTTCACAGATCGCAGAACCGGGCATAAAATCCTTTAGATGGGCTATTACTGGCCACCATATTCAAAGATGCCAAGAAATATGTTCAAGCTTGTGACAGCTACCAGAGGATGGGTCATCCTAGCCAGGCTGATGAGATGCCATTGCAGCCGCAGTTGGTGGTGGAACCCTTTGAAATATGGGCGCTTGACTTTGTTGGGCCCTTTAATCCACCATCAAATCAAAAGGTCTATATATTGGTTTCCACGGACTATGTGACTAAATGGGTAGAAACAGTAGCCTTGCCACGGGCCACAAAAGAAACAGTGATTAATTTCCTTTTTGAACTGTTCGTACGATATGGCTTACCAAGGGAGGTAATAACCGATGGAGGATCGTAGTTTACAAGACATAAAATTTTGGCCACCCTGTGAAATCATCATATCAAACATCGAGTTACCTCTCCATATCACCCACAAGCAAATGGATAGGTAGAGAGCACCAACAAATTCCTAGAAGCAATCTTGACTAAGACAGTCTCAACAAATCGACGAAACTGGGCCACTAAACTTCTAGAAGCCTTGTGGGCCTATCGCACAACATGGCGCAATACTACTGGATACTCCCCTTACCAACTTGTTTTTGGCAAAGAATCGATCTTCCCAATAGATTTTGAGATAAAGACTCTTAGGACAGCCTAGGAGGTTGGACTGGATCTTATAGAGGCCCAAACACAACGACTTCAGCAATTAAATGAACTAGATGAAGCACGCTTACTTGCCCTGCAGCGTACAACAATTATTCAATAGCAAAGGGCCAAGTGGCATGATAGGCTTATTAAAAAGAAATCATTTCAGAAAGGTGATTGGGCACTCCTCTATGACTCCAGATTTCATGAATTCCCAGGGAAACTACAGACAAGGTGGCTCGGCCCTTATGAGATTCAAGAAGTGCATAATAATGGCACCATAACTTTAATCACCATTGACGGGTCTGGTGCTCCCTTTCTAGTGAATGGACATCGGTTGCGACTTTATCACTAGCCACTCACAAAGGAATCTTTCTATCAGCAGGTAAGTAATGATCCTACTCTCCAAATCATAGTTGCAGGGGATGGTAACCCGACAGCTTCATTTCCATAAAAAAATTGTTTTCTTTCCATATTGTAAATAATGTACATATTTTCCTTGAAAATGGTTGAGAAATTTTGTTTTCTTTCTTTTCTTATTTAGCATGTTGGAATTTTGATAAAAACATTGTTTTATAATCGATCGTTTTTCTCCCCTTGAAACAAATTGTTGTTCCCTTTGCGAAGAAACAGTTGTTTTTCCATTTTAGAAGAAACAGTTGTTGTTCCCTTTTTGAAGATACAGTTACTACTCCCTTCTCAAAGAAATAGTTGTTGTTCCCTTCTCGAAGAAACAGTTGATGTTCCCTTCTTGAAGAAATGGTTGTTGTTCCCTTTTCAAAGAAACATTTGTTGTTTCCTTTTCGAAGTAACAGTTGTTGTTCCCTTTTAGAAGAAACAACTGTTGTTTCCTCTACAAAGATACAATTGTTGTTCCCTTTTCGAAAAGAGCAATTGGTTCCCCCTCTTCGAATGAAACATTTGATGTCCCCTTTGTCAAAAGAAGAATCGTTGATCCATCGCCATGAATGATTGTTGTTCCCATTACTATCATTCCATGCCGGTCATTCCTTTTGGTTACGAGTTCGATCTAAATCCTTAAAAGTAGTAATCTTTAGATCATCATGATTTGTAGCCTTTTGGTGAATATTTTTGTTGGACACAGATTGTCATTGATGTCAATATGGCAATATTCAAGAAGAGGAGACAGAGCATATCGGAGCCGAGAGGATCAAAGGAGCCACATATATTGGAGGAGTGCCAGAGCAAGAGGAGCCATATCGAAGGAGTGTCAGAGCAAGAGGAGCCATCGGAGGAGCTATCGGAGCAAACAGAGTCAAGAGGTGCAGACTAAGCAAGAGGAACCACATATGTATATGTCATATCGGAGCCAAAGAGGAGGAGCTACCGGAGCAAACAGAGTGGACCGAGAGGAGCAGATGGAGCAAGAGGAGCCAAGAGGAGACATATATATATTACAAGCAAATAGGGCCATCGGAGCCATCGGGGAGCCATATCAGAGCAAGAGGAACGTTGCTTGTAATATATGCCAAAAAAGAGCTATCGGAGCGATAGAGGAAGCAAAACTTATATACAGCCACAGATAACACCTATCGGGAGTGGAGGAAAAGCTGGGTTAACTAAAGTCCGAGAGCAGAGAAGCTATTAGCATAGAGAATCGACGCCAAAAACCCTTAGCGGAGCACTGGCAGACTTGAAACCATATTAAAATTTCCTGTGGAGCTTATCGGGTTCGATAATACCATCGCATCGGGATATCGGCGATATCGCAGCGATATCGTATCGGAACCCTTAGGGATTAGAATGGACGCGATATAATATATATCGGGTTAAAATGCCAAATCGGGTCTGGTTTTGTATCGGCGGATGCATACATATATAACCCGCGACGAGCGATCGCGATCGCCGATGAATTACCATTGGGCGGAGGCGGATGCGATAAAACATAAACTGTGGTGCATTGCATATCGGGTCTGCAGAGGACTTGTATTATTTTGGAGGTAGCGATCAGCGAAATCGCCGAAGAAGCCGGAGCCGAAATATTATAAAGAGCCGATTGAATGGGACGTTGGGTCCGCAGACCCTTTGTATTACAAAACCGCCGATGCGAACCTACCGAAATGACGGACCCGAAATCATTAAGAAGCAGAGTATAGAGGGTCGTCGGGTCCGCAGAACTATCGCATCACAAGAGGCCGCGATAACCCCAATATCCCGGACCCGAAGTCATTTTAGGAAGGGATGTAAGAGGTATCGGGTCCGCAAGGGCGTCGGAGGTCGGAGTAAAGGGATTTATTGTGATCGCCGAAATCTGGACCCGCCGATAACTATAAAGGCGGGCGGATAAGATTTGAAATCCGCGAATGTTCATTTGAGCGGATTTACATGGGTTCCTGTGTAGTAATGTATATGTGACCGAAATCTTTATAAAGGGGTTTTATAATGTTTCCCATATATTATATGTGGTTGTGGGTTTAAGCCTTAAGACATATATTGAAATTCTTGTGTTGATTGTATGTGTGGACATGGTTGGGCGGTGGCTTCCGATAGACATAAAAGCGGCGATAAAAGGGTGGCTCTGATTCTATAGTGTGGAGGCAAAAATACTGTGAGGAACAGTCCCGATAGTGCGGGAGACCAAATCATGGCGATTATGATTGTGATAAGGACGTGGTTGTCCGTTAAATAATGTCATCCCTTTGTATGCCCACTATCATTGGCAAAGCAGTGCTGTTACAAGTTTTTGAACTTGTGTTCTCTATAGATGACTCGATCCTTGCCCATTGATTCAATGTGTCCTATGAAAACGAATGGACAGAGGAAGCTACAGCGACAAACAAGCCAACAGTGAGGAAGCTGAAGCAGGTGAGAAGGAAGTCAAAGAGCCAGTGAGAAAGAAGAAATGAAGGGATAGAGGAATGGAGCATATAAAAAGCAGTAGAAAACAGAGAATTGATGTTGTTATTGGTATATGGTATAACCTAAGTATGAGATAGTGGAAGCAGCATAAGCAAAGGGGGCAGCAGAAGCAGTGGAAGCTGAAAAGAGTGCAGCAACACACCAGTGTATACCAAAGAGGTTGGAGCCTCAGAATTGAACAAGATTGAAGTCCTTGGGAGTTGGTGCTCCTAAGTCCAAGATTGGTGTCTTGGCAAAATAGAGTTGGTGCTCTGGAGGTTGGAGCCTCACCAAAGTCCAAGTTGGAGCTTGGAAACCAATTGTGACCATCTATTTATTGTATTTATTTTACTGCACAGTTATATTAATAAAAGCATTTATTCCTGCTGTTCATTTTGTGTTCTGAACATATATGTTTTTAACTAGTAAAACAGTAGTGGGAAAAAGAAATATTGATTCACCCTCCTCTCAGTATTTCCAACAATTGGTATCAGAGCAGGCTTCTTCATACTAGCCTAACAGCTTGAAGAAGGATCAGCAGCCATGATGAGAAATCATGAAGCATCAGGAAAACCTCCTTTGTTCGATGGCACTAACTTTGGGTTTTGGAAGAAAAGAATGACTTACTATTTAATGTCCCTTGGACCTGAAGTCTGGCATTTTTGTCAAACTGAATACCGAGCGACTTCCACTCTTCCAACAGACCAAGACGAGAGGAAAGCCTACATTGCGAATGCAAAAGCCATGAACTCTATCACTAGTGGAATCACTGATTCCGAGTTTACAAAAATCATGCACTGTAACTCTGCCAGAGAAATGTGGGAGAGGCTAGTTGGCTTGTACGATGGAGACTCAAAAGTCAAAAAGGAAAATCTTCAAACCCACAGAAGAAAATTTGAAAGTTTGAAGATGGAAGAGGAAGACATTGCAGCATACCTCCTCCGAGTAGCTGAAGTGGTAAATTCCCTGAAAGGATTGGACGAAAAAGTTGAAGAAAGTACCATTGTTCAAAAGGTATTAAGGTCTCTTCCAGACAGATTTGACTCCAAAATAAGTGCTATAGAAGAATCAAAGGACCTTGACACCCTTAAAATGGATGAACTCCATGGAATTCTCACTGCCTATGAAATGAGGAAAGGTGGTCCTAGCTCCAAAGATGCAGCATTCAAGGCCTCAAAGTCAAAGAAAGGGAAAGAAAGGAATGATTGTAGTGATGAGTCAGATGTGGAATCCGAATTGGCTCAATATGTACGAAAGCTGAAGAGAGGATCTAAGCTTAAAGGCAAGTATCCTCTTATCTGTTTTAAATGTGGTAAAATAGGTCATTATGCGGCAAAATGTCCTCATAAGCATGACAGTGATGATGAAGGAAATCCTAAAAGAATGACACACAAAAAGAAAGGGTTCAATAAGAAAAACCTCCTCTCCAAGCAAGATGAGTCTGATGAGGATGAGTTTATGGTCATCAAAAAGAAATCAGATGAGGAAAGCGATCATGATGAAAGCCAAGAAGCATTATTCATGGCACTCACAGATGATGATGACTCAAGGAAATGTGGATGAACTATTAATAAGTGCCATTGAAGAGAACGAGAAACTACGGAACAAAATCATCTCTCTCAAAGTGGAAAACGAGGAAATAAGAAGGAGAGAAGATCTCTTGGAAACGAAGCTTAAAGAAAAAGAAGAGACCTGTGAAGAACGTGAGGCCGAAGTAGTATCTCTGAGAAAGGAGTTGGAGCAAATTCAAAAGGGCTGTAAAAGCTCTCAAATACTTGATACTATTCTGAAAAATCAAAAACCTCAACATGATAAGTCTGGAATAGGTTTCAATGGAGAATCCTCAAGCACCAAGAATAGTGCGAAAAGCTATGCCGATGCACTTTCCTGCAACCCAAAAGATGAAAAAGTATGTTATCAAAAGTGCATCCCAGATTCCAAGAATAAAGAAAGAGTTACTCCAAAGAAGAATGTGGAGTCGAATCATGGACACTACAGCAAATACAAACCTGTACTCCACTAAGGGCCCATCAAAAATCCAAAGGACGAGGGAGGAGTAATTCTCAGAAAGGAAAGCGAATTAAACCGTGGTTGCTTCAAAACCATCTTTCTTGGACATTGTTTTCACTATAAAAACTTCGGTCACCAGACACTGTATGGCTTGCAAAAGTGAAAAGACAACACAAAAGGACCGAGTAATCAACTCATATGCTCCCAAAAGACAGGGACAAATCAAAATCTTCAATCCCTTGACTAAATTTGATCTGACTTGCTCTTTTTGCTACAACAATGGACACTATGAACAAGACTGCCCACTCAAAGGAAGAAAGACGAGTAGCAAGAACTCTACAATGGACAAATGCGGCCTGGCTCTATTTGCGCAAAATAATGGAAACCAGTGGTTTGTGGATAGTGGGTGCTCCAGACACATGACAGGAGACAGAAGGAAATTTATCTCACTGAGCAAAAAGGAAGGGAATGTGTCCTTTGGAAGCGGAAAAAATTGCAGGAAGAGGAACAGTTACTCTGATCAATGGAAAAGGAAAAGCTCAAGATGCTCTACTGGTTGACGGACTCAAACACAACCTTCTGAGTGTCAGCCAAATTTGTGATCAAGGACATAAGGTTGTTTTCAACACCAAAGACTGTGAAATAAGGAACTCTGCCTCAGGGAAACTTGTGGGCAAAGGGGTGAGAACACCAGACAATATTTACGTTCTAAACCAGATTCAGGAAAATAAATGTTACTTGAGTCAGACAGATGAAAGTTGGTTGTGGCACAAGAGACTTGGACATACCAGCTTCGAAAATCTAGTCAATATCAGCAAGACCAAAGTTGTACAAGACATCCCAAGGTTGTCCAAACCAAATCAAGCAGTGTGTGGTCCATGTCAACATGGAAAACAGACCAGAACCAGCCACAAGACAAAGGAACACTATACATCAAAGCCCTTGGAGATCATACATGCTGATGTGTGTGGGCCAACTGGAAATCAAGCACTCCAAGGAGAAAGGTACTTTGTATTATTTGTTGATGATTATACTAGAATGATGTGGATATATTTCATAAAGTATAAATCTGAAACTTTTGAGTGTTTTAAGAATCTAAAAGCCCTTGTAGAAAATGAAAAAGATTCAAAAATTAAGTGTCTCAGAACATACAGAGGAGGAGAATTCACATCAAACGAGTTCAGAGAGTTCTACAATATTCATGGAATTAAAAGGGAATACTCGGTTGCGAGAACACCTCAGCAAAATGGGGTAGTTGAAAGACGAAACCGAATTGTCCAAGAAATGGCAAGAACCATGCTGTTAGCAGCAGACCTACAACCTAAATTCTGGAGGGAAGCAGTAGGGACAACTGTCTATACATTGAATCGGACTCAATTGAGACCAAATTGTGACAAAACTCCTTATGAGCTATGGAAAGGGAGGCATGCTTCGGTGAAGTATTTCAAAATATTTGGAAGCAAGTGCTTCATAAAAATAAATGATGGTTCACCTGGAAAATTTGATTCTCGGGTTGATGAGGGGATATTTCTTGGATATTCTCCACGGAGCAAGGCTTATAAGTGCTACAATTTTTGACTGAAGAAAATAGTGGAAAGCATCGATGTAAAGGTTGATGAAGATCTTCCAGAAAAGGAAATTGAAGAACAAGAAGATGACTTTCTCATTGAAGAAGAAGAACCTAAAGAAGAAGAGATAGATGATGAAGAAGAAGAAGAGGAAAGAGAACCACCTCATACCCCTTCAAAGATGAAGTATGTAGAAAGATATCATCCAGAAGAACAGATCATTGGCGATAAAGATGAAGGTGTGCAGACCAGAAGAAGGATAACAACCTCACCCAAGATAAAAGCCATTGCCCTCCAATCTATGATAGAACCAGAAACATTCACAGAATCAAGGAAGGATCCTCATTGGGTAAAAGCAATGGAAGAAGAAATGTCCCAAATTGAGAAGAACAAGACATGGGAGCTGGTACCTCGTCCGAAGGACAAAAACATAATAGGAACCAAATGGGTGTTCAAAAATAAAATGAATGAGGAAGGACAGGATATCAGAAACAAGGCAAGACTTGTTTGCAAAGGCTATTCGCAAATTGAAGGAGTTGACTTTGAAGAGACGTTTGCACCAATGGCGAAGCTATCAGGATGTTTTTAGCATTTGCTTGCTCGAAAGGATTCAAAATCTATCAAATGGACGTGAAATCAGCATTTCTAAATGGGGAACTCAAGGAGGAAGTCTACATGGAGCAGCCAGAAGGTTTTGATCTGACAGCAGGAAAGGACCTAATCTGTAAGTTGAAAAAGGCTTTGTATGGGTTGAAACAAGCTCCTAGAGCTTGGTATGCAAGGTTGGATAACTATCTCCAACAACAAGGCTTCAAAAATGGAGTGGCTGGAAGCAATCTATACATAAAGACAGATCAAGGTAAGTTACTAGTTGCTCTTGTTTATGTCGATGATCTGATTTTTTCTAGTAATAATGATGAAATGAGCCATCAATTTTCTCAAAGCATGGCAAAAGAATTTGAGATGTCAATGATAGGAGAACTGTCCCACTTCCTTGGACTTCAAGTATCTCAAACCAGAGCAGGATTGTGTATATCTCAAGCCAAATATCTAAAAAAAATGCTCAAAAAATATGGAATGGAGAACTGTGCACCCATGAGCACTCCCATGACCACAAACTGCAAACTGAGCAAAGATTATGACTCCCCTCTAGTAGATGCAACTCATTACAGGTCAATGATTGGAGCCCTCCTATACATAACAGCTACACGACCGGACATAATGCAAGCAGTAGGAATGGTGGGAAGATTTCAATCGGCTCCCAAACAATCTCATTTATTAGCCGTAAAAAGAATCCTCAGATATCTGAAGGGAACTTCAGATTTCGGTCTTTGGTACCCAAGGAGCTCAACACTGACTGTAACTGCATACACCGATGCTGATTGGGCTGGAAATATAGATGATCGGAAAAGTACTAGTCGAAATGCATTCTTCCTAGGATACTGTTTGGTATCCTGGTTCAGCAAAAAACAGTCATCCATATCATTATCCACAACCAAAGCCGAGTATATTGTTGCAGCAGACTGTTGTACTCAGATACTATGGATGAAGGAAGCGCTAAAGGATGTCAACATATGTACAGATCAACCAATTACTGTTTATTGTGACAACACTAGTGCTATCAGTCTCAGTAAAAATCCAGTGATGCACTCAAGAACCAAACATATACCAATCAAGTATCATTTCCTCCGTGAGCAAGTAGCTGAACAAAACATCGCTCTGGAATATATAAGTACTAAGGAGAAGATAGCTGATATTTTCACTAAACCTCTTCCTCGGGAAGCATTCGAACACCTGCGACAAAAGATGGGGGTTATTTCTTTATCATCACTCAAGTCTATTCATAAAGATGCAGCAAGACAGGGGGAGCAACTTGACAGGGAGAGTTTGTATGCATTCCTTTGCCATTGATGTCAAAGGGGGAGAAGGCAGAAGAATATTGCCATCAATAACAAAGGGGGAGATTGTTGGACACAGATTGTCATTGATGTCAATATGGCAATATTCAAGAAGAGGAGACAGAGCATATCGGAGCCGAGAGGATCAAAGGAGCCACATATATCGGAGGAGTGCCAGAGCAAGAGGAGCCATATCGAAGGAGTGTCAGAGCAAGAGGAGCCATCAGAGGAGCTATCGGAGCAAACAGAGCCAAGAGGTGCAGACTAAGCAAGAGGAACCACATATGTATATGTCATATCGGAGCCAAAGAGGAGGAGCTACAGGAGCAAACAGAGTGGACCAAGAGGAGCAGATGGAGCAAGAGGAGCCAAGAGGAGCAATATATATGGAGCAAATGGAGAAAATGGACCGAGGAGCAGATGGAGCAAGAGGAGCCAAGAGGAGACATATATATATTACAAGCAAATAGGGCCATCGGAGCCATCGGGGAGCCATATCAGAGCAAGAGGAACGTTGCTTGTAATATATGCCAAAAACAGAGCTATCGGAGCGATAGAGGAAGCAAAACTTATATACAGCCACAGATAACACCTATCGGGAGTGGAGGCAAAGCTGGGTTAACTAAAGTCCGAGAGCAGAGAAGCTATTAACATAGAGAATCGACGCCAAAAACCCTTAGCGGAGCACTGGCGGACTTGAAACCATATTAAATTTGCCTGTGGAGCTTATCGGGTTCGATAATACCATCGCATCGGGATATCGGCGATATCGCAGCGATATCGTATCGGAACCCTTAGGGATGAGAATGGACGCGATATAATATATATCGGGTTAAAATGCCAAATCGGGTCCGGTTTTGTATCGGCGGATGCATACAGATATAACCCGCGACGAGCGATCGCCGATCGTCGACGAATTACCATTGGGCGGAGGCGGATGCGATAAAATATAAACTGTGGTGCATTGCATATCGGGTCCGCGGAGGACTTGTATCATTTCGGAGGTAGCGATCAGCGAAATCGCCGAAGAAGCCGAAGCCGAAATATTATAAAGAGCCGATTGAATGGGACGTCGGGTCCGCAGACCCTTTGTATTACAAAACCGCCGATGCGAACCTGCCGAAATGATGGACCCGAAATCATTAAGAAGCAGAGTATAGAGGGTCGTCGGGTCCGCAGAACTATCACATCACAAGAGGCCGCGATAACCCCAATATCCCGGACGCAAAGTCATTTTAGGAAGGGATGTAAGAGGTATCGGGTCCGCAAGGGCGTCGGAGGTCGGAGTAAAGGGATTTATTGTGATCGCCGAAATCCAGACCCGCCAATAACTATAAAGGCGGGCGGATAAGATTTGAAATCCGCGAATGTTCATTTGAGCAGATTTACATGGGTTCCTGTGTAGTAATGTATATGTGAAAGAAATATTTATAAGGGGTTTTATAATGTTTCCCATATATTATATGTGGCTGTGGGTTTAAGCCTTAAGACATATATTGAAATGCTTGTGTTGATTGTATGTGTGGACACGGTTGGGCGGTGGCTTCCGATAGACATAAAAGTGGCGATAAAAGGGTGGCTCTGATTCTATAGTGTGGAGGCGAAAATACTGTGAGGAACAATCCCGATAGTGCAGGAGACCAAATCATCGCGATTGTGATTGTGATAAGGACGTGGCTGTCCGTTAAATAATGCCATCCCTGTGTATGCCCACTATCATTGGCAAAGCAGTGCTGTTACAAGTTTTTGAACTTGTGTTCTCTATGGATGACTCGATCCTTGCCCATTGATTCAACGTGTCCTGTGAAAACGAATGGACAGAGGAAGCTACAGCGACAAACAAGCCAACAGTGAGGAAGCTGAAGCAGGCGAGAAGGAAGTCAAAGAGCCAGTGAGAAAGAAGAAATGAAGGGACAGAGGCATGGAGCATATAAAAAGCAGCAGAAAACAGAGAATTGATGTTGTTATTGGTATATGGTATAACCTGAGTATGAGATAGTGGAAGCAGCAGAAGCAAAGGGGGCAGCAGAAGCAGTGGAAGCTGAAAAGAGTGCAGCAGCACACCAGTGTATACCAAAGAGGTTGGAGCCTCAGAATTGAACAGGATTGAAGTCCTTGGGAGTTGGTGCTCCTAAGTCCAAGATTGGTGTCTTGGCAAAATAGAGTTGGTGCTCTGGAGGTTGGAGCCTCACCAAAGTCCAAGTTGGAGCTTGGCAACCAATTGTGACCATCTATTTATTGTATTTATTTTACTGCACAGTTATATTAATAAAAGCATTTATTCCTGCTGTTCATTTTGTGTTCTGAACATATATGTTTTTAACTAGTAAAACAATAGTGGGAAAAAGAAATACTGATTCACCTCCCTCTCAGTATTTCCAAGAATTTTTTTAAATCTGACATGCTCTGTCTATGAATATACTTGCTTATGTCTATTTTTTCGGATACATTATAAATTGTTCATGATTTATCCCCACCATGCTAGTTTTTCTTTTATTATACATTCAAATGGTGTTTCCCTTCACAAATATGATGAAGAATCTAAGGCATATTTTTCTTGGCATTTTTTTACTTCTTACACCACCTTTGAGTCTTAAGGAGTTCATGAACCTCCCTTAACTTCTAAAAAACAAAAAACAATAAAAGAAGGAAGAAACAAAAACAAAAATAAATTTGGAAATATATTAAGCTAATTTTTCTCAAAAAGGGATAGGGGGTCTCATTGTGAGCTAGCCTACCACGATCATAGGCAATTAACATAAGTGACATTCCCATTATGGCTACTAGGAGGGCTCATCACGAGCCGGTCTATTCACTTTGTTATGATCCGATGAGTGGCATTGTTACTATCTTGTCATCTTGCCAGAACAATGTCATTTTTGAAAGAAATCATTTTTTATAAGTTAGGGATACTGACTCATTTTTGGGTTAAAAGACAACCTTGTCGAGGCTATGGACCTCTGTTGGCAACAGTGGCTCTACCTATGGTATTGAAGTATACTTTGATGTTGCCAAACTCTTACTATGTCCTTAATTCTTCTTTATTAAATAAGGGAGAAAACACCTTTGATTAGTGATTATATCCTTAATAACTCATATGGGCGGCATATTTTTATTACTTGAACCACGTCACCATTATCCAATCATCCGACGTTAGCAATGATAAATTTAAAACAGTGCTTCGTCAGATTTCATCGCACATACTCCAAAAGGAGAATCTCTTTACATGTTGTATATTTCGTACGCTTTATTTCTCGTGATCTTTTATGACCAATCATATTCATGTGAATTCATTGCATTTAAGTCTTTCCATATGACTGCTCTGACCACTTTTTGATGTATTAATGATGTCGCATGCCTTTTCCCTTCCACGTGCTTCAAAGGTCATGGTCGCCCTTTTTCTCATTAAAGGGGGATAGTCATACATTATGACGATGTGAAGGTGCACGATTAACAAACATTTGCCATACATGTCGATGTGATAGGATATCATTACTAAGAGTCTGTACTTAGTTTTCATTCCTTATACTCCTACATGTAGCTTAATGTATGTTGTTTCATTACGAGAATTGTGGGATTCAATAGTGCATGCAGGTTTGCAATTGTTCTCAGGAAATAGCAAGTATGGGTGGCACCTTTATTCGCAGTGAGCCTACACTGTTACAAATCACCACGCAAGCCCAAGATATTTTAGAACGTGTAGGATGGGCACAATATCTTGCTCAGCTGCAGGGGTTTAATGATGATATCGCTCTAGAATTCTTGCAGAATCTATAAAACGAGAGCACAACTGTCAAAGGCAGGACCATAGCAGTAACTGAAGCCATTTTGGCAAAGGTCACAGGCCTCCCTATAGAAGGCATAAAATGGGTAGAAAAGCACACAGCACTCCATGAAGTTATAGAATTATTCAAGGATCCTGGCGAGGAATTAGTTTGGAAAGGCAAAGGTCTTTGTCTTGCATCTTTGAGCGAGCCATGGCACGAACTGGCAAGGGTCATCCAAAAATACATCACATGCGACGGTCACCATGACGTGGTAAGGCCTTAGCACCTTAAATTGTTAGCAGCATTAAAACAAAAGATAGCAATCAATTTTCCATTCTTCCTGAACTCGTTATTACATGAAATTTCTAGTAGAGTGAGGAAATCTAAAACCCACAGGCTAAAATCAGTCATCATGGTTTGATCAAATTGATAGTCACCAAGGAATTAACTCAGTTGCAGCTAACCTAGGATAATTTTATAAGCTCTAATGTACCACCCCTAGAAGGAATCCCTGAAAATGCCCAACCTGAGGAAGAACACCAGACTACAAAGGTACAAGCCCCAAAAAGGAGACGGAAAAGGAAAGCTCATGTATTGACATCCATTCCTATTAAGCGGAGAATGTACGAACAAATAATCCAATGGAGAAGCATTAATGTAGCCACAGATGAGGTGAGATCACTCCATGAGTCCCCTGATAGCCAACAAGTCGATTTTCCTCGGGATTATGAAGAAGAAGTGTCTCGGGCCTTGGAAAATTTGGGAACCCTTTTTGAGGAGATAGGCCAATCTAATGATCCACAAGATCCAATCCCTACTCCTATCCCTTCTAATTCTCATAGTTCTCACCACACATAAATATTACCTTCTTCCGAAAATGACAAAGATACATAGGAATTGGAAGGACAAAAATTTTCTGCATGTGAAACCCAGGAGCCTAAAGCTAATTCGGGGGATACAGCCTGACTTGAACAAAACCCTGACAATGTTGAGGAGTCGGAAGCTAATTCAGGAGACACAACCTTACTTGAACCAAACCTTGACAATATTGAGGAGTCAGAAGCTAATTCAAGAGACAGTCTTACTCGAACGTGATCCTGGCGATTTTGAAACTTCTCCTACGTTTGAAAATGTTGGTGTTGGTCCTTCTTCCCCGGTGAAGAAACTCATTGTAAGAGACGATCATAAGTTGGAACTGATGAATAAGGAAAATAAGAAATTGAAAAGAAAAATAAGCAACTTAGGAAATGGCTAAAAGACTCTAAGAAAACTTATAAGAAGAAAGTGGAGTCGAAATCAATAGGAACCCAAAGCAAGAATTTACTTAATTCCACTGAAATACAAACAGAAAACATTAGCACTTGTCCAACAAGGACTCAAACAGAGGATGTTTGTACTAGTTTTGTAGAAACCCAAACAATATTTTGTTCCTCTATGGAATTAATAGAGACAGCTACTCAGACATATCTTTGGACAAACCTTTGTGTTCCTGTGTCAACAGTGGAAATAGTTGTTCAAATAGATCTTCAAACATACCTTTGTGTTCTTGTGTCAACAATGGAAACAGTGGTTCAAATAGACCTTTGTGTTCCTATGTCAACAATGGAAACAGTTGTTCAAACAAACCTTTGTGTTCCTGTGTCAACAGTGGAAATAGTCATTCAAACAGATTTGGTAGCAACTGGCAGCAAGACTACTCAAATTGAGGACATACCTCCTTATACCCCCTTGGTAGTAGAGGCTATTATTCGAAAGTTGAAGACAGAACTAGCAAAGTTACAGCAAGTTCTACAACAACATCAAAGAGAAGTTGTGCCTTTAAAGAAATACCAGGATTTACCAAAAAAAAAATAATGACTTGACTACAACAGAGGATGAGACCTATGCCAGTCTCAGAGAAGAATGGAAGAAAGTGGAGGAAGTACAAGGACAGTTTCAGAAAGCCTTGGAGCAAATCAAAATTATTTGTTTTGTTTATTCAGATGCACTAGCCTGTAGGTCACCTGCTACAAACTATGCACTTTTTCTGCTTGAACGATATTTGTTGTTAAAAGTTAAGGCTATTAGAGTTGGTCAGTCTTTTGAGTTTAGTTCTACTCCCGATTTTATTAAATGCTGCCAAAAACAAACCGAGGATGTAAAACATTTTCTCTGTGAATTATATTTGCACAACTTTTTTCTAGAAGATGAAAGGGATGCCAATCCCAACCCCTTCATCGGGGATGTCCAGTTCCAGGCTTTCATCTCCTTCGCCAAAAACCAGCTCAAATGGGCTAAGGCTCATGATACTTTCCAGAGGAGAGAAAGTGGATTGGATCTTTGGGTAAGAGGTGAACCTACAAGGCCCCTACAGATCTAGATACAACATAAAAGGTTTATGGAACAGGAAGGGGTTGTGTCTACCTTGGGCCCCATCCACACAGACGTTATCAAGTCAAGTTTGGAATATTTTGAGGACATTAGAGAAGCAGCTCTCATGGCTGCAAAGCAAAGGTGGACAGTTTCTCCCAATAGTGTCAGAAATCGAGAACCCTTTAGTTATAGAAACTTTAAGGCCACTGCAATTAGACTCATCTGTTATGGTAACATTGTCCTGAGTGAGGCTCCTACGTGGATTGGATGTCATTACAAAACCCTATTATTCGGTATCCGTCTGATGGGTATTATTGTGATTATGAGCTATCAAAATATCAAGAAGTCTGAGCCTTTTCAGTACTTAAAAATAAAAATGGTTTTCGACTCTACAAGGAAGAAACATATCATGCATATTCTCTGACCCAGTTGCACCTTAATTATCTTATTGCATGAGAACATGCAAAAAGGTAAGTTAAGGAGTATGTTGGGTGGTGGAAAAGGTATGTTTTTCCTCCTCATTTAGTTGATTAATCATATGGTTTTCATGAATTTGCTCTCGTCTTGAACATATTCTCGAAGAAAGACTGTGAAAAATGAATAAAGAGCAGTGTTAAACAAGTTACATGCTTTTAGCATTAAAAACCTAAGTTTTCGCTTGTTTATGCGCAAGATGATTGTTGGGTCCCTATAATACTAGCGATTACCCCATTACTATTATAGTTGTATCCCTTATTAATATTGTTGTACCCCTATTGTCCCCATATTGTTATTATTGTGCCCCATAGAATCCCTCTATTATTATTTTTGTGGCTTTATATTATTATTGTTAGGTCGGCTGGGTTATATTGTGACTCCTTAGACTCTTATATATAGAAAAGAGGTTTTTTCATTTGAATCATCCAAGAATTGTTCATTTATGTAATGTAAAGGAGGTTGCCCCCTCAAAGAGGCTGAATTCTAAGGCGTTGATCTATCTTTTCTATCTTTTTCTTGAGCTGGGTTCATAACAATGACTGGATTGGACAATTGATGTTCCTTTTGATAAGACAACAACACCAAGAAAAGACAATGTTGTTATTCCATTTGCGCGGGCCAAGCTAAAGATAGGAGGCAAAATACAGAATTGATGTGGAAAATATAATTATTCAACCAAACAATCCTGAGGATCTTTCGATCCCCAGGATAAGCTCTGATTTTGCTAACATTTCATAGAGAATATATAACCCTAGTAGATGGAAAAAGAAGAGTAACTTTTGTAATCATTGTTAATTTCCAACAAAACTGTGAATGCAGATTCAACCTTAAGGGTTGTAGTGATTTTTTAATTTCTTTTTTACAATTAATGAAAAACTTGGAGTTTCACATTAAATTCGTGTATTGATCTTCTATAGAAATTCCTTCTAGAGGCTTTGGGCCCACTCGCTAGAAGATCTAATTTTCATGTGTATTATGTTAATTATTCTTTACTGTTAAAGATTTATATTGTTGTTCCTTCTACGAGTTGAGATAAATTAAGTTTTATATCTCAGTTAATATTGTTTTTTACTTAAAAGTAAGTCTTGTATATGATTGTTGTTTTCTCTCTGTATATGCTTTCTGCAATTACTTCTAGCTTTGGATGCTCCTTGTGATTCACGTGATTTGAGTAGTTTCCTTTAATACATGTGGATTCGATTATTCAAATTGATTTTCTTTTTGGCATTTAGAATATTAGATTGAGATCTTTGTCTAAAGTAGTTTGCAATTGATTTAGCTTTCCAATTTTGAACCATAGAATAATCTTTGCTTTGCATTTGAATTTCTAGAGTCAATGAGTTGTTGAGTAATTGTTTGTTTCTGCAACAATTAGTTAGGATTTAAGATTAATTTCCTGCATCGCGATCTTTGATTGTTATCGCACAGACAATGCTCACAACCTTGAAATAGAAATATGAATCACAGGTTGACATATTAATGTAGGATTAAGATTGATTTATAAAGTCATCTTAGTGCACCAACACATGACAAGAATTTGAAAAAGGAACGAACAAAAGCATCATCAAAGAGGGAAATCAAGTCACGTTCTCTAGGAGCTATCATCATCAATCATGTTCACCATTCAAAAGTCCACTTTTCAATGAATTGTTTTCCCTTTTATATATTTAATGCATAAACATGTAAATAAATTTCTACAAGTAAACACAGTACTAGTACTGCTAAGACAATTGCATATCTATTCAGATCATATTGAAAGTTAAGCATAAACTATTGTATAATTGCATCATCACTATTTTTCTCAAAAATTCTTCATTATTTGAATGCATCGATGTACATTATGATGATCTCAATTAAACATCTAGTGTATAAAATCATGAGATCCATCCATGATATTCTCATCAAGCAGAGAAGCAGATACTATATATGTTTATGTTTGGTTTAGAGATGGTTTCATCATAAAACGTCATGTGATCTACATCAAAACCTAGTCATTGGCAATCTCCATGTGAAGTCTTCTATTCTAGCCACTAATCAAATTTTGTGTCAGTTTCACTGCATCACTAAGATTTCTTTAAATCCTTCAACACTGTCTTTGTGATCACTACTGTGAATTCTCGAAGAAGAAAAATGGGTTTATCAACAAAATATGAAAGTTTAGAGAAATTGCAGCGAAATAATTCTCCATCCCAAAAAGAAAATTTGGAAATCATCCTGGCTCATCAATCTCATTTCAAGCAGCCACAGAGGATTGAAGAAAATGAGACTCTGCTATGTGAAATACCCTAGTAAAATATTCTTTCAAATTAACACATTGAAGAACTCAATGCAGAAGTCAATATTCAAACTTATTGTATTGCAAAATAAAAAGAAAAAATTTATCAAAATGACTACAATTGAAGGTCATGAGTCATTGAAACACTGTGCCCCATTCAAATTGCAGTACTTCAGCTTCATTGTTATTGCCGTAAGAAGTTAGATAATATTCAAGCTACTTGATCAAAATAAATCTATGAGGAAACTTTTTTTTTTTCAAAAGCATCATTTGAGTTTAGCGTCATTGTTATTGTCATAAAAATTTAAACAATATTGATGCTAACTGATCAAAATGAATCTATGGAGGAGTTTTTTGTTCAAAAAGCATCATCTGAGTTAAGGCATTGAGAAGCAATTTCTAGTCATTCAACTCCAAGAGAATTCAAAAAACAATAAAATGTTGAATAGGGCACTACCAGTGCATGCCATTGAAAAAGTCATCACTAAGCATTGATCATCCTCTTGCTCTAAAATCATTAAAAGAAAAATGGGGGAGGAAGAAATACCAAAAAAAAAGGCATCCATCAAAGATAACTAAGCGCTCAAAATGATTCCTCTATATCCTGATAATATACCAATTAAGAATGATAGAAACACAAGGACAAAGAGGAGTAACAGTGAATTGCAATTATGAAAATCAAATTCTGACTGGAGCAGAGATGTAAGAGACAGAAAAACAAGACCATACTTAGTATTGACAGTCAGAAAATTAAAGCAGCATTAAAATTCTCTAAGATATCATGAAATTTCCTGAGACAATGGAAAAATTATGTGCAAGAAGCTAATAATGAACGGTGAAATAATTATTTGCAGTGCTCATATATTTCAGGACAGTGTTTTTTTATTGGAGAAGTTAATGACACACATCGTTGTTTGGTAAGAGATTTTATGCCCTAATCTGAACAATACTGGAATAAAGAAAATATTAATGAGTTTGGGATATCACTTTGAAACATAAAAAGAATTAAAAGCTGAGTTGAACATTAGAAGATCGGGCTACATTGAAGTTTAATAGGTTGAAGGAATGTGTTATTTTAATGTGCCTAATGTATTTAATACATTGAAACTGTTGAAATATTAAAATTGCTTTGGAGTATTAATGCATACTAAACACTGTATCTAATAAATGCGAGTATATTATTCTCAAGAAATCAATTTAGGGTTTTGAGCCCTAACCACTAAATCTTCTTCCAACTCTCAACCATCGTTTCCTTGGCCACGGAAACGCCTGGAATTTCTATAATTATTATGGCACAAAAGAATTTATCATGGCAGGATATATAAATCCAACATAATCAGACTTCATGCTATATTAGATAATATTTTCAGACTCATAGTTTGCAGAGGCATTGAAGAATAGAGTACAAGGTGTTTGTTAAACTTGTTCATTCTTCAGTGAGGTTCAAAGAGTGATTTCCTAAATACTGGGCCTGCTGAATAAAGGAAGTCGAAGATAGCCAGCATTGTAGAGGTTCCAACCAACAAAGAATTCAGAATTCAAAAGAGTGTTATTACATGTCGGGTTATTACAAGCACAGTTTACATATGGTGCCTCCAGCTTCTCTTATTCGACCTACTGGTCGCAATAAATTCTCTCTGAGGGCGATAGTTGATAGGAGAATAGAGCGGCCTGGCGACCGAAGAAATTAAAAAAAAAAAAAGGCATGCAACAAATGGAGCTCCACGTTACAGATCGAAATCCACGCAGTTTATTAAGAAAACACTCCACGTTTTAAGAAGTACAGTTGTTAATTGGAGAGATGTTGAAGCTGTGTTGAGAGATATTGACTCTGATTGTGAAACTGGTGAGAATGAGTTTACTGCACCAAACACCATGTCTGCTGAAAGGGAGTGTGGTCCTGCTGCAGAGCAGTTGCATGTGGCAGCTGAGCGGTTGCAGCTGCATGTTGGCGAATAGTTGATGTGGATATTCTTGTAGAGATGCTTTCAGTGTAAATCTTTCTTGATTAATTATGAACAATTCAAATTAACAGCCCAAAGATCATCAATACCGAATATTTCACAAACAAAACTTAATATGATCTATTGTTTAAGATGACATACCTTGATTAACAGCGGAAGATGTAATGGCTGCCATCTACTTTCTTCTGACTCCTACTCTTCTTCTCAGAATTCGATTTCTCTTTCTAGCCCTGTTTCTTTATGCGCTTCTTGATGGAGAAGAATGCGACTCTTGGCAGGGGGAGAGAGGACCCAATCCTTTTTATATTATTTAACACTAAATCTGGTACGTCCATCATATACCAATTCAACGCTTTAATGCTTTAATGCTTTAATGCTTTTAACGCTTTAATGCTTTAATCGGGTCACATTAAGATTTAGAAACTGCAGATTTCTAACATTCTCCCACTTGACCCGACTATTCATAATATTAAGTGTTGAACATCATACTATGATAAATTGCTGAGAGTTATGGCGGTTGTGCACTATTAATTCAATGCATTTCCTTCCATATACTACAATACCAGCAAACCATCAATTCATACTCATAATTTATATAAAACAGCATAATGGTCCACATAATGTCTTATATCATAATGATTAAACATAATATCTTTATAAGACTCTTTCTTGTTTAAAATTACATAAAATACGTACTACTATATTAAAACAAGAGACACATAATTGTATATCAGAAACACATAAAAGAGCTCAGAATGTCACACATCAATTATTATTAATACAACCAAGACCCATTCTTTGAACATGTTCCTTAAATTGTCTTGGTTGTAACCCTTTCGTCAAAGGGTCTGCAATCATAAGTTCTGTCCTGATGTGCATGATTGACACTCTTTGTTTCTGAACCTCATCTTTCACAACAAGATACTTCAGATCTATGTGTTTGGCACCTTTAGAGTACTTGTCGTTCTTTGAGAAAAATACTGCTGCAGAGTTATCACAATAAATTTTCAGCGGCTTGCTAATGGTGTCGACAACCGCAAGTCCTGAAATAAAGTTCCGCAACCATAATGCATGAATTGTGGCTTCAAAACATGCCACAAATTCTGCCTCCATAGTGGATGAAGCAACGATAGTCTGTTTCGCACTTTTCCATGATATGGCACCTTGAGCAAACATAAACAGGTAACCAAAAGTCGATTTTCTAGTATCGATGCATCCAGCAAAATCTGAATCGCTATATCCGATCACCTCCGATTCATTGGATCTTCTATACATGAGCATGTAATCTTTCGTGCCTTGTAAGTACCTCAGAACTTTCTTTGCAGCTTGCCAATGTTCCCTTCCTGGATTACTTTGATACCTCCCTAACATACCGACCGCAAAGCTGATATCCGGTCTAGTACAGGTTTGAGCATACATCAGGCTACCAACAACAGATGCATATGGAATTGATTCCATTTCCTTTCGTTCAACATCATTCTTAGGACATTGCATGAGACTGAATTTATCACCTTTCTGTACAGGAAATGTCCCAGGTGAACATTTACTCATTCCAAATCTCTCTAGAATCCTTTCGACATATCCTTTCTGAGACAATCCCAATATTCCTTGTGATCGATCACAGAATATTTCTATTCCAATCACATAGGATGCCTCTCCCATATCTTTCATTTCAAAGTTCGTTGAGAGAAATTCCTTAGTCTCATGCAATATATTTAAATTATTTGCAGCAAGCAAGATGTCATCAACATAAAGGACCAGATAAATAAACTTGCTCCCACTGATCTTTTGGTATATACAGTGATCAACCGTATTTTCCTTAAAACCAAAGGATGTAATAATGGTATTGAACTTAATATACCATTGCCGGGATGCTTGTTTAAGCCCATATATTGACTTCTTAAGTTTACACACCAATTGTTCTTTACCTTCTATAGAAAAACCCTCAGGTTGATCCATGTAAACATCCTCATCAAGATCTCCATTCAGAAAGGTTGTTTTCACATCCATTTGATGCAACTCCAAATCATAATGAGCTACTAATGCCATTATTATTCTTAGTGAGTCCTTTTTCGAAACAGGAGAAAATGTCTCCTTGTAATCAACACCATCTTTCTGAGTGTAACCCTTAGCAACAAGTCTAGCTTTATACCGTTCGATATTACCACTAGAGTCGTGTTTGGTTTTAAAAACCCATTTGCATCCGACTCTTTTACAGCCATGTGGTAACTCAACGAGATCCCAAACTTCATTCTGTTGCATGGATTTCAGTTCTTCTTTCATGGCATTAATCCATTCCTTTGACTCTTTACTTTCTACAGCATGTGAAAACGAAACTGGATCCTTATTGATTCCAATATCATAATCTGATTCTTGCATATAAACCACATAATCATCAGAAATAGCTGACCTACGATTTCTTTGAGGTCTTCTTAATGCTACTTGTTGTGGTTCATGCATATCAGCATTATGTAAGTCATTTCCTTCAGGAAGTACTTCTTCATTTATATGTTGTTCATTATCATCATGTTGTTCTACAACAGCTGGAACAACATTTGGAGTAATAGTAGATGGAGGAACTATTCTAGGCAATGTAACATTTACCCTTGTTTCCTTTATTTCTACTATTTCTCTTCGAGTACTCCCACCGACTTCACCATTCTCAATGAATCTTGCATTACCAGTTTCTACAATTCTTGGACTATGATTAGGACAGTAAAACACGTACCCTTTAGATTTCTCAGGGTAACCTAAAAAATACCCACTGATCGTTCGAGAATCTAATTTCTTTTCATGTGGATTATAAATTCTTGCTTCCGCTGGACAACCCCAAACATGCAGGTGTCTTAAGCTAGGTTTCCTGTTAGTCCATAACTCAAAAGGAGTCTTTTGAACAGCTTTACTAGGAACCCTATTCAACAAATAATTAGCGGTTTTGAGAGCATACGACCACAAATTCTTAGGTAGTGTAGAATCTGACATCATACTCCTAATCATATCCATTAACGTCCTATTGCGCCTTTCTGCTACACCATTTTGCTGTGGTGTACCTGGCATTGTGTATTGCGCACATATGCCATGACTTTCGAGGAATTTTGCAAATGGACCTGGACACTGGCCTGACTCATTATATTTACCATAATATTCACCACCTCTATCAGACCTTATGATTTTCACCTTTTTATCTAATTGCCTCTCAACTTCCTTTACAAACGTCTCAAGGACATTCACAGATTGAGATTTTTCATGAAGCAAATAGACATAACCATAACGGGAAAAATCGTCAATAAAAGTGATGAAATACTTTTTTCCATTAAAGGCTGGAGTGTCCATAGGTCCGCAAATATCAGTGTGTATTATTTCAAGAAGCTGGCTGCTTCTGGTGGCTCCTTTCTTATTATGTTTGGTTTGTTTACCTTTAATACAATCCACACATAATTCTAGATCACTAAAGTCCAAATTTGACAAAATTTCATTACTTACTAGTCTCATCATTCTTTCTTTGGATATATGACCTAGTCTTTTATGCCACAAGAAAGCAGAATTTTCATTCACCATGCTACGTTTACATCCAACATTATTTACTACATTCAACAAGGAATTCGCATAAGTGTCATTCAGTTTCAATTTATATAAACCATCAATTAGAATACCAGAACCAACATTATCAGTATTCTTATATAAATCAAAACAGCCAGATCCAATCATACATCTAAAACCAGAATTATCCAACTTACTTACGGAAATAAGGTTTCTAGATAATGAAGGTACATAAAGGGTATTGTATAAGTCTAATACATATCCACTTTCTAGAATTAGACGATAAGTCCCAATGCCTTCAATTGAAGATTTCATTCCGCTTCCCATAAAGAGAAAACGATCTTCATTTGGATTTATGGTTCGGATCATAAGAAATCCCTGCATATTATTGGAAACATGAGTTGTAGCACCAGTATCAAGCCACCATGTATTAATGGGAACTTCAACTAAATTTGATTCAAAACATACGAAAGATAGATAATTACCTTTCTTTTCGAACCAAGCTTTCCTTTTCGGACAGTCACTTTGATAATGTCCTTTCTTTTTACAGAAATGACATTGAACATCCTTTAGTTCCTTCTTTTCCTTATCCTGCCCATTCTTAGCAGGTGCCTTTTTCTTCTTGAAATGACTTGATTTTCCTTTCTTTTCTTTACCAGCTTTATTACTCACAAAACTTACTGAGTGATTCACTTGATTTTTCAAACGTCCTTCTTCCTGAACAAGTCTACTGGCCAATTCATTAACATTCCACTTATCCTTTATAGTGTTATAGTTAATCTGAAAAGGTCCATATTCAGAAGGTAGCGAGTTCAGGATGAACTGGACAAGAAAAGAATCCTCTACTGTAAGTCCCAGGGAGTTTAACCTTGCTGCAAGATTAGTCATCTCTATAATGTGCTCTTGCATAGTTCGCGACCCATCAAACTTCATGGTCGTGAGTTCTGCCATAAGAGTACCAGCGAGTGACTTATCAGCTGAACGAAAACGCTCTTCCACAGACTGCATATATTCCTTAGCACTTTCTGTTTGTGGAATTGTTGACTTGATGTTGTTAGCAACAGTCATCTTAATAAACATAAGGCTCAATCTGTTACTGCGTTCCCATGCTTTATGGTGTGATTTTTCTGCCTCAGTACTATCTTTTGTAAGAGCAGCAGGTTTATCCTCAAGGAGTGCCAAGTCAAGATCCTGAACACCTAAATGGAAATTGACTTGTTCTCTCCATTCAGAAAAATTAACACCAGTGAACAATGTAACAGATGAAGCATGCGTATTCATGGAAACTCCTGCAAATTAAAAAAATGAAATAACTATAAGCTCATAACTAACGCGATTCAGATGTAGACATAATAGCAATTATAGCACTCCTTTGGGTAGATACTATCTTATACTTAACATAATTAAATACCAAAACATAAGTAGGTAATAAATATATTCAATTAAATAGAACTGACATCTTTGGATGATCAATATTTATTTAATCAAAATATCTATTAAACCTCATCATGTCAACTAGTTATAGAACAAGACTTTCCTTTGGGTAAGCTCTCAGGTTCTATCATTAGTGACGCCAGTGTTAATTGGTATTATTATAACTGGCAATTTCTATCAATAATCATTATGTCACTTATGCACTAAATGACTATTCTGATTTTGACCACTTTGGTGATTAACAAAATCATAAATCTCATGTGCATAAATGATTTATAACACATACTTTATGCAAAACAATTTCAATCCCACGAAGAAAAAATTCTGGTCGATTACAGGCCCCAACAAACCCAATGCAAAAATCTGGCAGAATATGGGAAAAGTGAGTTTCGCTCGCACTTTCCTTTCAAAGAGGAAGGCGAAAGGAGCAAGCACAACCGTAGTGGCGGCATTCCGATATACTACAAGCACAAAGTGATTCATCCCTCTATTAAAAGAGACTTTCGAGATAATATTCATGCCCGCATATTCAAACTAAATTGATCGCAATAGGTTGCGAATACGTGGAGAATTATGAATCGAATTATGAATCAAAATTCCACCGAAAAAATTCCTGAGCTCTACATTTCACCAACGAATCGGATATGGGCAATCGCCGGTATCATATTCGTTATTATATTTTATCACGGAATGACAGAATTATTTTACTCAGTAATAAAGCAGTGGATGGTGGATCAATTAAAGCAGATACGCGAAGAAAGCAAATCACTTGATTAACAAATTGTGGGCATGCGGAGGATTTGATTAACATTATGAGTAAAGCACAGAACAGATCAATTGCAATCATAGGAAATATTCAGTTATTGATTGGTGGCTCCGATACCAAATGTAAATCTTTCTTGATTAATTATGAACAATTCAAATTAATAGCCCAAAGATCATCAATACCGAATATTTCACAAACAAAACTTAATATGATCTATTGTTTAAGATGACATACCTTGATTAACAGCGGAAGATGTAATGGCTGCCATCTACTTTCTTCTGACTCCTACTCTTCTTCTCAGAATTCGATTTCTCTTTCTAGCCCTGTTTCTTTATGCGCTTCTTGATGGAGAAGAATGCGACTCTTGGCAGGGGGAGAGAGGACCCAATCCTTTTTATATTATTTAACACTAAATCTGGTACGTCCATCATATACCAATTCAACGCTTTAATGCTTTAATGCTTTAATGCTTTTAACGCTTTAATGCTTTAATCGGGTCACATTAAGATTTAGAAACTGCAGATTTCTAACATTCAGTACCTTGTCTTACAATAGAAGCTCAGCATGTCTTTAAGAGAGCTATTGCACAGGGGGGTTTTGGGGAACAATCAATAGTCATGGTGCCAGAAAGAAGGCGTGCTCATAGGTTGGCAACAGATTCTAGATGTTGTACTGCTTCCACTCAAAATCAAAAGGCCACTGTAGCTGGGGCAGCCAATTAGTCATTTTTTGAAGAAGATGATGAATTTGCAGCCATTCTTGGTCTTGCAGAGTCATTGGTTGTCTCCAGGTATACTTGAGTAAGGGAATTTGTTAGTATATTGTATGTTATAACATTCAAAGTATATGGGGATGAAGGTTATCATGATTGGATGTTGAGGGAACTTGTTGAGCATTCAACTAGTAGCACAAATAACTGTCATGAAATAGATCTAAGCATCAACATTTTGACTTTTCTCATTTGAGAGGAGGGAACAATAAGACCAGTTCTAAGCATGATGCGTGAAGTGGATGAACTTTCTAATGTTGATCGTGCTACCCTGTGGCAGCAACCATGTGCAAATGAAGATGAAGTAATTCGTGTTCGTGAAGATAGACAAAATGTGTTAATCTAGTTGTCATTGATGTCAATATATTGAGGAAGGCAGGGACATGGTGGCAATCAATGAAGAAACCAAACAATGAAGAAACCCAACACTCAAAGACACTTTGCCCTGCCTCCATTTCTGCACTATTAAATGATCAGTCACTTTTTCTATGTTAGAAAAGGAATTTCATCATGAGACCTCGACCATCTGAAAGGGCATAATTTACTTGTCTAATGAGCTATTATGTGTCCCGAAATTCCAAATAACTAGAGAGAAATTGATTTTTAAAGATTAAATTAATTCTCTGCCTATTGAGCCGACCTGTATTAAGACAAGTCATGTCAGCGTGACCTAGAAGACATGACTGTTCATTGTGAGGATGCGGAACGTGTATAAATAAGAGGTTAGGCCTCTGTTTCAAGGACAAGAATTCGGTGAAAAAGACAGTCAAGTAATTCGGACTGTAGAAGAAGAACAAGGAACAGAAAGTTCACATCTTGTGAACTTGATATCAAAGTCAAGGGCAGTCTCAGCACAGAACGGAGATTATCTACACCAAAGGAGTGTGGACTTCTGGACAGATCCTGTGGCAGTTTCAGTGTGGTCTAGGGTTATAATCTAGCATTAAAATATTGCGGACTGTACAGCAATGAAACTCTTGTGTTAATGACTACAGTCTAGTGTAAGTATGGGCTAGGGACAGCGTGAAAGTGGACAGTATTAATTGTGGGCTTGTGACAGCGTGAGAGACACACAATTTAAGAATATATCTCTCGGTCTAGGGACAGATTTGGAGAAGGAGCATCTGCAGACTGTGACAAACACTTGTGCATCATTAACTCGGATTCAGTGGTTTACACCTCAGTCCTGTAACAGCAATTTCCTTGCACGGATAGCAGCATACTCTTATAGTGGTGACCTTTTTTTTTGCTTTGACTGGTGTCTCCATACAGAGGTCGGATTGGAGGACTGTCTTTCGGCCATTACAATGACAAGGCAGGATCTGTACCTCGAGTTTGTGGTTCTATACCTTGGAGAACTGTAACGTGGATCATCATACAGTGAATCTAGACCTCGACTCTAGGACTGTGGCTCAAGCTTCAAGTGCAACGTTCAAACTTCATAATAATTAGCAATAAAGTTGTCTCTCATTATTCGGATTAAGTGACAGAATATCTCCTTGGACTGTAAAGGACCAGACTGTAGTGACACTTGAACAGTGGCACAGTGATTTTGTAGAACCCACCTTTGGACAGTGAAGAGCTCTCTTTTGGACAGTGGACAGTGAAGTAAATCAAGGACGAGTACAAAGCAAAGCCAAAGTGTTTTTTGTTTTTGAAGTAGTGAAGACATTGAAGAATATGCCAAGAATATTGAAGTAAGTACTTTACACATTCTCTATTAAACAACATGATTGGTGTCCTTGGAGTTGGTGCTCCTAAACACAAGGTAGGTGACCTAGACGAGATAGGGTTGAAGCCTTAGAGGTCGAAACCTCATCAAAAACCAAGTTGGTGTTTGGAAATAATTATCATACATTGTATTTATTCTTTTATACTCAAGAAAATTATTCTTATACGTTTCTCTGATTAAATTGTGAAGAATTTAACTGGTAATAATAATTGAAAGAAAATATTGATTCGCCCCCCTCTCAGTATTTCCAACAATTGGTATCAGAGCCAGCTTCTTCATAATCAGCCTAACAACTGGAAGAAGGATTCTTAGTCACAATGAAAAATCAAGAAGTGTCAGGAAGGCTTCCTTTGTTCGATGGCACAAATTTTGGTTTTTGGAAAAAAATAATGTCCTACTACTTAATGTCCCTTGGACCTGAAGTTTGGCATTCGGTTTTGAATGGGTACACTGCTCCTTCCACTCTTCCAACTGATCAAGATGAAAGGAAAGCTTACATTGCAAATGCAAAAGCCTTAAATTCCATCACTAGTGGAATCATTGATTCTAAATTTACAAAAGTCATGAATTGTGACTCGGCCAAAGAAGTATGGGATAAGTTGGTTAGCTTATACGATGGGGACTCCAAAGTTAAGAAGGCAAAGCTTCAAACTCATAGAAGGCAATTCGAAAGTCTAAAAATGGATGATGAAGAAGATATTGCATCATACTTTCTCCAAGTAGCTGAATTGGTCAACTCTCTTAAAGGATTGGGAGAAAAGATTGAAGAAAGCATTGTTGTTCAAAAGGTCTTAAGATCTCTCCCTGACAGATTTGACTCCAAAGTAAGTGCTATAGAAGAAATGAAGGACCTAGATACTCTCAAGATGGATGAACTTCATGGAATCCTCATTGCCTATGAGATGAGAAAAGGAATCCCAAGTTCCAAAGATGCAGCATTCAAGGCCTCAAAATCAAAAAAGGGGAAAGGATGGAATACCAACAATGATGACTCCGATGTTGAATCCGAATTGGTGCAATTTGTATGAAGACTAAAGAAAGAATCCAAGCTAAAAGGTAAATGCCCTCTTATTTGTTTCAAATGTGGAAGAATAGGTCATTATGTTGCAAAATGTCCTCATACGCATGATAGTGATGATGAGGAGGATTCTAAAAGGATGGTATACAAAAAGAAAAGGTTTAATAAGAAGAAATTCTTCTCTAAGCAAGAAGAGTTTGATGAAGATGAATTTGTAGTCATCAAAAAGAAATCAACTAATCATTTCCCTCATTGCAAATGATGATGATTCAGGACTAGAAGGGAATGTAGATGAATTGTTAATGAGTGCCATTGAAGAAAATGAGAAATTACAGAATAAGATCATTTCTCTCAAGGTTGAAAAGGAGGAAGAAAAAAGAAGGGAAGACCTCTTGAAAAATAAGCTAAAATAAAAGGAAGAAATTTGTGAAAATTGTGAAGCTGAAATAGTATCTCTGAGGAAGGAATTGGAGCAAGTAAAAAAGAGTTGGGAAATCTCTCAAACACTTGACATTATCCTAACTGCTCAAAAACCTCAATATGACAAATCTGGGATAGGTTTTAAAGGAGAATCATCAAGTACTAAGTATAATGCAAAACGCTATGCCGGCATACTTTCCAGCAACACAACAGAAGAAAAATCATTTCATCAAAGGCCCATATCAAATCCAAAGAATGAAGAAAGAGCAACTCCAAGGAAGAGTGTTGATTCAAATCATAACTATTACAATAGGTACCAAACTATCTTTTTTGGGCATTGTTATTATTGTAAAAAGTTTGGTCATCAAGTTAAACATTGCATGGCTCGTAAGAATGAAACACCAAAATTGAAGGATCAAACAAACAAACCATATGATCTCAAAGGGCAAGGACAAATCAAGACCTACAACTCTTTTGATCTTTTGGCCGTATTTGATCCAATTTGCTCATTATGAAATGATAATGAGCATAATGAACAAAATTGCCCCCTCAAAAGAAGACAAGCAAAAGATGAGAATCCCAATACAAATAAATGTGGCCTAGCTCTATGTGTTCACATTGATGAAAATCATTGGTTTGTGGATAGTGGGTGCTCCAAACATATGACAGGTGACAAAAGGAAGTTTGTGTCATTGAACAAAAAGGAAGGAAATGTATCCTTTGGAAGTGGATTTGCCAAAATTGTTGGAAATGGAACTGTTAACCTTAGTAATGGATAAGGAAAGGCTCAAAATGCTTTGTTGGTAGACGGGCTCCAACACAATCTCTTGAGGGTTAACCAAATCTGTGATCAAGGACATAAAGTTGTCTTTAGCACTAAAGATTGTGAAATAAGGAACTCTTCCTCAGGAGAACTTGTGGCGAAAGGAGTTAGAACATCAGATAACGTCTACATTTTGAACAAAATTCAAGAAGATGAATGGTACCTAAGTCAAACAGATGGAAGTTGGTTGTGGCACAAGCGACTAGGACATACAAGTTTGGATAACTTGATCAATATCAACAAGATCAATGCAGTGTGAGACATCCCAAAGTTATTCAAGCCAAAGCAAGGTGTATGTGGTCCATGTCAACATGGAAAGCAAACAAGAACTAGCCACAAGACCAAGGAGTTCTCTACATCAAAACCTTTGGAGATCATTCATACTGATTTATGTGGACCAACTAGAACTCTGGTGCTCCAAGGAGAAAGGTACTTTGCTTTATTTGTTGATGACTATATTAGAATGATGTGGGTATATTTCATAAAATATAAATCCGAAGCATCTGAATATTTTAAGAATCTTAAAGCTCTTGTAGAAAATGAAGAGGATTCTAAGATTAAATGTCATAGAACGAATAGAGGGGGAGAATTCACATCAAAAGAATTTGATGAATTTTGTAAAGTACATGGAATCGAAAGAGACCACTTTGCTACTAGAACACCCAAGCAAAATGGGGTGGTTGAAAAAAGAAATCAAATTGTTCAAGAAATGGCAAGAACAATGTTACTAACAGCTGACTTGCAGCCAAAATTTTGGAGAGAAGCAGTCAGGACAACAGTTTATGCCTTGAATCAAACTCAACTAAGACCAAATAATGAGAAGACTCCTTATGAATTATGGAAAGGAAGACTTGCTTCAATAAAATACTTAAGATTTTTGGAAGCAAATGCTTCATAAAAATCAATGATGACTCGCCAAAAAAATTTGATTCTCGGGTTGACGAAGGAATATTCCTTGGATATTCTACCAGGAGCAAAGCCTACAAGTGCTATAATAATCGACTACAGAAAATAGTGGAAAGCATTGATGTGAAGATTGATGAAGACCTTCCAAGAAAGGAAATTGAAGATAATGAAGTTGACCCCCTCATTGAAGAAAACGAAGAAAAACCTGAAAAGAGGAAAAAGATCAAGAAAAACAAAAGGAAAAAGAACCATCTCAAACCCCTTCGGAGGTGAAATTCCTCCAAAAACATCACCCGAAATAGCATATTATTGGCAATGTAAATGAGGGGATACAAACCCAAAGAAGGATGACAAGTACACCAAGGAAAAATGATGTTTCTCTCCTATCAATGATAGAACCAGAAACTTTTACTCAAGCAAGTAAGGATCCTCATTGGGTGGAAGCCATGGAAGAAGAAATGTCTCAAATCGAGAAGAATGAGACATGGGAGCTAGTATTCTGTCCAAAGGATAAAAATATAATTGGAACCAAGTGGGTGTTCAAAACCAAAATGAATGCAGATGGAAAAATCATCAGAAATAAGGCAAGGCTTATTTGTAAAGGTTATTCACAAATTGAAGGAATCGACTTTGAAGAAACCTTTGCACTAGTAGCTCGTATGGAAGTTATGAGGATTTTCTTGGCATTTTCTTGCTCAAAAGGATTCAAAGTCTATCAAATGGACGTAAAATCAGCATTTCTGAATGGTGAACTCAAGGAAGAAGTCTACATGGAGCAACCAAAAGGGTTTAATCTAGCAAAAGGAAAAGACTTTGTTTGTAAGTTGAAAAAGGCATTATATGGGTTGAAACAAGCTCCTAGAACTTGGTACACGAGATTGGATCACTATCTACAACAACAAGGCTTCAAGAAGGGGATGGCAGGAAGTAATATCTGCATGAAGATGGATGAGGATAAGTTACTAGTCACTCTTGTCTATGTTGATGATCTGATTTTTGCTAGCAATAATGATGACATGAGCCATGAGTTTGCTCAAAATATGTCAAAAGAGTTCAAAATGTCGATGATAAGAGAGTTATCTCACTTCCTTGGACTACAAGTAACTCAAACCATAGCAGGCATGTTCATATCTCAAGCAAAATATATTAAAGACATGCTTAAAAGATATGGAATGGAAGACTGTGCACCCATGAGCACACCTATGACCACAGATTGCAAATTAAGCAAAGATGATGACTCTCCTCTGGTAGATGCAACTCATTACAAGTCAATAATTGGAGCCCTCCTATATTTAACTGCTACGAGACCTGACATTATGCAAGCAGTAGGAATGGTGGGAAGATTTCAATCAGCTCCTAAACAATCCCATTTGTTGGCTGTAAAAAGAACTCTCAGATACTTAAAAGGAACTCCTGATTTTGGTCTTTGGTACCCTAAGAGCTCAACTCTTACTGTGACGGCATACACCAATGCTGATTGGGCCAGAAGTGTCGATGATCAAAAAAGTACTAGTGGAAATGCATTCTTCCTTGGAGATTGTCTAGTATCTTGGCTCAGCAAAAACCAAACATCCATATCACTTTCTACAGTTGAAGTCGAGTATATAGCTGCTGCAGATTGTTGTACTCAAATATTATGGATGAAAGAAGCTCTGAAGGATGTCAACATAAATACCAACCAACCAATCACCATCTATTGTGATAACACAAGTGCTATCAGTCTCAGCAAAAATCCAGTGATGCACTCAAAGACCAAACATATACCAATCAAGTATCATTTCCTTTATGAACAAGTAGCTGAACAAAACATAAAGTTGGAATATATCAATACCAAGGAGCAAATTGTTGATATTTTCACAAAACCTCTTTCTCGAGAAGCATTTGAACATCTTCGCCAAAAGACGGGGGTTATTGCTCTAGCATCACCCTAAGTTGCTTCTTAAGATGCCGCATGACAGGGGGAGTCCTTGTGCACTCCTTTGCCATTGATGTCAAAGGGGGAGAGAAGAAAGATATTTCCATCCAATGACAAAGGGGGAAATTGTTAATCTAGTTGTCATTGATGTCAATATATTGAAGAAGGCAGGGACATGGTGGCAATCAATGAAGAAACCAAACGATGAAGAAGCCCAACACTCAAAGACACTTTGCCCTGCCTCCATTTCTGCACTATTAAATGATCAGTCACATGAAATAATATTTTTTTCTATCTTAGAAAAGGAATTTCATCATGAGACCTGGACCATCTGAAAGGGCATAATTTTACCTTTCTAATGAGCTATTATGTGTCCCGAAATTCCAAATAACGAGAGAGAAATTGATTTTTAAAGATTAAATTAATTCTCTGCCTATTGAGCCGACCTGTATTAAGACAAGTCATGTCGGCTTGACCTAGAAGACGTGACTATTCATTGTGAGGACACAGAACGTGTATAAATAAGAGGTTAGACCTCTGTTTCAAGGACAAGAATTCGGTGAAAAAGACAGTCAAGTAATTCAGACTGTAGAAGAAGAACAAGGAATAGAAAGTTCACATCCTGTGAACTTGATATCAAAGTCAAAGGCAGTCTCAGCATAGAACGGAGATTATCTACACCAAAGGAGTGCGGACTTTTGGACAGATCTCGTGGCAGTTTCAGTGCGATCTAGGGTTATAGTCTAACAGTAAAATATTGCAGACTATACAGCAATGGAACTCTTGTGTTAATGACTACAGTGTAGTGTAACTATGGGCTAGGGAAAGCGTGAAAGTGGACAGTATTAATTGACACACAATTTAAGAATATATCTCTCGGTCTAGGGATAGATTTGGAGAAGGAGCATCTGCAAACTGTGACAAACACTTGTGCATCTTTAACTCGGATTCAGTGGTTTACACCTCAGTCCTATAACAACAATTTCCTTGCACAAATAGCAGCATACTCTTATAGTGGTGACCTTTTTTTTTGCTTTGACTGGTGTCTCCTTACAGAAGTCGGATTTGAGGACTGTCTTTCAACCATTACAATGACAAGGCAGGCTTTGTACCTCGGGTTTGTGGTTCTATACCTTGGAGAACTGTAACGTGTATCATCATACAATGAATCTAGACCTCGACTCTAGGACTGTGGCTTGAGCTTCAAGTGCAACGTTCAAACTTCATAATAATTAGCAATAAAGTTGTCTCTCATTATTCGGATTAAGTGACAGAAGATCTCCTTGGACTATAAAGGACCAGACTGTAGTGACACTTGAACAGTGGCACAGTGATTTTGTAGAACCCACCTTTGGACAGTGAAGAGCTCTCTTTTGGATAGTGGACAGTGAAGTAAATCAAGGATGAGTACAAAGCAAAGCCAAAGTGTTTTTGTTTTTGAAGTAGTGAAGACATTGAAGAATATGCCAAGAACATTGAAGTAAGTACTTTACACATTCTCTATTAAACAATAGGATTGGTGTCCTTGGAGTTGGTGCTCCTAAACACAAGGTAGGTGCCTTGGATGAGATAGGGTCGAAGCCCTAGAGGTCGGAGCCTCATCAAAAACCAAGTTGGTGCTTGGGAATAATTATCATACATTGTATTTATTCTTTTATACTCAATAAAATTATTCTTATACGTTTCTTTAATTAAATTGTGAAGAATCTAATTGGTAATAATAACAATTGAAAGAAAATATTGATTCACCCCCTTCTTAGTATTTCCAACAAAATGAAGTAACTACCCTAACTAGAGAAAAAACCTTACTATCACAGAGATTGGGTGAATTTGAAGTAGCAACATTACGTCTCAAGTCAAAAATGAAATCTGACTTGGAGCATTTCTCCCGAGAGAAGAAGGATCTCATGGAAAAAATACATGAAACAGAAAACCAACTTGAGTGGGCTTGTTTAGAACAAGATGAAGAAATTGCTAAGCTCATTGCAAATAAAAAGGTCCCATAGGACTGTCTTCCTGTGCAAAAACACAGCTTGCACAGCTGAAGTCTCGTACACGAGATGAACTGAAGGCATATTCAGTTTCATCTCTTTGCAATTTTCACTGGACAAGTTACAGATTATATGAGAGTGGTAAAAGAAAATAATGCATTGGCAGAGAGGCTCAAGAGTGTTGAGGCTGCACGCAAAAGATTTGATGAAGAGCTAACATGATTTTCTATTGAGACAATATCTGGAGTGGCATTCATTCAGTGATAGTGTCAACATCTTTTTATGCAAACCAAGACATTGCAGGTTATAGAGAATTAATGTCATGGTGACAGTTACACTAAGAATGGTTTTTTTACAGGCTACAAGGCATATGTAACCCCTTGCCATTGATGTCAAAGGGGCAGGTAACCAGAGGAAGGAAGACACTTCGCAGCATGAAAAGGAGGAGGACAAATGAGTTGAGATGCCATCAATGCCAAAGGAGGAGATTTTTGGAAATATTGGCATTGATGTCATGTTAAGTTGATTGATTAATGTTGATAAATGTTGTTGATGTCACTGAGCACATTAGTGATAATTTATGTTGAATGGAAAGTGTACATAAATGTTGAATGATGAATATAAAACGCTGAAAGTGATGTGAAGTGCAAAGGTTATGCTAATCAATGTGAAAGCTAAACATTGAGACAAAAGTTGCAATAAATATAATTATTTGAACAAAAAATGTACATAATCCAAATCTGAGTTGTTTCTTGTAATTATTTCTGAATGAGTTGTTAATTTAACTCTATTTTTTTTACGAACAATTTTTTGAATTGAAAATGAATGGACAAGCTTGTGAGCAATTTTGCAAGTCCAAAAGACTATGTTTCATTTCATATTCCTCCAAAGAATACAAACAAATTGTTGGAAATATTGAGAGGGAGGTGAATCAGTATTTCTTTTCAATTGTTACTTTTACCAGTTAGATCACTCATATTTAGAACACAAAATGAACAATAAGAATAAATGCCTTTATTAATTTCTTCAATAAATCAAGTACAATATATGTAGGGCTCCAACCTTAGGTGAAGACACTGATTTTCAATCTCCCAAGCTCCAACCTATATTTGCCAAGCACCGACTTAGACTTCCAAGGTTCCAACCTTGTCAATTTTGAGGCATCAACCTCAAGGGCTCCAACCTGGTTTCTTGAAGACTCTGATCCTCTAAGGCTCCAACCCTATCTTATCCAAGGCACCAACCCCAAGGGCTCCAACTCTATAGCTTCACTTTGTCAAGGTATGTTTGGTTATACTTCACGGCTCCCAATGTTTTCTTCAACAAGCCCTATCAATCTTCAGCTACGCCTTCACTTAGTCTCCACATCACATCATCAATGACAACCTTGTTCTTCACATGAAGGTGTCACCACTGCTCTTCATGTTACCCAAACAAAAATTCTTCAAGGTCACCTCATAATGGCTTCAATGCATCATGGTCTTCAATGATCTCCACAAATCTTCAATATGTTGCTTCACAAAGTTCTCCAACTCTGCCTATTATGTTCTCAAGAGAAGACTTCAACAAGCTCTATTTGTCCAATCCCAATAAATCAACACTTCGACCACAACAGCTTCAACCACAGCAACTATGGCAGCTTCAACCACGGCAACTATGACAGCTTCAACCATGGCAACTACGCAACTTTGACCACAGCAACTACGGCAGCTTCGACCACTGCAACTACGGCATTTTCGACCACGGCAACTATGGTAGCTTCAACCACGACAACTACGGCAACTTCAACCATGGAAAATACGGCAGCTTTGACCAAGATTTTATGCCCAAATAGAATTATCCTTTTTTTCGTCCTAAACAATAGTCTCTTTGTTCTCCTCGGCCTCCTGTCTTCTCTTGTACTTTGTATCTCTGAATTCTTGCCTGAATTACTGATCAAAATGAAGTGTTTAGACGTATATTTATAGAGATTTCGTTTATAACTTAAGGGACACGTCTATTTGAAGTGAGGCCGACTTGTATGACTGAGTGTAGGTCGGCTCACTACTAGGAATAATTTCCTTAACTTAAAAATTCAATATCTCACAAACTATTGGGAGTTTCGGGGCAAATAAAGGCTCGTTAGAAAGAGGGAAAAATCCTCTTTAAGATGTTCTAGGATCCATTTTCAAAGGATGCCTCCAAGGTGTCCAAAATATTTTTTCTTTGTGACTATCCTTAAATTTTATGCATAAAAAGTTTGGGACAACACGAGGAATGTTTGGGACAACGTGGCTTCTTCATTCTTTGGCTTATTCATTGTTATCAATGTCATCATAGGATCATAGAGTCATTATGTAGGAGTGAAACATCCATGTAACATGATGCATGAACAATGTCATCATATACTAGTGCAGTCATAGCGCAGCATCATTAGGATAACTCCAAAATAATCTTCCAACCATCAAATGATCTCCAACCATGTTATCAAGACCTCATCAAGTGCCATCATCAATTGTGGTCATTCATCAAGAATATGACATCATCAAATGTAGTCCTCCCTATGTCATCAAGGGCTTCTAAATACTTGGCACTTGGCACTTCTTAAGACTTCTTCATCACTGACTTGACATAATAATTTATGACATTCTTATGAAACAAGAGATATGACATCATCATTTGGAACCAGACATCTCAACAATATTTTCCATCTCGGCTAGTGCCATATTAACATCAATGACAACTTAGATTAACACATGCGAGAGGACTTGCTTATAAAATAGACAATGTGGAATGAAACTGGCGTTCCTTTTTATGTATGGAAGTGGTCTAGATCAGAGAAAGGATGAGCAGTAGTAGAAGAGAAGAAGAGTGAAGAGAAGGAGCAGTTCAACAGAAAACTTGACAACATGATTGGATATGAGGTAACCAGCACTTGTGACTTGAGAAATTTCTATTACTTTCTATGTTGCAGCTTGAAAAATAACATGTTGTAGCATGTTGAGATAGGAGTCTCGTGTGGGTTGTAGCATGCAGAAAACTAGTGGGAGTTGAAGCTTCCGTTGAGGTAGGAGCCTCTTGTAGGTTGGAGCCTACAAAAATCTGATGTAAAAAGGAGCAGCAACTTGCCTTCACATCACTCTCAGTCTAAAGTTTGTGGTTTTCTCCCTTCGGGATTTCCACTTATACTAGTGTCTTCGTGTGTTTGATTCTTGCATGTTGTATGAATGCGTTGAAGTCTTGATAAATATATCAACAAACCGCTCTCCTTGAAATATGCAAAAGGGAATACATTAACTATTGAGCACAAACATAAATCATTATCTACATAAGAAGAAGATTAAGTTGAGCAGAAATAAAGAATTAAATTATTGATTCAACCGCCCTAATAATTTTCCATCTTAAATATCAAGGCCTCCTCCAAATTGTATGCAAAACTCTCTACAAATTGTCCCCCACTGCAAAATTGGAAACAATCTAGTTTATAGGTGGACTAGTAAGGTGGAGTGTTTGCAACTTGCAGGTCTTGGGTTCGACCCAGGAGTTCCATCGGGTTTGGTGCATTTTGTCGACACATTAATTTTTTTTTAAACAGGTCAAGCCCCTTCA
The DNA here is from genome assembly GCA_031772625.1 of Pinus tabuliformis. Lineage (NCBI taxonomy): Eukaryota > Viridiplantae > Streptophyta > Pinopsida > Pinales > Pinaceae > Pinus > Pinus tabuliformis. Next base: position 5,266,482 of record CM062819.1, read on the forward strand.
GTAGTTGTCTTCGCCCTCTTGTCTATCGTGTCACATATTTGTGACCGAGGGACACGGGCCATAGGCCACATGCCTCCCTAGCCTCGCTCTCGCTTGTGTGGCGATTAATAAGATTGTGAGTTGGGGCGCAAGCAAGGTGCCACATGCTCCGCCCCTCCATAAACTTTGTCGGTGGTCACGCTCGTCAAAATAACCATAGGCTGAGGTTTAGGCAGGGTACCACATGCCCCGCCCTTCCCAACTCTCACCATTGGTCATGGAGGTTGTCATAAAAATTGGGGTTGGGTCGGTCAAGCGCGCCCACCACCCTGGCCCTACCCCCAACCGCTGAACTACAAGACTTTCAATAAAAATCAGCCACCTACGTTTAACCAGGAACATCAATGGTGCGATGGTAGGGTGGTTTGTCAGTCCATGGAAGGTCAACGGTTCAAAACTTGCACAGTGTTGGTCAATCAACCCAACCAATGTTGGCCTCATTTAGAGTTCCACGTGGCTACCTGTGATTGGGCCATGTGTCACTCTGTGATTGACCCATACCAAATCACCTTCAACCAATAAGAGTGTGCCATTTGTCCCAATACAACTATGCCATGTGTCATGTTGACATGTTCTTATTGGCTTCGTACTACTCGATCATCTTGTTGATGTCAACAACACGTTAGCATACGAAATGCCATGTGGCATCTGTACACTGCCCAGTCAACCCTGCAAGTTGAATTTTTTATTGTTTGCCAAAAACTTCAAAACATGGTAACTTCCTCATATGATGTTGGATTGAGGCGATTCAAACGTCATTTGAATCAAAACAATGAGATCAACGATTCAACGCTGGTTTTTCAAGATTTTGATCACTTACGTTTTGAGCATAATGTTGATCCCCTGGATCACTCTATGATGTTCTTCTATTGCTCCTACTTGTTATATTGGGATACTTGAGCCCTCTATTATACAAAATAGGTAAGGGGAATCCTACTTAAGGGGAGAATTGTTTTCCCTCCAAAATCCCTAAAAACCTAGATCATGTTTCGTGGGTCACCATGCAACAACAGGAAGGGGTATTTATTATCCTCAACTAGTTGAGTTGGAAGTATTTTGTAGCAAGCAGTAAACCCCATGAATTTTTCTGGCTATATCTCCTCAAAATATGTGCAAAATCCCCTTAGTATCTTGAACAATAGTAAATGTTAGGTGCACAAAGCATGAAAAATATCATTGGCTCTCCTAAGAACTCATTAAGCTAGGAAAGTGTTATTAAGTGCAAAAAAGGAAGGTTTTAATGTACCCTTTATGTACCTAGGTGTGGTTATATTGGCCTTATATTTTCCTTATTTTGGAGGCCCATCACACAAATTGAACGAATCGACTTTGAAGAAACTTTTGCTCCAATAGTTATATTAGAAGCAATAAGAATGTTCTTTGCATTTGGAAGTTTGAAATGCTTCAAATTTATGAGAAGGATGTTAAATCAACCTTTCTAATTGGAAATTTAAAGGAAGAGGTATACATTGAACAACCAAAAGGCGTTGACTTGTCTAAAAATAAAGATTGTGTGTGCAAATCGAAGAAACCTCTTTATGGATTAAAACAAGCTCCAAGAGTTTTTGCATGCCAGGTTGGACCGCTATCTTCAACAACAAGGCTTCAAGAGAGGGGTAGCTGACAAAAATCTCTATCTCTATGTGGATGATCTCATTTTTTGAAGCAATAATGATGATATGAGTCATGGATTGCTAAGGAAATGTCAAAGGAATTTGTAATGTCAATGATTGGAGAATTATCCTTCTTCCTTGGACTACATGTTTATCAAACCAACGAAGAAATATTCATTGGCAAAACCAAATACCTCAAGATATCCTCAAGAAATTTGGAACATAAGAATGTGCACCAGCCAGTACCCTTATGATTACTAGATGCAAGTTAAGCAAAGATGATGAATTCCCTGAAGTCAAATCAACAGTTTATAAATGTACGATTGGGTGTCCACTATACTTGACAACTTCGAGACCAAACATTATGTGGGTAGTTGGAATGGTTGCAAGATTTCAACCAACATGAAAGGAATCACATATGCAAGCAGTAAAAGGGTATATATTTCGATACTTAAATGGCACACTAGATTTTGGGATTTGGTATCCCAAGAGTACAAATTCCACATTAATAGCATACACAAATGTTGATTGGATATGTAGCCTTAATGATAGAACAAGCACCAATGGGAGTGCATTTTTCTTAGGAGATTTCCTTGTATCTTTGTCAAGTAGAAAACAATCATAAATTTATATTTCTACAACTGAATCTAAACACATAGCAACAGCAAACTATTGTACCCAAGTTCTTTGGATGAAGCAAAATTTAAAGGACATCAATGGAATATAATCAACCCATTGTTATTTTTTGCAACAAAATTGGTGCAATCAATATCTTAAAAAATATTGTCATCCACTCAAAAACAAAACATATTCGAATCAAGTATCATTTCCTCGAAGAAAAATTCATCAAGCAGAATATAAAGATGGAATATATTGGCACCAAAGAACAGGTTGCTCACATCTTTACCAAACCTTTGCCCACAGAAACCTTTGAATATCTCAAGCAAAAGTTGGGAGTGATCTCTCCTTTATATGAGTGAAGGAAACACAAACTCAAAGGGAACACCCTTTTCTATTGATGTCAAAGGGGGAGAGAATGCAGATAAGGGGAGTAGCCGACAAGAAGTATGAAGAGAATGAAGACAGGTGGAGTTGTCATTGGAGGAAGCAGATATCAAAGTATTACCACCAATAACAAAGGGGGAGATTGTTGAAAATGGTTGTTATTGATGTCAAAGATTGTCCACATGAAAGAGGAAATTACATAGTCAAATAGCATATACTAAGACCTTTTCAACGGTACGTGGCACTCCCTCTAATTCCATAGGAATGGGGAGATATGAAATATTTTGTCAAGATGACCTAACCAAAGTACAAGCAAACCCCATTTGGATACACTCCTTTTGAAGGAATTATTACTCCAATTGCATAGCTCAAATGGGAGCATAATATATATGGTTGAAAAGTTTATTCTAAGATATTTCCAATGATATATGGTGTTGGAAATACTAAGAAGGGGGTGAATCAGTATTTCACTTGCAATTAGTTAATTATAAAAAGATTTAGAGCATGAACAAAAGAACAATAATCAACAACACATCACAAGAGCGGTACAACAAATTTTTAAGTGGAAACCCTTCCAATAGAAAAACCATTGAACACTTTTCTAATATCTTGTGAGTAAAATAATGCTTCGGCTCCAACTAAAGGGGAAGCCCCAACGCCCTAGTACTCTAGAAAAGCATTTAAGTTTATTAAGTGGCTCCAACTCCTAAAAAGATGCTCTTGCACCCTGGTTTACCTTCTCCAACTAGAAGGACCCTCCACCACCCTAGTTTTATTAGCTACAACTGATAAAATGCTTCAACACCTTGCAAGCTTCAACTTGCCCTAACGCCACCCTACTACCTTGAAGTATTTTCAAGCTACAACCTAAATGAGACTTCACTCTCCTACCTTGCACCAACCTGAAAATATACAAAATAGAAAAATTATTTGTGGGATCTTGTACCAGGGATAATTACCAACTTACAAGAATATTCAATGAAGGATAATTACCCACTTACAAGAATATTTAATGAAACCCTTACTGCATATATATTCTTCAATATACGATAAAAAAGCAAGCTTCTTCAACCTACTTCTGAATGATGTGACAATGAAATTGAGCAACAATTAGAACAATTTTTGTACCTCAGATCTGTTGATGTAATGATGCCTTCAAGTCTGATGATGTCAAAGTGTGCCTTCACTATTGAACTGACCTACCCTGCACTGCCTCAAATACTTATGCTTACGTCTTAACTGCGGGAGATGGATCTTCTTCACAAGAGGTTTGTTGTTGAGATAATTAGATTCGAAGAGGTTTGTTGTTGCCTTCAAATCTGATGATACACCAGAGGGTATTTTTTGCAATTCTGGTCACTACCTTGTTCTATTATTGGTCCTATTTCTAAATTTGTTTCCAATGTTAAGCTTCAGAATTGTGGAGCATGAATACACCTTCTGCAAATTGTGAAATCTCCACAACTAGTACAGTGATGTGATGCAGGTGCAGCGAAGTTATTTCTCTAAATTCTACCTCAATAGACTAACAAATGAATTACTATTGTGCCGCAACTTCAGTTTAGGATAATCTCAGAGATTTTCCACAAACCAAATTAGAGGTACTGAGTTACTTATGTCATCAAGATGGTTCCAATCCTTTACAACTGCCACAGACTGAAACATATCGCATGAGAGAACTACCCCTATCCAGAGCTCGAACGAATATATGCAACTCGTTGTGTGCGTATGTCATAAATTGCGAAGGGCTACAAAAGTTACATCTACCCATAAGTGATCATATTAAAGGCAAGGTGAAAGGTTGAGCACAAAGCTTCTCCTTCAGAACTAATATTCCAGCAAAGCTTGTTATCAAAGAGGGACGAGTAGAGATAACCTCAGTGAACGAAATACCTCCATAATAATTGCATCAAACAGTGCCCAAAATTTCCCTACCACGGAGCTGAAAATCCTCCACAAAAAGCTCAGGTCTACGTGTATGAAAGTGCTCACAAACTCGTGCCCTAGGACAGCCAAATCTTGCCAAAAACGGGCCATACCAATCTCAATAATTTGAAGATGTAACATAGTGTTTTCAACCTGGATCAGCTTCAAGAGAAAGACCAAATGGCCACAGCGATACTCAGTGAAGGCCACGGTTAGAACTTGTAACTATAAACCATAAAACATTTATGTTGATCAGTGCGCATTTTTCCCCACATTAGTTCTTGATCAGAACAACGAACAGCTTTGGTTTACCCCTAACAGAAGGTCGAATGACCTCTAATATCCCCGCGAAGCCCTTGAACCAAAAGCAAACACGAAAAATCCACAGAATTCCTTCAATATTTCAACCTTCTTCAAATTATGCAAGACTACCCTAGCCACAGAGTCAAATTCAATAGGACGTTGAAATTTTTTGTATATCGTGTGGAGGATTTGGACCTCCCGTTTATAGTGAGGAAGGATTCAATGGAGCTGGCCTAAAGAGTGAAGTCGACATGGAGGGAAAGCAATTTCAAATTTTAATTTTACAATTTCATTTCTGGAGCCAAAATTTAACAAACTTTTGGGACCAATTTTAATAGGAATAACCCTCCAATCAAATAATACTTAAACAATAATTAATTTAAGTCTCTCATGAAAATCCTTGTAGGCCTATGAGTTGAACAAATATTTAACCATTGATGAGCTACCAGATCATCTCATTTGGGGACTTTGCACACAAGAAGCGGGATTCAATCTTTGATGAGGCATATCTCCTCAACCATGAGGAGTTATGGAGTGTACCACTTATTGTTAGAATCAGCATTGAGGACCATCCAATGAAAATAATCTTGAGCCCAAATTTTGCTTGTCATCTTTGTCATCAAAGGCAAGGTTCCTAGTGCTTTTTGGGTTGACATTAATGACAACCATATTTCAACATATGGCATGCCTTCTAACTCTTCATAGTTGAGGAGAAATGATTTTTTTAATATTCACTATACATTCTGCCAGTTGCACCAGTCGCCCCTAACCCATTGTCCAAAAACACTATAAATAGGTATGAGAATGAGCATTTCTAATCACTTAAATCTAGAATTTGGTCTGATGTTTAGGAGAGTGAAGGATCAGGTCCAAATTTCATATCTCATGAACTAAGAAGTGAAGTGAATCTGAGTTGAAGCACTCTTTTGTGGAAGGGTTTTGGCACATCTTTTGAAGGGGTTTTGGCATTGTTCTTGGGAAGGGTTTTTGGTATGTTTATGATATGTTTTTTAGGGTTGAGTACTTTTTTAAGGTTGAGTTTCAGGGGATGAGTTATGTTGTTTGAAGGCCAAGTTTTAAGGTTGAGCTTTGCTATTTGAAGATCTAGTTCAGGCATGTTTTGAAGTCCATGTTTCAATGTATTGAAGGCTAAGTTCAAGTTAGATCCTGCAATTATTGCAAGTTGGTGCTTATTGAGGATTGGTGTCCTCATCTTCTTCATAAGTCGGAGCTTAGAATTTTTGTAAGTTGGTGTTTACAAAGAATTGATGTCCTCACAAGAGATTGTAATAAATTAAAGAGTTTAAAAGTATTTCTTCTTCAAATTTTGATTTGCACTTTAATCTTCATGTTCATACATTGTGGATGATTGATTATGTGATGTAAATTCATTTTCAAGATTAACCAAGTAAAAAATTGTCGAAAGTAACAAAACATTGATTCATCCCCTCTCTATGTTTCCAACTTAAACTACATCCATAACCTTTCATAAGTAATGCTACTAGAAACATCGAAAATGCAATTATTTGGTTGGGTAGCCTACCAATGAAAACAAGGGAGTTTGACTAAGAAACCAACATTCAACTTAGGATAGTGCTTTCAAACTCCAAATATAGTTGTGAGAAAATTGTTTGAGAGATGGTGTCAAATTCACATTCTTTTTTCTTCAAGGTTTCATCCACTTCAACATAAATTTGTAGCAAATGCTATGAAGCCCTCCTCACAACAATACCCCTTGTCTCTCTTGACAAACATTTAAAGGCAAATTTTGGTATGATATAATAAAAAGCGTGAAGAAAGTTTTTCATTGAGTTTATATTGTGGTCAAAATCATTGAATAAGATCAGCCTAGATTCATCTTACTTCTAGAACTATCGAGAAAGGTTTGCACCTTTAAAGATTTGATCTTTGTCGACACTTGATAGGTATGGAATTGATCAAATATTTCAATGTGCAAACATCTTTGAGTGCAAAACTTGAAGAAATGTTTGCACCTTTAAAGATTTGATCTTTGTCGACACTTGATAGGTATGGAATTAAGATGAATCCAGGTTGGTTTAATTATTAATAATTAATAATCATAATTTTTAATTTATTTTTTGTATTTTATTTATTTTATGTTATTTGACCAAGCCCAAATGTTTTAATTAATAAATAATTGTTAATTTTATTTTTTACTTTATTTTCTTATGTAATTTGATCGAGTCAAAATATTTACATAACATCACATAACATAACCTTAGAACATTTCTTCCATATAGCGCTGGAGAGTGCCTCTCGATGCAATAAATTTAGAAATCGACAAATTAGAAGGAAATAGAATTTCAACAGGCAACATCGAGATAGAAACCATATTATTCCTCGTGCAGTAGAAAAAAATTGTAATGTTCATGTTAAGAAAATGAGATCCCCATTAAGTTAACTTTTGTTAGTTTATGGTTGAGAAGAAATTATTTTAAATAGATTGTGAAGAGGAGGAAGAAAAGGATCAAGAAATATCAAAAGAAGAGGATATACACCAAGAACCAACCCCAGAGAAAGAAGAAATGAATCAGACAATATCTTGTGGTGAGCACCAGTATTGCAGCAATAATGTTGCAACTCTTGGGGCTTCCTACTTTACTTTTATCAACCCGGTAGTTTGTAACAAACTTGGAAGTGATGGTGTTGTATGCACAAGTACTAGCTCTTACTGCAGGTTGTCACTTGATCAGCTGGCGCAAGTTCACTAGGAGCTTAAGCCAACTTCTATGAGTTCTCAGAAGAAGCTTTGACTGTGATGAAAGAAAACTAACTCTACAGGGGCTAATCCGTTTGCAGAAAGAGAAGAAGAACTGAAATGTAACGCAAACCCTAGCAAACCCTAATTTACCTATTAACCCTACTTTTGCAAGAAAAGAGATGAAAACTGAAGAAATGAATGCCATTGACTACTGAAAAGGTAAATTTCATTTATTCAAGCTACTTCTGAAAAGAAATGAGAAGAAAACATCTTTTTGTGCTTTTGAGTGTTTTTATGTGAAATTATTATGCTTGTGATTTATCTTGTTGTGATTGTGCAGAGGTTTGATGGAAAAGGAAGATGGATTTGGTTGTTGCAGAGGTGGAGGAAGGTGTGGAGAGGTCCTAAGAAGCCCCTACTACCCTTTTGGAGACTTCCATAGCGATTGGACTTCGAAAAATAACTCACATGAAATTCTACAGGAGGTTGCAAGGGATCTACAGGAGGATCTACAAGAGGAGGTCGAGAGCTATTTTTGGAGTTTTAAAGGTGGAAAAATGATAGGAAATGGGAACTGAAGGCTAGATGAAGGTGTTGAGGTGTCTAGAACTTTTCAAGGAAGACCAAGAACGAACGTGATGGTTGGATTTGTTCAAATGGCAAGAAAACAACTTTATGGAAAAAAACGCAGAAATTAGGGCAGATTAGCGAAATGTTGCGAATGAGTTGGGAAATTTGTGAGAAGGGGGCTGGTGTTGGCTGTTCTATGGGTGTATGGTGAGCTAAGATGTCTTGCAAGAGATCTGCACATTTATTTATCAAAACTGACCAAAGCAAGAACTAACTATACCATGAAAACAGAACTTTGTCTAGCTTGACCTAATTTCTGACCTACAAACAGAAAATGTTGAACAGTAACCGATGAACAGAAAGGCATGCAAAGAGATCTATGGGAAAATAACAGTAAATTATCTAAGCAACTGAATTTAAACCAATATCAACTTTCCCAAATCAAATTATCACACTAGCAGTTGCATGGAAGAGCAAAAACTGTGTTTTTGGTGGCAGCAGTAGTGCCTTGACCTCAAATCATAGTCCCAGGAAGGGAGAAAGGAGATCAAGGCCTGTTTTTTGCCTTTTCGAATCTTATTCTGTCATTGCAGTAACTTACTTAAGCAACTTGAAACAAAAACAACTATACTAACCATCAAAAGCAACCTAATCTAACAAAGTAAAATGAATCTATGCAACATAAATTAACTCATGAATTGAAGCAAAAACATATAAGTACACAGTAGGAGGTGCTGAGAAGCTTGGGTTGGGCCCTAACCCAAAATCTTCAGCCCTCTGAAAGAGATCAGTGCTGGCTCAAAGACTATTTCATCTTCATTATCAAAAATAGCAGTTACATTACATAAACTATTCTCAAAAAGGAACTCGAAAATAAGTTGAACACAATGTTGCACAAAAGTGCGAAAATCTACTAATAACTGGCTAACCTACTAAGGCTCTAAGCCTCCTTATTTATACAAATGGGGACCTCCAACAGTCCTCCTAAAATCAAGGAACTCGGCTTCCCAGAACTGAAGATAAACAGCAGTCCTACTTTACTTGCTCGGTTGCCCCTTGGAATCATCAATGTGGACCTTTGTGCTCCAAGTTGCTAATGGAGGATTCGAGGGAAGGGGTCATAAATGAAGGAGACACCCCCCCTACAAATCCTCTTCCCTATTTTCCTCGAGTTTTGGCTGCCATTTGCTCATAAATTCCTTGACTTTGTCCAAAATTGTCCAAAAAATCTGCATAAAACATTCATTAGACTACATGGAAAAGTGACTAACCCAATTCACTCTATTAGCATAAATATATTCAAAAACATGCAACAAACTAGTGAGAATGGTGGATTAAGTCGAAATAAGAGGTCGAATGAGCCCATATAATTACCCATTTCTAGGGCTCATCATCACCCCCCTACTGAATGGGTTGCTCATCCTCTGAACAACTAATCTAACTCTTCATCCTTAATGGCTCTGACAGATTCCCTGACATCCCAAGCCTCTGATATGATGTCTTCCTCTTTATCATGGAAACCTACTTTCCTATCTACTTCTTCCCATTGTTTCTTTTCTTCCTCCTCCTTTACCCCTTCCAGTAGTCCTAGCAACAGTGGAGGACTGAATTTAAGGCCAATCCAGTTTGACTTCAAGCTTTGCATTGAGTGCTTATACAGGGACACTCTCCGCATGGTTCCCTCATCCTGTTTGGGGAGTGATACTCCCTCATCCTTAGGTTATGTGGCAATGTATTCCACCTTCCCATGCATGCATGAATGCAGCCATCGCCAAACAATATTTCCATATCCTCGAAATGAGCAATAGTCTGGGCTTGCTTGTCAACATAGTCAAGGACAACTTGAGGATTGGCTACAAGGTGTTGGTGGGCATAGATGAGAGCCAAGGGTTCTGTTGGTTCTGATCTAATCATCAAGGGCTCACTCAACTCTTTTGTCATCATTTTATGGATTTCCACTACCCTCTTCTCTTCATGGCTCATCCAAGAAGCCATAGCCATTAGCTGCAAATTTCCCAATGCAGCATTTGGATCCCATAAATTCATGTTAGTAAGTTCCATGTTGTGCAAGTAAAATTCTATTGGCTTCACTTTATCCTCAGCTGAACTATGGTCACACAAATGCATAAATTGGCCATAATCCTAAAAAGGTATTGTGCCCCTCTGGGCTAGTGTTTTAATCTTAAATTGGAGCCATTAATATTTGAGGTACAGTGCATATGATTTGGTTGACTTCCTGCATTGTAATGCCTCCATTGCCCAGCTGGCCATGCAGGCTAACTGGGCTTCCTTTTCCTGTAGCTGCCTTTTCAAAATCAATACTTCATTTTCTGCCTGGGATTCTGTTTCTTGTTGTTGTTTCATCAAAGTCTCACTGTCTGCCTGGGGTTCCTCTTCTTGTTGTTGTCTATTTGTTGCCTCACTGTCTGCCAAGGGTTCCTCTTTCTGTTGTTGTCCTTTTAAGATTGACAACTCATTTCCTCCTTGAGGTTTCCTTTCTTGTAGCTGCATTTTCAACATTTCATTTTCTTCCTGTAATTGAGCTCTTCTGATGCCTTCTATATTCCTGACCATGATCAATTCTTTGCCCATCTCTCTCAACATGTTCTCCATGTGCCCAATGTCTTCTACCCCTTTTGATTTTGCAATCTGCATCCATGTATGGGTCCAGACTCTTTCCTTTTCCAGCTCGAAGAAAAGAGGCACTGCAAACTTTTGTGGGATGATCTTCCCACCTTCCAGAAGGTTGTAGTAGGAGCCTAAGTTAGGCTGAGGTCCAGGCTCTAGTATTTATTTTTCCTTATCTTCCTCTTGGGTCTGTTCTTCTGCCTTCTTTTCAAGTTTTTCAGTTTCTTTGAGCTTTGCTAATGTCTCCTGTAGAGAGGTTTGTGCCTCCTGTAGGACTGCTTTAGAGTCCATTAATTTGATCCTTTCCTTCCAAGTAGAGGTCTTAGGACTTCCTCTCTCGTAAGTGATGGATATTTTGGAGGAAGATTCCTCCTTTGTTATAGTAGGTGCATCCTCAATGATGATGGGTTCTTTCGAAGGTGGCTGAGGCTTCTCCATCTTGATTTTGGTGCTTTTTCTAGCTTTGAATTACATAGATGTTTGTTTTTTTCTTTTCCCTTTTTGCTTAGCTGGAGAACTAAGTGCAGCAATAACAGCTCCCGCTTCCCTTGTTAGTGTCTTAGGAGACACTTGTTCTTGTTGTTTTCCTTCTTCTGATGCTATTTTACCTATGTCTGATGTCTCTGATTTTGTTTCCGTTGTCTCTAATGTTGTTTCCCCTCTACTTGTTGAGTTTCTGCCTTTCCTGTGGCAGCCTTTTTCTGAGTTGTCTTGGGCTTTTTCTTTTCAGTTCTTGTCCTTTTCCTTTTCTCTGCTGTGGTCTTTCCTTTTTCTACTTTTGATGTTGTTTTCTTCTCTGCTTTAGGTCCAACTGTGGTTGTGTCAGGTTTCTCCTCTCCCCTCTGCTTTTCTTCTTCCAATTGAATATTCTATGCTTCCTCATGGATTTCCTTCTCAAGTTCCTCTTTCTGCTCCTCCTCTTCACTGTCAGATGGACTAAGGTCATCAGTGAGAGTTTTTATGTCATCTTTTTTAGTCATGTTCCTAAAAATATCCTAGGCTATAGGGATTGTGTATGGGTGTAGGGCATCCTCCACCAGCAATTTAATAAGCCCATGGTGAGCCAGATGGTCTGAAACCCCTGCATTTAATTTGGTGCTACACTCTATCAAGGATTGGAAGAGAAAATATGGAAGACTGAGTTTCCTAGATGCAAGTAGGTCCATTCCATATCTTAGTTCATGTAACAATCGTAAATGATAACCATAGACTATATTGTATCTTCCTTCACAAGAGATATATGTCATGATCTAGTAGCTAACCTCACCCCATGGATAAGGTATACTTGTCGTTTTGATCCCATTCTTATCCTCCACTGGATGTTCATCAGGCCGGAAAAAGGTCTTTTTAGCAACCTGTCATAGTGGTTTTTCTTCGTTGCTCCAGGGGAGCCCAAGTGGAAGACTTGTAAGTCTCCCGATGAATTCTAGTGTAAGTTTTATGGTTAGACCCCTGAAACTGACTGTAGCATGTGTTTTTGAATGGGGTCTTAAAGACAATAAAAATTCCTCTGTAATTTCCTCATCATACCCATGAAATTTCTCAAAGAAAGGCATCCAATTTGCCCTGGTAAAGAGGGCTATCACTTCTGGGTTTTCATGCAATTTGGTGGAATTCAGAGGCCCTTTTCTCATAAATCCCCCTGTCATGATGTTCAGTGACTGCTGAAAATTCTCAGGTGAGGAGGAAGGCAGCAAATTTCAAACCCGAAAACAGAGGAATAGCTGAGGTTTTTTTTCTGGAACCAAAGAGAGTTTTTCGTGTTTCCTCTTTTTAACAAAAACAAATTGTAATTTTCCTACCTTTCAAACTCTATTTTCAACCTTAATTTACTTTTTGGGTTGTTTGAGGAAATCAATATCTTTTTCTTTTAGAAAAACACAGAGAGCAAGACAGTGTTTTTCTTTCACACAGTAAGCAGACCACCCAATGCAAATTCACTGTTTTACAGGCTTAATTTCCTATGGTTGCATCACTTCTTCATATAGGAGAATACCACGGAGGAGAAAGAGACAGACTTTCAGTGCAGAGAGTAAAATGGAGAGACTGTATATATTTCAAAGAAAAACACAGGCAGACTTCTGTTCTCACTTTCCCTTTCTTTTTCAACTCAGTACTTCGTTTCAAATCCACCACCTTTTGTAGATAATTCACATGCAGAGTGGGTTGTCCGAGCCTACCTTCTTTCGAGCTCGAATTTGGCACAAAATCCCGAATTTTCTCTTTGCAGAGTTGCTCACTGGCCTTCCTATAGAAAGGCTCTTGTAGACTGTGTTTTCGCTCCTGTAGAGTGCGATAATGCTCTTGTAGAGCCCGATAAGCGGAAGGGTTTCAAAACTGGCAGAGAGCGACTGTTTCGAGGTTCTGAAGGTGGTAGGTGAGTTGTTGCAGCCGAGAACTCGTCGATGCAAATGAAAACAAAGGTGGTGGAGGCTTCGACTATAACATACTTAAGCTTATGGCGTGTTCTGCAGTGACGAGGTGAGGTGGCAGGAAGGGTACGTTATCCCCATCCGGACCGTTGGTCCCTACTTCAGTGCCATTATGATACTTCATGCCGCCTGCCCGCAATCACTTCCATCATTCCCGTTATACGCCGCCACCACTACCTGTTTGAGTTTTTCTTCCCGAGTTGACTGAACACACGTGCCGATTGCATCCACTGAACGTTGTTTGAATTGGACGAGGCTTGTTCGAACTGGACAAGGGTGGCCAGTTATCTGGCCACCGATTTCGTTTAATCGCGACCATCTCAATGGTTCATGCAATTTCTAAATCATATTCATGCAATAGAGGAACGGGTTTAGCCACTTACCTATTAGTCGCTACCGTGCTTTGCATGTTCAGACTTTGGCACTTTGTTCTTGGATTGCTGTTGTTGTTGGCGCTCGTGGCTTCTGAACTGGTGGCTTGGCTACCTCATGCTAGTGATCTTTGATCAGGAACGGCTCCTTGCACGTTATATAAACTTGTGGCTGCATTGACCCTGCCTCTGGAGCTTGTTTTGTTAAAGGGATCAGTTGTTATAGGAATCGCAGGATTTCCTGTAACTGCTTCTCCCTCTAAAATTTTTGGCTGAGGTTTGAGCAGAGACTGAAAAGATAACTGAGGAAGGTTCTAAAGAAAAGGAAAATCAATTGGTATGCATCATGTAAGAAACAAGTTAAGAATGTTGTTGTTTATTCCTCATTCATTTTTTATTTTTTTAAACAAAAGAAACAGGATTTCTGTGTTTTCTTGTGCAGGGAAGAAAGAAGCGAGTGGAAATGCAGTGGTGTAGGGATGGAATGGAGAGTTAGGAGGATGAATGGTGGCAGGGAGGTCCACAGGTCTTCTGGACAAATTTCTAGCCCTCTGATTCTTTTCTGAACTTGATTTCGAGCCCTCTGTGGTTTCTACAGGAGCCTCCTGTAGAATGCACAGAGCTTCCTGTAGGATGCAAAATTTCCAAAACAAGTGAGACCAGGGCCTAGGAAAAGACAATGGCGATGGAGAAATGAGCTATCAAGGGTGTATTCAGCCTGGCCATGTCCTTTTTTCTTCTATGACCCTCCTGCAATCTGCAATGCATTCAAAAGAAGTTAGTTTTTTTGTTTTTTTCTCTGTTTTTTCTTTTTCCTTTTTTCATTTTTTTTTTTTTGAGACAGTTGGGGTGCCTCCAGGAGGTTTTCACCCTCATTGCCTGCCTTGAGCGCATCTAGGAGGTTTTCACACAGGGATCTTTTATTCTCTTTTTTTTGTTTTCTCTCTTTTTTTTGTGTTTAGAGTGTGGGTGGAGTGGAGGCAGAGACCTGCTCCACTACCAACACTGTTTTACTCAAATTTTCAATGAATTGTTGCTTGGAGAGGGGCTTCCTATAGATATTCAACCTATGCCCATTGATGAGCATGGAGATGGCTTCTTCATCGATGGTCCGGATTAGAACTGAACCATTGTCATTGCATTTTTATACTATGTACAGTCCCATCCATCTTATCCTCAGTTTGTCCTTGAAATCTTTATATCTTGAATCATACAACATCGCCCAATCTCCTTCCTGGAATTGTTTTTCTTTGAGGTGTTTTTCATGCCATATTTTCCTTTGAGGTTGGACTACCTCTGAGTGGAGAAGGGCCTGCAATCTTTGTTCATCCAATCCATTTAGCTGAAGTAACCTTTCCTTTTGTGCATGGCTGAGATCTAGGTCCAGCTGAGCTGCCATCCTTAAGGTGCTATATTCCAATTCTATTGACAACAAAGCCTTCTTCCCATAGACCAGCTTGTAGGGCGTGAACCATGTGGTGGTTTTCCAAGTGGTGTTATAGGCCCAAGTGGCCTCAACCAATCGATCTGCCCAATCCTTTCTGTTGCTGCTCACTACCTTGGTCAAAATTCCTTCCAAAGCTCTATTAGTGACTTCCACCTTCCCATTCAGTTGCGGATGATAAGGGGTGGAATTTTTGTGCTTAATTTGTGGTGTGTGAGCAGGTCTTAAATCAGATTGGATGTAAACTGACTCCCTTGATCTGTGACTAATTCTCTTGGATATCCAAACTTGTAGAATATATTCTCCCTCAAAAACTCAACTACTTTTTCTTCTATTGCTGCCTTGATCGC
This sequence comes from Pinus tabuliformis, assembly GCA_031772625.1. Lineage (NCBI taxonomy): Eukaryota > Viridiplantae > Streptophyta > Pinopsida > Pinales > Pinaceae > Pinus > Pinus tabuliformis. The sequence goes on from CM062819.1 coordinate 5,281,885, forward strand.
CTTTGTTTTTGCCCATTTTGTCAGATAATCAGTGCACACAATGATGTAAGATTTTTGTTTTGAAGGAGGGTTGATAGGACCCACAAAGTCCATGCCCCACTTCTCAAATGGCTCGAAAGTCACTTGAGGTTGCAGGGGCATCTCATCCTTTGGAGTAGGTTTCCCCATCCTTTGACATCAGTCACATTGGCTGATATATCTCCCGACATCTTGATGAAGAGTGGACCAATAGTAACCTGCTTGCAGAATTTTGAAGGCGGTCCTCTTTGCTACAAAATAGCCCCCACAGGGCCCATCATGATAGGTTAGGAGAATGTCAAAAACTTCCTCACCCCTGACACATCGCCTCAAAATCTAATCTGGGCCAAGTTTGAAGAGATTGCCCCCAATCCAAGTGAATGGAGCACTTTTCCTCACGATCTTGCTTTTTTCTTTTGAGGACAGGTGTGGCGGAAACTGTGTTGAAACTAAGTAATTTTCTATATCAGCAAACCATGGAGAGAGTACTGAGATAGCAAATAGGTGTTCATATGTCATTTCATCATCCACCGTTCCTTCTTCACATGTAGGCAAATCTAATCTAGACAGAAAATCAGCAACAACATTTTCCTTACCCAGCTTATCAACAATGGTTAGATCAAATTGCTGCAATAAAAGTAACCATCTAATAATACGAGCATTTACATCTGGTTTGTTCATTAAATACCTAATTGCAACATGATCATTGTGTACGAATGTTTGATAGTCGGTGATGTAGTGTCTGAACTTATTTAGAGAATGGACTACAGCTAGGAGCTCTTTTTCGATTACAGTGTAGTTTAATTCTTCCTTGGAAAAGTTTTTACTTACAAAATATATGGCATAAGGCAGCTTCTCATCAACTTGCCTAAGGCTGCTCCTATCGCTTTGTTCGAGGCATCTGTATGAATGTGGAAAGGTAGGGCCCAGTTTGGACCTCTCAAAATTGGGGCAGTCACCAGTTTAATTTTCAAGGTATCCAAAGCCTCTTAGCAGTTGTTAGTCCATATGAACTCAACATCTTTCCCCAAAAGACCAAACAATGGAGAGGCTAGCTTACTAAAATCCTTAATGAATCTTCTATAATACCCTGCTAAGCCTAGTAAACTCCGAACATCTCTTACCTTTTGAGGAGGTGGGACCCTTTGGATGATGGCAATTTTGTTGGGATCCACCTGTAATCCTTGCTAAGAAATTGTATGACCTAGCACGGTCCCTTTAGTCATCAGGAATTCGCGTTTTTCAGGACTGAGGGGCAAGTTCATTTCAATGCACTTGGCTAAAAATTTTCCCAAGTTAGTCAAAGCTTCCTGGAAGTTAGAACCATAAGGGGTAAAGTCATCCATATATATTTCCACTAAATCATGGACCAATTCAGCAAATATACCCAGTACTGCTCTCTGGAAAGTGGCGGAGCATTGCACAACCCAAAAGGAAGGACCGGGTATGCAAAGGTACCCCAAGGACAAGTGAAAGTGGTCTTATCTTGGTCTTTCGGGCTAATTTGGATCTGGTTATACTCGCTAAACCCATCTAGGAAGGAGAAGAACTTCTTCCCCGCCAGGCCATCTAACACTTGGTCTATGAAAGGCAAAGGGAAATGGTCCTTCTTGGTGGCCTTGTTTAGTTCTTGATAATCGACACAGATTCTCCACTTCCCATTTTTCTTTGGCACTAGCACCAAAGGAGAGACCCATTCACTGTCAGAGATAGGGTAGATGAATCCTGCATCCAACAACCTTTCCAGTTCTTCTTTGACAATGTCATTAAGGGATGGATTCAACCTCCTTTGAAGCTGCCTGACTAGTTTACAATCTTCTTTAATGTAAATGTGATGAGTACAAACTGAAGGGTGGACTCCCTTCATCTCCTTATAGCTCCGAGCAAATGCATCCGAGTGGTTTTTCAATAAGCTACACAGTTCTTTCTCATGAGAGGTGGATAGGGATGAGTTGATCTTCAAGGTTCTTTCTAGGCCAAATTCCACATTCTTAACTCGGAGAGAGGTCGGATCAGCCACACAGAGATCAACTAAGGGATTGGCTTGGGTTTCTTCCACTAGCTCTTCTAATGGCAACACACTAGGGGGTGGATTCTGAATCAATTTTTCAATAAGATCATCCTCGGTTTGTGGGCCCCCCATGGTAGCTTCTACTATACACAATGGTGTGGAATAGACTTCATCCTCATCTTTCTCCTCCAACCAGAGAGGTAAATCATGTTCTAACAAAGGTTGGGCGGGAAGATATAGGACTATTTGCTTTGACATATGCCCATTCTTGATTGTCATGTTCCTAGCTTGACAATTGATGTAGGCATCTACAGTAGCCAACCAAGGTCTTCCTAGGATGAGGGGATACCTAGTGAGCTTTGCCTTTCGCTGGAGAACTAGGAAATCAATAGGGTACTCCCAAGAATCGATGGAGACCATTAATCTTCCATAATCCCCTCAGGGGTCACGGTGGAGCGGTCTGCTAACTGCAGCACGGTTGTGTTCTTTCTCAGGGAGCCTTGAAGGTTGAGCTTGAGCATAGTGTCCTTGGTCATCACATTAATGGCAGCCCCTAGATCAATCAGGGTATGGGGGATTACGGTGCCATTGATGTGGACATTGACTACAGGACTTCCAGGGTCTAGATATTTCGGACAGATCGCCTGCCCCAGCATCAAGTCGGACAGTTGTCATATGACATTGATGGTTGGAGCATCTCTCCTGCGCCTGCCTGGGTGCCTGAAGCACTTCTCCTTGATCATTTTGTTGTATATAGGCACATCCTTTATGGCTTGGAGAAGTGGTATCTTTACACATAACTATTTTAATTCTCCCAAAAGTTCAGTTCTTTTGGGGTCAGTTGTGTGGTTCCAGTTAATCTCTCAGGAAAGGGTGGAATGGCCTTTGGTTCACCTTCCTGTTTTTCCTAATCCTCCTTAGGGGGAGGTTGGTTATCTAGGAGAACCTTCCCAGATCGTAGGTTAATCTCCTGAATCTCCACAACATAGGTCAGGCATGATGTTTCTCCACTATATACCTGCTGGGCCTGTCTGTTATTGGGATTCGGGTTCGATTGAGCAGGTATTTGAGGTTGCCTTGGTGGAGCAAGAGGCAATGGTTGTGGTTGAACAGGTAGTGGAGGTAAAAGAGTGGGAGGAGAGTTGTACTGGGGCCTCCACCCCTGATGTGGTGCATTCCATTGAGGCTGTGGCTAAGCATAAGAGTGAAGCGAATGAACAACTGGCTGAGCATGGTATTGAGATGGATATGACCAAGGAGGGGGTGTGGACCAAGAAGGATGAACAGGGGGACCCAAAGAAGGCATGGAAGTGGCTTGATTAGGGTTGTAATAGGTCTGGGATGTCCCTTGCATTCCTTGCTGGTAAGGTCTAGGCCCATGTGGCCTCCTTTGGTTCATGAAATAGAGTGGTTCAGTGGCTCCTTCGGCCCCCTGATATGTAGCTTTAAGTCCGGGAAAGGAAGGGCACTTATTCGTAGGATGGTCTTCTTCACAGACTAAACACACTTCTATAGAGTTCAATGGACATTCGTTCCGAGGGTGCCTTCTAGTGCACCTAGGAAAAAAGATGGCCAAAGCCCTCTCGTCTTCCTCTTGATATGCAAGGTATCCATTTGCATGGAAAGAGACTGCCTCATCTTGCTCTTGAAATCTTCCAGCCGATTCTCAAATTCACTTCTAAGGGATGAACTGGATGATGATGTACTAGCTAAAGGTTGACTTCCCCTACCTTTCTTTCTGGCTGACCTAGAATGGTTTCTAAACACAGTGTTTATGTCATCATAAGGTAGTTGGTAGATGTCTCCCCCCAGCCAACAAATGGAGGGTATCTAGAAGGTCTTCAGGGATTCCTCTGAGCATAACCAACTTCAGAGATTCAAGGTCAAGTGTGCACCTGGCCCTTTTATAACTGAGCTGAAACCTCTCTTCATAGTCTTCTAAGGACTCATCACTTCCCATGGTCATTCAGAAGATTTCTTCCTTGGTATCCTTTGATCTACAGTAGTCCCGGTATTTGTTGTTAAAGGCTTGTTGCATCTGAGCCCAAGTTGTGATGCTATTTCCAAGTAACCCCATGAACCAGCGCAATGCTACATCCTTGAGGGTAGAAGGAAACAATTTCAACTTCTGAAAATATTCTGCATAGTCATAGGTTCGACAGAGAACAACAAATTCAAACAAGAAGGTATCAAGATCTTCGGTAGTCAATACATGGAAGTGAGGTAAGGCTGAGGGACTTATGTTTTTCATTTTAGTGTCCCCATTGATCTCCCAGATAGGAAAGGCACCCTCTATTCTTTCGCCATTTCCTCTAACGTTTCTGTTTTTAGCCATGGTCTCAGGAGGAATGGTTTCTTTCTCTTCTTCTGTTATAGGATCTTCGTATATCTCTGGAGGTTCACCTATAGGTTCTTCTGGATCACTGCCACCAAAGAAGAAAGAAGGGTGACTTAGTGATGTGGTGGGGGTGTTAGGTAGGAATTTTCCTGAATTGTCTCTGTTCCTACGAGGCATGAAAGGAAATCTCTTTTTGGGTGATTTTTGTTTTTTCTACTTGTACCTGCAAAACTGAAATGGATTGAACAACAAATTGCAACTAACTGAAATGAATCTTGGTTAAATGGAAATTGCATAGTTGAAATGAAAGTAGGAGATAACTAATCTACTTTGTTGGAATGGAAATTGCAGAATTGAAATGAAAGCAGGAAATGCCTAATCTACACTTGCTGAAATGAAATTGCAGAATTGAAATGAAAGCAGGAAATGTCTAATCTACGCTTGTTGAAATGAAATTGCAAAATTGAAATGAAAGTAGGAAATGCCTAATCTACGCTTGCTGAAATGAAATTGCAGAATTGAAATGAAAGTAGGAAATGCCTAATCTACTTTTGCAGAATTGAAATTGCAGAATTGAAATGAAAGCAGGAAATGACTAATCTATTTTACTGAAATAGAAATTGCAGAATTGAAATGAAACAACTACTCTATTTTCGCTGAAATAAACTACTTGGCAGAATCTTGCAGTAGAAAATAGAAGAAAAGCAGTAATCACAAAATACTCTGACGATTCCCCGACAAAGGCATCAAAAAGTAGTGAGCACCAGTATTGCAGCAATTATGCTACAAATCTTGGGGCTTCCTACCTTACTTTTATCAACCCAGTAGTTCGTAACAAACTTGGAAGCGATGGTGTTGTATGCACAAGTACTAGCTCTTACTGCAGGCTGTCACTTGATCAGCTGGCACAAGTTCGCTAGGAGTTTAAGCCAACTTCTATGAGTTTTCAGAAGAAGCTTTGACTGTGATGAAAGAAAACTAACTCTACAGGGGCTAATCTATTTGCAGAAAGAAAAGAAGAACTGAAATGTAACGCAAACCCTAGCAAACCCTAATTTACCTATTAACTCTACTTTTGTAAGGAAAGAGATAAAAACTGAAGAAATGAATGCCATTAACTACTGAAAAGGTAAATTGCATTTATTCAAGCTACTTCTAAAAAGAAATGAGAAGAAAACATCTTTTTGTGCTTTTGAGTGTTTTTATGTGAAATTATTATGCTTGTGATTTATCTAGTTGTGATTGTGCAGAGGTTTGGTGGCAAAGGAAGATGGAGTTGGTTGTTGCAGAGGTGAAGGAAAGTGTGGAGAGGTCCTAAAAAGCCCTTAGTACCCTTCTGGAGACTTCTATAGCGATCGGACTTCAAAAAATCACTCACATGAAATTCTACAAGAGGCTGCAGGGGATCTCCAGGAGAATATACAGGAGGAGGCTAAGAGCTATTTTTGGAATTTTGAAGGTGGAAAAATGATAGGAAAGGGGAACTGAAGGCTAGATGAAGGTGTTGAGGTGTCTAGAACTTGTCAAGGAAGATCAAGAACGAACGTGATGGTTGGATTTGTTCAAATGGCAAGAAAGCAACTTTATGGAAATAAATGCAGAAATTAAGGTAGATTGGCGAAATGTTGCGAATGAGTGGGGAAATCTATGAGAGGGGGGGTTGGTGTTGGTTGTTCTATGGGTGTATGGTGAGCTTAGATGTCCTGTAAGAGATCTGCACATTTATTTATCAAAACTGACCAAAGCAAGAACTAATTATACCATGAAAACAAAACTTTGTCTAGCTTGACCTCATTTCTTACCTATAAACAGAAAATGTTGAACAGTAACCGATGAACAGAAAGGCATGTAGAGAGATCTATGGGAAAAGAACAGGAAATTATCTAAGCAACTGAATCTAAACCAATATCAACTTTCCAAATCAAATTATCACACTAGCAGTTGCATGGAAGAACAAAAACTGTGTTTTTGGTGGCAGCAATAGTGCCTTGACCTCAAATCATAGTCCCAGGAATGGATAAAGGAGATCAGGGCCTGATGTTGGCCTTTTTGAATCTTATTCTGTCACTGCAGTAACTTACTTAAGCAACTTGAAACAAAAACAACTATACTAACCATCAAAAGCAATCTAATCTAACAAAGTAAAATGAATCTATGCAATATAAATTAACTCATGAATTGAAGCAAAAACATATAAGTACACAGTAGGAGGTGCTTGGTAGCTTGCGTTGGGCCCCAACCTAAGAGCTTCAGCCCTATGAAATAGATTAGTGCTGGTTCAAAAACTATTTCATCCTCATTATCAAAAATAACAGTTACATTACATAAACTGTTCTAAAAAAGGAACTCGAAAATAAGTTGAACACAATGCTACACAAAAGTGCGAAAATCTACTAATAATTGGCTAACTTACTGAGGCACTAAGCCTCCTTATTTATACAAATGGGGACCTCCAATAGTCCTCCTAAAACCAAGGAACTCGGCACCCCAAAACTGAAGATAAATAATAGTCCTACTTTACTTGCTCGGCTGCCCCTTGGGATGATGAATGTGGACCTTTGTGCTCCGAGTTGCTGATGGAAGATTTGAGGGAAGGGGTCATAAATGAAGGAGACACCCCCCCTACAAATCCTCTTCCCTGTTTTCCTCGAGTTTTGGCTGCCATTTTCTCATAAATTCCTTGACTTTGTCCAAAATTGTCAAAAAAATATGCGTAAAACATTCATTAGACTGCATGGAAAAGTGACTAACCTAGTTCACTCTATTAGCATAAATATATTCAAAAACATGCTACAAACTAGTGAGAATGGTGGATTAAGTCGAAATAAGAAGCCGAATGAGCCCATATAATTACCCATTCTAGGGTTCATCATCTTGTAAAGCATTGGAAAGAATTACCACTCATCAAACTCTCAAGATAAAAGGACATATCAAGATAAAAAGGTTCAAGAAGTGAAAGATCACATTGAAAAAGAAGAAATGAATCCGACCATATCTTGTAATGCATTGGACGGAATTAGCATTCCTAAAACTATCAAGATAGAACGACATATCAAAAAGAAAAAGGTAATAGTGTTGATTGATTCAGACAGTACCCATAATTTTATTCATTGTAAGATAGCCAAGGAATTAAATTGCTTCCTATATCCAACACGAGAGTGTCAAGTGATGGTTGCAAGTGGAGGAACCATAAATTTCTTTGGGAAGTGTCATAATTCAAGCTATCCATGGGAGAATATGTATTGAAAATCCCAATGCTTTCCATTCCAATGTGTGGTGTTGATGTTGTTATAGGTGTCCAATGGCTACAATCCTTGGGTATAATAGCTTTTAATTTTGATGAACTTCTCATGAAATTTTATTCGGAAGGAAAGGAAGTTGAATTAAGGGGTATCACAGGGAAACCGAGAAAGATAATCAGCTCTAACGGATTGACAAAGCTTCTAAAGAAAGAAAAACGAGACGTAATTGCACAATTATGTTCGCTAGAGGTTCCCACATCGAAATCATCTATTTCTTCAAATCTCCAAAAAGCCTTGGACAATCATTCCAAGATATTAGAGACTCCCAAAGGCCTCCCACCTATTCATGATCATGATCATTCTATTCATTTGATTCCAGGAAGTATTCCTCCAAACATCAGGCCTTACACATATCCCTATGCCCAAAAGAGTGAAATTGAACGTATGGTTGCAGAAATGCTAGAGTTTGGTATAATTCAACCTAGTCAAAGTTCTTTCTCTGCTCCAGTAGTATTGATGCACAAGAAGGATGGGTCATGGCACATGTGTCCGTACTATAGAGGACTCAAAAAACTCACAATTAAAGATAAGTTTCCCATTATTGTCATTGATGAAGTATTGGATGAATCCCATGGATTAATTTACTTCACCAAGTTGGATCTTCATTCAAGATAACATCAAATAAGAATGAAGACTATAGACATTCTGAAACAATATTATTGAAGAAAGATTCATTTTCATGGACTCCAGAAGCAATGAAGGCCTTTGAACATCTTAAAGAGGTAATGTGCCAAGCACTGATCTTAGCTACGCTAGACTTCACAAAAACCTTTATTGTTGAATAAAGGAAATGGAATTGGTGATGTTTTAACGCAAGAAGAAAGACCCATTGCTTTCAAAAGTCGTCCAATCAAAGGAAAGTATTTACACAAAGCTATTTATGAGAAGGAAATGTAGGCAAGACTATATGCACTTAAGAAATTGCGACCTTACATAATGAGAAGATCTTAGTTCAAACAATATTGCTAGAACTTGACTAGGAAGGAAAAATCATATTGGAACCTGGAGCAATCACAAAGACAAGAACCTATCAGCTATGAAATCGATCAATTTCAGAGTATCTCATCGAGTGGAAGAACTTACCCGCTGAAGATTCCACATGGGAGGACAAGAATTTTATACATAAACATCCATAACTACTCAAGCATTGAGAACAACACTTTTTGAAGGAGAGGGACATGTTAGGTCTCTATACTACTAGTGTAACCCCTTATTGTTATTAGTGCATCCCCCTTATTATATTGTTCTGCCCATATAGTCCCCCTATTGTTATTATTGTGCCCCATAGAAGCTCACTATTGTTATTATTGTGCCCTTACATTATTATTGTTATGTCAGCTCTGATTATATTAGGACCCCTTAGACTCCCATATATAGAAAGGAGGTCTTGTCATTTGTATCATCCAAGAATTGTTCATTTGTGTAATGTAAAGGAGGTTGCCCCTACGAAAAAGCTGATTTATAAGACGTTTATCTATCTTTTATATCTTTTGGTGAGATGGTTTCATAAGATCCCTCTATAGAAAATGTGTGGTATGTGTGTAGATAATAAATATTATAATAAACAAAACATTAATTTACAACATCATGTTTGACATCTTGAAAGAGTTTTTATGATTTTAATATCTCATCTATTTCTTGAAATTTGCAAGTTATAAGAATGGAAGTAAAGATATGAAAATAGTGGTTGATTTTGAAAGATGTATACATAAAAAACAATTAAAAAAAATAGATAGAGTCATAACCACACTAATGGATTGTTCAAATAATAATATATTTTTAAATAATGAATCCATACATGTGAGGATAGTTTTAGATAGAGGAGGAATGCCCTGTTATAGAGTTTTATGAACCCAACGTTTCGGACTACCAAGTGAATCCATCATCAACAGATGCGTCAATAGATATTCTAAAGATACTAATGATGTATCCATGAGCTATATTTTAGGGTATATATATATGGGTTATGAAAGAATTAATCTAAGAAATTAGGTCGGCCATTATCCAATTAATTTTTTAATATTCAACTTTTATTATTATTATTATTTTATTTATTAATTATTTACTTAATTTGTTTAATTATTTATTATCTAATTAATTTGTGAATTAATCAAACAAATTAATTAATTAATTAAACAAATTAAATAATTAACTAAACAACTTATTAATTAAACAAACTAATTAATTAATTAAATAATTAAAAATAATAATAATAAAAATAAAAATCTGAATATTAACACACTAATTGGATAATGGCCGCCCTAATTTCTTAGATTAATTCTTTCATAACCTATATATATAACCTAAAATATATCTCATGGATACATCATTAATATCTTTAAAATATTGATTGACGCATCCCCTGATGATGGACTCACTTGGTAGTCCAAAACGTTGGGTTCATAAAACTCTATAACAAGTCATTCCTCCTCTATCTAAAAATAATATATTTGCTATCTAAAAATAATATATTTGCTTTACACAATCATACAAATTATAATAGATTAAGTTTTAAATAAAGTAAATAATAACCAATAAAATAACCTGTTTTCTATCCTCGCAAAAAGTTTGTCTAATAATTGTTACCACTTGCCTAATTCTCATTTTACAAAGTTACTAATTAGTCTTAATTTTTTTGAAAACATTGTCAACATTAATTAAATTCATAAATTTTCATATCTTGGAGTACTTGATTACAGCGACTTCATTATATCAAAATATTTAAATAGCATCCAATCCTTAAAATTACATATATTCCATATTACTAAAAGTCTCGTCATAATCTATATACCTTTATAGAATTTGAAATGCATTTAGATTAGCGAAAACAATGCCATTGTAAATATATAATTTAGAAAAATGAGTATTTTGTAGAGAATTTTAAACTTGCATGAAATGCATTCATGCTAGCAAAAACATTGCAATTGTAAATTTGTAATTTAAAAAAATAGATAATTGGTAAAGAATTTTTATTAACAAACTTTATATCCAATTTTTCCATAATTGTTATTATGAAAACATTCATTTCATAACTTTACAATTAACCAAATTAATTTTTATTATTATAATATATGTCGATTTACTTGCATCAAATATATGGTGCCCTTCAAATAATAGGGTATATATCCACTTTTCAACGCTCACATGAAAAAAAAATCAGCCTATCCATCCCATACTACTTTGTTCAACCACATTGCTAAAGATCCCCATTTCTAGATAGCAACCATTCATTTGACGTGTTTATAAAACTAATGGACTACAAAACATGAGCCTTATAACGCTTCGATTGCCTACAAGACATCAAGATAACACACATTATAAGCAATACACGTTTAAGAGATGGTAGTTTAGTGATTATATACATGTCATCTAGCTCTCCACTTTGTTTTGTTATCCCCCACAATGTCTCAGGCTGAGAGGAATCGACAGAGGTAACCACAGACCAAGCTTTTAGTTTGGTAGCTAGCCTTACCAAACCAGAAGAGGCTCTCTCTATGGAATCACAGCCAACAGATGCCTGAGATGTAAAGGATTTAGGCTAGATATGTTTAGATCATGGTTTGATTGTTTGTTGGATGATGACTTAGGTCTAGGGAGCTAGATCTAGGCTTTGAGAATCAGATTTGCAGAGATGTAATGGGGCAAGGTAGGCACACACTTTAGCATTTTAGGGTTGTCATTGTGTATTTGGAAGATAGGTGGGTTTTCTAAACGAGCATGAGTCTCATGAATTCGTTTATATTAGAAGAAAAATGGACAATAATGTGAAAGCTTCTCCAAAACAAAGCATTACATGTTGAAAATAGCAACAAGAAATGCTAAATATAGAAATGCTAAATTTAGCACTGCTATAAGTCGCATTTCGGGATACCTTCGTATTTTAGTTAGTCCCTGAACTGAAATAGAGAAGTAAATATTTGAATTTGATCTTAGCATTAATTCATCTTGAGTTAATTAGTTGTAGAAAATCAAACATGAAGTCTATGTGGGGACATGCAACAATTTCTCCATTGATTGAAAATTTTATTCATCAGTTAAAGAGATAAGGATGAGTTGTAATATTGAGCTGTAATTAGTTGGATCAGTTAACTAAGTCAAGTCCAATTAGATTAATTCAAACAGTTTGTTGAATTAATTGTGAGTTCAGTTAGTTAATGCATGCATACATGTAACTACTGCACTTCAGATAACTGAATATTCTTTCATAAATAACTCATGCATGTTAGTTCAGACAGAGACCCAATTGAGATCAGATAGAGGGACAATGTACTATCAGTTGCAGGAATATTTCATTGTGAATATCTCTTGCATGCAGAAGGAATTCATTCCTTGGAGATTGTGCAGTTACTTTTTCAGTTAGTGAATGTGATGAGGCCAATTCACACATGTGGCATCATTGGACCCCAAGAAAAACTGCGCAAGGAAATAGGAGGCTTGAAGGGTTGAGGGAAGACATATCTAGTGTCTACCCAGTCTGTGAGCTATATTGTTTGATTTTAGAGAGAGCAGGATAGCTTGTGAGCTGATTTTTTTTGTAACTCGAACATATTTCCACTTGTATGATAATACAAAGTTTGGGGTTTAACGTTGAGGCTTTCCCCAAGTTATTTTTCTGTGTTATGTGTGATTGATTTATCATTCTCAGTTATATGTGTTCTCAACTGATCATGCTCAAATTGATTAAGCTTCCGCAAAGTTTGTTGTAGAAGTAGATCTTATATTTTGCTTTAGTATATTGCATAAGCTATTGATCTACAGTGGGAATTTCTACATGGTATCAGAGCAAAGGTGATCAAAGCAAAGAACAGTCTACAAGAAGGGAGAAATTCGAAGGTTGAAGTTCTTGAATATAGTAATCGAGTTCTTATCATATCTCAATTTCACCAATGGTGTTCAACGGTTTAAGACTCGAGTATGCCCTTGATGGCAACTCGAATTATATAGCTTGGAAGGATCGCATGGAAGCAATATTAGAGGATAATGGTCTAAAGGAATTCATTGATAAAGAAGTCCCCAAGCCAATTGATCTACAAAATTGGTGGAATGGGAGAAATGTGTGGCTAGAGCAAGGAGAATCCTTTTGGAGGGAGTTCGATACCACATAGTCTTGAGTCTCCATGGGAAGGAGACACCGTTTACGATGTGGAAAACATTAAAAGAACTATATTAGAACAACAACGATCAGAAGAAGCTGGCGCTGAAAGACAAGCTTCGGAAAATCAAGTGTGAAAAGGGCGACACGATCTCTACATCTTTGAACAAGGTCACCACCTGCAGGGATGAGCTTGGAAGTGTAGGGATCACGACAGCCGATGATGACATGGTGAGTCTTGCACTCCTCGATCTTCCTAAGAGTTGGCATAGCTACTAAAACTCGATTAATGGAAGAGAAATATTGCCATATTGGGAACGAATTTGGTTGGATCTGATGCAAGAGGAGATAGCAAGAAGCACTAGAGATGGATCCTCATCAAAACAAGATGATGAGGAAAATCTAGCCTTGGCAAGTAAGGCGAGGAAAGGGAAAGGAAAGCGTCCCATCCCAAATCTGGTTCTTCCCATGGTAGGAAGAAGTTTGAAAAATCGAAAGTGCAATGCTTTCATTGTCATGAAGTGGGCCATTATGCTACGAATTGTCCACAGAATAAATCCAAGAAGGGTTCCTCGTAGGGCTCTGATGGTGAGGCACTGGCCTCACAGTTTGAGTTGGATTTCTCGCTTATCACATGCATGGTTTCATCCATGGTGGGATGTGTGTGGTACCTGGACAGTGGAGCTTCATTCCACATGTTAGGTGACAAGAATCTTTACAGTGCCTTGGAGGAGAAGGATCTCCAGATGTGGATCGAGAAGGGCGATGATGGAAAGTATCGTGTTTCAGGTGAAGGTATGGTTTTGTTTCAGAGGGAGCATGGAGCTCCCCTCACCCTGACTGATGTAGAGTATGTACCAGGTCTGAAGACGAATCTTGCGTTTGTCACTATGCTATAAGATAAAGGCTATGATGTACTCTTTAATAAAGGAAATGTATTCCTGAGGCATATCGGTATTGGACAGACCAAGCGAATTGGGATTCGAGTAAAGAATCTCTACAAGTTGGAGGTAGACGATTGTGCTGCATTGAGTTCCAACGCTGAGATGGTGTAGAGCCAAGATGTTAACGAGCTATGGCATAGAAAACTGGGCCACTTGCACCATGGAGCCCTGAAGATCATGCAACAGAGTCCTACCAGACTACCCAAGGGAAAACTGGAGCAGATGAATACATGCAACGGTTGTACCTTGAGTAAGTATGCGAAATCTTCCTTTTTGGATTGAGATAGTAGAGCTGGAGCAATCCAGGAGCGAGTTCACTCAGATGTTTATGGACCATTCTCTACAGCCTCCACCGCTAAACAAAGGTACTATGTTATTTTTATTGATAATTTTTCTCGTAGATGTTGGATCTACTTTATGTAAAAGAAGAATTAGACCTTCTTGAGGTTTTGTGAGTTTAAAGCCTTGGCGGAGAAAGAATCTGAAAAGAAAATAAAAGCCTTGTGTAGCGACAATGGTGGAGAGTATGTCTCCCAACAGTTTAAATACTTTTGCGCTGCAGAAGGAATTAAACGGGAATTGACAACACCCCATAACCCATAGCAGAATGGGGTGGCCGAAAGGATGAACAGATCGATTGTGGAAGCATCTCGAGTGATGTTGCATGACCAAAGCCTACCACTGCATTTGTGCGCTGAGGCATGCAATATAACAGTATACTTGCAGAACAGAAGCTCGCACTGTATATTGGGGATGAAGACACCTATGGAGGACTTTTTCGGGAAGCGACCAGATGTGAGTCACTTCCGAATCTTTGGATCATCAGTTTACTGTCATGTGACCAAAGATGCCCCGAAAACGCTGGATCCAACAACGGAGTTGGGAATACTTGTCGAACACACGGATACACCCCATAACTATCGGGTGTACTTGCCTACCAGTCAGAGGACAGTGGTACGCAGGGATCTTAAGTTCGACGAGCAGAAATCCATGTGATTATCACTTGAGAGGGAGCTCAAGTTGCATGCAGAGGGGGAGCTTTCAGTTCCTAAGGAAGAGGAGCCTTTGATTGATTCGGAGCAGCCGCATGCAGAGGATCCGTGAGTGGAGACATCCACTCATGCCGAGACTTCCAGAGATGAGAGGAAACGCTCAAGGGACGCTGACAGGTTGATGCTGGATGCGCGGGAGAATGTGGGACAACCATCTTCTCAGCGCAGACAGAGGAGGTCGCCAGAGCGGTACACTGGGTACATGGCCCTAGTTGGGAAGTGTGTAGATATCGAACCTTCTTCATTCGAGGAGGCAGTGAAGCAACTAGTGTGGGTTGATGCAATGGTAGAGGAGTATGACTCTATCATTCGAAACAGTGTGTGAGATGTTGTCCCAAGACTTCAGGGCAAGTCGGTGGTAAGTTCCAGATGGCTTTACAAGATAAAGCAGGCAGCTGATGGCAGTGTTAAGAAACATAAGGCAATGTTTGTTGCTCGAAGTTTCTCACAGGTCGAGGGGATCGACTACAATGAGACCTTTGCTCCCGTAGCAAGATATTCATCTATCAGATCGATGTTGACACTATCAGCTCAGGTGGGTTGGAAGATCCACCAGATGGACATGAAGACAACATTCCTCAATGGGAAGATTGAGGAGGAGGTGTACATTGAGCAGCGAGAGTTTCGAGACCTTCGATCGTGAGTCGCATGTGTGCCGGCTCAAGAGGGCTTTGTATGGGGTGAAGCAAGCACTTCGTGCTTGGTACACCAAGATCGACAATTATTTCACTGGGTTGGGCTTCACCAAGAGTGAAGCAGATGCGAACCTTTACCACATCATGGTAGAAGGTAAACCATTGATCATTGTTCTTTATGTCGATGATCTGATTTTGACAGGTGATGATCAACTGATATAGTGTTGCAAAGAGGACTTTGCAAGAGAGTTCGAAATGAAAGACATGGGTCTTATGCACTACTTTCTAGACATGGAGGTGTGGTAGAAAGATGGTGAAGTATTTGTGTCTCAAGGCAAGTATGCCAATGAGATACTCAAGTGCTTTCACATGGAGAAGTGCAAGCCCATGCAAACTCCTCTAGCTGGGAACTGGAGGAAGGAGGTTGTTACTTCAGGTGAGGTAGTAGCTGCTACTGTTTATTGGCCACTCGTGGGTTCACTTATGTATCTCGTGAACATACAACCCGACTTATGCTTTGCGGTGAACCAGTTGAGTCAAGCTATGGTTCAGCCTACCAAGTTGTTTTGGAAGGCAACGAAGCATGTGCTGAGATACCTCAGAGGCATATCTCAGTTCGGATTGTGGTACAGACGGACAAAGGGAGTGAAGCTTCAGGGCTTCACAGATGTGGATTAGGTAGGGAGTCCATCAGCCCAAAAGAGCACTTCTGGAGGAATCTTCAACCTTGGTTTAGCTGCAGTTTCCTAGTACAACAGGAAACAAAGATCAGTGGCACTTAGCTTAGCAGAGGCTGAATACATGGCTGCTAGTCAGGCTGCATGTTAGGCCATTTGGATGCGGAAAGGTCTAGTGGGATTGTTTGGTGAGAGGATGGATCCAACCGTGATCTACTGCGATAATCAGAGTTGTGTCAAACTCTCTAATAATTCAATTTTTCAAGACAAGTCCAAGCACATTGATATCCGATATCACCATCTTCGAGACTGTGTGGTCAAGAGGATCATGTTGTTGTTGTATGTTTTAATCGAGGAACAGAATACAGATATTTTGCCTAAGGCATTGTCAAAATGCAAGTTTGAGTTCCACAGAGACAGGATTGGAGTTACTGATAATCCCTTTCGTGTTGACAGGGAGTGTTGAAAATAGCAACAAGAAATGCTAAATATAAAAGTGCTAAATTTAATACTGCTACAAATAGCATTTGGGATACCTTCCTATTTTAGTTAGTTCTTGAACTAAAATATAAAAGTAAAAATTCGAATTTGATCTTAACAGTTGTTTGTAAATAATTAATTAATACATCTTGAGTTAATTAGTTGTAAAAAATCAAACATGAAGTCAATGTGGGGACATGCAACAATTTCTCCATTGATTGAGGAATATATCCATCAGTGAAAGAGATAAGGATAAGTTATAATATTGAGTTGTAATTAGTTGGCTCAATTAACTGAGTCAAGTCTAATTAGATTAATTCAAACAGTTTGTTGAATTAATTATGAGTTCAATTAGTTAATGCATGTATGCATGTAACTGCTGCACTTCAAATAACTGAATATTCTCTCATAAATAACTCATGCATGTCAGTTCAAACAGAGACCCAATTGAGATCAGATGGAGGGACAATGTACTATCAGTTGTAGAAATATTTCATTGTGAATATCTCTTTCATGTAGAATGAATTCGTTCCTTGGAGATTGCGCAATTACTTTTTCAGTTTAGTGAGTGTGATGAGGCCATTTCACACGTGGCATCATTGGACCCCAAGAAACACTGCGCAAGGAAATAGGAGGCTTGGAAGGCTGAGGGAAGGCATATCTAGTGTCTACTCAGTCTGTGAGTTGTATTGTTTGATTGCAGAGAGAGCGGTATAGCTTGTGAGCTGATTCTTTTTGTAACTCGAACGTATTTCCAATTGTATGATAATACAGAGTTTGGGGTTTTAAGTTGAGGCTTTTCCCAGGTTATTCTTCTGTGTTATGTGTGATTGATTTCTCATTTTCAGTTATATGTGTTCTCAATTAATCATGCTCAAATTGATGAAGCTTCTGCAAAGTTTGTTGTAGAAGTAGATCTTGTATTTTACTTTAGTATATTGCATAATCTATTGATTTACAATGAAAATTTCTACATTACATGAATGAATTTTGTTTATTGTCTTAAAAAACAAGCACATGAAACATGGAAATAGAAATGAAAGATACAACGCATTCAGACTTATGATCACATAAGTAAAAACATTGCTAAAACACATACCACAAGAATCCCACTATAATAGTTGCAAACTTTGTCTAGTAGTTCTTGCCAAAGTCTCAATTACACTACCACTCAAGGCTTAATTCCATTGCATCCAACCCTTGAAAATGATTACAAAAAGCCTTATATAGGCTCTAAAGTCGAAACGCTCCCTAGGTGGTCAAATTTCCAGCAAAGAGAGTCAAATACATGCACCTATCTAATCACTGCTACACACTATGGAGGTTACTCAACCATTTCCTCTTTTATCTAACTATCAAAAAATATTTATCCAAAGCATTAAATGGAGGATAAGACACCTATTTACCCATATAATAACCCATTTACATTTACATTCATCCACTTCATCTTTTGACTTTTACAAAAGTCAAACTAAAAACTCTAAAAAATTACACAGTGAAAATTTTAATTAAAATCTCAAAAAATTGCAGCTGTGTAGCACCGAGTTTGAGGCCATTTTTAGGTATCTTCCTAAAGTCAAAATTGAAATATGAAAACAGTAAACTAACCTTGTCTGTCTAGTTTCCAAAACATCTTGAATTTTTGAAAATGACTCATATCAAGGCCTCCAAAAATGCATTCTCCCAAGGTGTCTCCAAAAGATTCGAGCCAGAACCAGAAGGGTCGCGCCAAGTTTGAGGTCATTTTTAGGTGTCTTCCTGAAGTCAAAACTGAAATCTGAAGAAAACGATAAACTAGCCTTCTCTATCTAGTTTCCAGAACATCTTGAATTTTTGAAAATGACCCATGGGAAGGTGTCCAAAAACTCATTCTCCCAAGGTGTCTCAAGAAAGGTCGCACCAGAATCAGAATGGTCACGCTTCTCTACAAAAAGGTCGCATTTCTCCTAAAAGGGTCGCACTTCTCTATAGAAAGGTCACATTTCTCCATTCAAAAATCGCATTTCTCCCAAAATGCAACAAAACCCTCAATTTTCACATTTTTTTCTCTTGCACGATAATCACTGAGAGATGCATGAAATTTTAAGAGTGCAAATGAGTTAAAAGCAACTCATCTTATCCTTTTAAACTTGATTTTGGAACCTTGACACTTTATGACTTCTGAAATTTGAAACTTGATAACTTTATTGGCTTTCTTGAGACATTCGGTCTTTTTGGAACTCTGAACTGCAGCCTTTGGAACTTTAAAGTACTTATTACATATAAAAACATAAAATTACATTTGATATCAAAATTTATTGAAGAGACTTGCTCATTACCACTCCTTTGCCGGATCTAATGCATGAAATGAGAATTTTAGTGACCTTGAAACCCTAATGACCTAATGGAGACACTCCACTGAATGAAATCATGATGGTAATCACTGACATGATGATGATTCTTAATGATGATACACTTAGCTAAGTGATGAAAGTCACTGGCATGTGAAATTCTCGAAAGAGTGGAAATAACCTTAGACACTAACCAATGACCAAATTTTATTTTGAAAACCTAGTAACGTGATAAAATTTGACTTAGACATCTAACAAAACTTGGTAAAAGCATATTTGATTACTGGTGGCAGGGGGAACTGACTGACACTAACATGTTCAACCACAGTGGTTTAGTGATGATATACATGTTATCTAGCCCCAACTTTGTGCAACCACATTGCTAAAGATCAGCATGTCTAGAAAGCTAAGTTCGCCATTCATTTGACCCGTTTATAAAGCTAATGCACTACAGAACATAAGCCTTATAAGGCCCACTCGATTGCCTACAAGACATCACGATAACGCACATTATAAGCAATACATGTCTAACCCCCTATTCTGTCCGACCGCACATATAAAGACAGCACACATTATAAGCTCTACAGACCTATGAGACACATCGGTTAAATGATAGACAAGCCGTAAACCCTGCCACTCTATCCAACCGCACTTGTAAAGATTGCATCAACATTATAAAGATGCCCCACATGGCATGCTATAAAGATGGTGCACCGAGTTTCACAGGCCAACGAGAACTAAAGAACCTAACAATACATGACCACCATAGGCCCACAAAGATAACTGTTCATTGATAAACAAAGACACATGTATAGCGTGTGACATGTATTATAAAAACTGTCAGATAAGCTACTTGACAGAAATCCATACTAATCTCCGTGTTTAAGAATGTATAAGCACCTTGTTCTTATCATTGTCGAAAACTGCATTGATCCTGAATGGACAGTTGATAATAAAAAATTACTAGTCAGTTGAAATGAATAAAAAACTTTTTATGTGCAATAAGTTGTTTATTCGTCGAAAAAAAAATATTGTTCAAGCTTGAAAAGCAATTGCTTGCCCGATATGGGCATGACGATCAGAAGATATGCTATTCACCCGTAGCAAAACTCTGCTGAAATTGCATGCAAAGTATCTGCATCAAATAATAAAGATATTACACGACCATTTTCTGGCCAGGGATAATATATTTTCCATGAACATAGCAAAAAATTTCAAGGACTGTTAAAATTTCAAATGTAGTATTGGCAACCAAATTATTGTTCATAATCATGTTGTCACCATACAATGAAGCAGTAAATGCACGTATATTGGAATAACTTGTCATTTCCTCCGTGAGAAAAAAGATGATAGCCTATGCTTTTGACAAATTGCCTGCCATCATGTGATTATGATTTTAATCACAAAGAAACACCATGCATTAAAGGAAGTCCCATTTTACTATGTCTTCGATTTTGACTCAGAAACGTTCATCTTTAAATCGAAACCCTCACAAACCAGTTTAGAAACCTGCACAGCATAAAGGGAATCCAGATTTGATTCTCCATGCATCAAAAGCAGCTCAACTGAACACTGAACACCAAACTTTGAGAAGTAGATCAGACTTCTGTTGTGACTCTGAATTGCATTGTACACTGGTCATTCTTAAAATCTGTAGCCAGGAGTAAGCACTTTAAATTTAATACCAAGAACATAATTGCCCATAACTGGTGGTGCTTGAGACAGATTATAATATATAGCTCAGTTATTGAGAATATAAAGGAACGTTCCATTAATTCTGTCAAGGAAATACAGACAAATAATGAAAGAATGCTGCCAAATTTCTAATGACATCAGGCAACGCTCTCATCCATTTGACCACCAAAATCCCCACTCCAGGACAACATGCAGGCTGCTGACCTACTCTAGGTGGCATTGTGATTGAACTTTAAAAATATTTTATCTCTCAGTCTGGGCATGGTTCATATATAATATATGCTTCCCTGGCTACATTTGATTGATCTGTTCTACACCTTTTCACACTTTTCTCTCGCATTGCAACCACTTGAATGGATGTGTTCAGATCCATAAACTTTAGAAATTACTTTCATCTGCTAAAAAATCCTTCAAAAATCTAACAATGCTCAGTTTGTCAGGCATATCTTTCAATGAAATCACACCTTGACAAACTCGAGAGTAAAGTCTTTCGAGTTCTGGAATTCCATAATCATCAGTGCATTTTACAAATTTCTGTTTTATCCCTTCAATCTGCCCTACCAACTGCTTGCTTATTGGTGCTGCTTTTGCAGAGGCTCGGATTTCACCAGCCTCGACGACTTCTGGCACCACATTTTCTGCAACACCAGTGGGACCCAATGGAACTTTATCCCCCTTGTCATTTTCAATATGCACCTCAGCATTTTGATGTTGGACTTCCTGAACTGTCTCATTTCCCACACCATTTTGAAAGGTTTTAATTGTTGAAGAAACATTCTGCCCAATTGTATCAGTCTCCATAGGGTCTGATTTTTCCTCAACCAAGTGACCAGAGCCTCCTCCGACAGCTTCACCTGCAAAAGAATATATTCCTCGAGTTTCAGTGTCAATTTGAAAAACCTGATAATAGGATAGACACAAGCAAGCATGAACAAGATTACCTTGATCAGTATCATTGTTCCGCTTTGAACGTTTCAAGACTTCATAACTTTGTGAAACATTCATTGCAGGCTGAACATTGCGTAAGCGAGCACTTGCTCTTGTAACATGAACTTGCTGGACAACAGGATTTAAATGAAATGTTGTTGCTGAATCCTCTGGCAAGCGAGTTGGCCCACCCTGAGAAGCAATTGAATCACAGAAGGCCACCAAAGCTGGATCCATTTGAGAAAGCATGCCATGAACCTGCTTATGCACAGAACCTAAAGTAAACAAATTTACGTCCAGAAAATAAATAAAAAATCTCCTGCGTGTATCATAACATATAAAAGCACAAGTTCCAAGTAATAATACTTCTATTATAGAGCATCCCAGTTAAACATAATTTGCCAAGTTCAATAACCAATAACATTTAAAATGCACGAGCTTCAACTTATAAAAATTATTTTTATAGAGCACCCCCATTAATTGTAAATACATAAAACCATACTGCATCTCTTAGCGCATATGCTCTGCTGACAATCCTAGCTCCATTGTAATCATCTCCATTATATGCCTGTTACAGAACACTGGCTGTAGGTAAGATAAACTAAACAAAAGCCATGACTCATTCTTTCCAAAAGAAAACTCAAAACCTAAACATATAGAATTATGCTCACTTTTGCATTGGCAGGAATAAGTTGCACATCTTGCAGGAATGCGGAGCATGTCAAGTAACGCCCACTATCCACACGCTGCAGTAAAGTAGCCACATCCATGGGATTTTGAACTATGGAATGATAATCGGGAGCATCTTCATCCATAACAGGATAGTGGAATATACTGAACCGTTTTTCATACAGAAGTCTGCATGTAGAAAGCCCATTGTAGAGGGTAAGTGAATATGCACTCCAAAGTAATTTTCCCACTTGGCAAATGCTTCCTCAACAAGTAAATTAACAATCATCAGCAATTACATTACCTGTTACAAACATCTCGAAGACACATTCGAAGTCGACGAATGGCATGTTCCTCTGCCTCTGCCTTAGACCGTAGCTCACTCTCACTGGGACCCCTTTCTGACTTCGGGACCTTTAATAATGCAGGAAGAGGGACATTTTTTTGTGGCCTTTGGGTAGCTTCTTGATCAGGTATGGTAAGAAAAGCATCAACAATCTTTGAGATGAACTTCAGCCTATCATCAGAAGTTGGCTTTTCTACTTGGTAGCTGCATGAAATGGGAAAGCTTATTATTCAAATTTAATCAACTCCGTGTGCAATCATTAACCATCACATACTAGTAATGATAATGATAATAAGACGTGAAAATCCCCCAAGGTAGAACTTGGAAACAAATAAATGTAAAATTTAAGATGCAATCTCCATGCTATAGCAGACCTCCAATATGAAAATGGGAACGTATGCAGGCAAACCGTAAAGGAGGCTTGTTTCCATGTGGGAAACAGATACAAAAACTTCAGGAAAATGTAGACTATATGTTTCATGCACAAAGCATCTTGTACACAATTCCCAGATGTTCCCTAGTTAATTTAAGTTTGGAAAATCATGTTTCCGTAATGCAAAAATAAAAATAAAAATAAAAAGCTTTTTAAATTAGGCATGTGTGGGCTCCATTGCTTAGAAGCTAAAAGGATGATTTAATAAAACAATAAAAAATAAGCATTTTAAATATGAAATTTTGAAGATTTATACTCGTACATCTATCTGCACATTAAACAAAAATTCTGCCTACATAAATAAGCATGCAGTTTCTCTGTTTCTTGAAATTTTCAATGCATCAATCTCAAACCCCATTTCCCCTTTCCCTAATCCCAACAACCAAGGCCAAAATAAATATACAAAAAACCCAGTGCTACAGTTGCAAGTCAGACCCCATGAATAATTGTTCATAATGGTAAGAATAAAGATTGTGTAGGTTTTAACCCTGTACAGAAATTACCTGCAAACGAATTCTTCAAACAGAAAATAAACAATGGCAAGAACAGCAAAGAAATATACAGAGATTTTCCCTGGATCCCAAAACTTGGACTACCAAATTGATTTTTCATTATATTTTTTTCAATGTTTCAATACATATATATATACATGTCAAAGCATTCATAAACCCCAATCCATTAACCATGGATTAGAACATAATTGCAGTTCCCTTGACAGGATCTACAAAATACCATGCGTAGAAAACCATCATGCCCAAACCCATGTGCAAACCCATGCACAAAACCATGGATAGGTCTGCCCACCATCTTTGGGTCTGCCCCCATCCTTGGGTCCGTCCAACTATTTTTGGGTCCGCATAAAAATAAAAATAAAAATTCCCAGGGCGCCCCACCCCGTTGTGCCTGGCGCAATGTATAGCCCCTGGTTCTAGTCGTGGAAATAATATAACACATACCCAACAGATTGTACACAATTTTCTTATTCAAATACCCATTTGGCCAAACGTGATATTGGTTCCATAAGCCCAATACTTCACAACAAACACTGGACATAAATCAAAACACAACTAGCATAGATCTAACCCCATATCTATTAAATGCCAAGATGGATGAAAAAACTCAAGGCACATACAAACTTCGCATAGCTTAATAGATCCAAGGTTAAGACATATATATGCTTGTGTGTGTGTGTGTGTGTTTGATCTTTCTAAGAAAGGTAGTTCTGAAGATGTGATACGATGGCATTTCATATCAAAGAAAAATCAGTACGAGTGTTTGGTGGGTACCCTTATACCCAATTAATCCATGAATTCATACAAATTTCAGTATTACAACTTTAGTGAGAACAATATTTTTCAGGTGCTAGTGCTATATTACCTTAACCCTAACACTAATGCTAACAACCATTGTGGATCAATATAAACATTGTAGAAAATTTTGGAAATATAAACATTACAATAATCTGCACTTAATGTTTAAATGGGGAGGGAATACAAAGATTAACAATGACAACATTAACCTGACCATGATGAGGTGCAGACAAGCTTTCAATGAAGAATCAATCTGCATAAATTGTAGTCTCCAAAAAGTCTTCACAAAAACCTCTTTAAAAACGGTGCAGCAAACAGGCGTGGCAAGCATGGTTGGGGGTCATTCTTGGCCTCGAGGAAAACCAGGAAACAACATATAAGTGGGATTTAGGGAAGACCACAACAATGAATCAAGCCATTGGTTTCAGTGCAAGGAATGATGATTCTAAAGCAAATGGGCATAAGACAAATCTCAGTAATAGGGGATTTCTTGCCAATAATTTGTCACATGATTAACCACTCATTGCCACAAGAGCCTCAATTATGGGGAACGAAATGTCAAGCTCAACCAATGATTGGGGGCTTCAAATCCATTGCATTTTTTCATGTCGTGGAAGAGCACAATTCCATGGTTGATAGAATGGCAAATGAACCGTGCACACTGCACACTGGAGCAAAGAGAACAAAAAAAGGGGCCATCTTATTTTGTTATCTCCCATGAACTCTATTATAAACCATAGGCAAAGTGTAATGCATTCAATCACATTGGGCCATATACAAAAGGGCAAATCGCAATTTAATGGATATGTCCCTTCATGCATTCTCATATCTATTTCTTCAGGGTGATATCCACATCTACACCCTCAAGCTAGGCACTCAAAGCACATGTGATATTAACTCTAAAACAATATGGAGCTCACCACATCTTGCTTGTCATGCCACTTTAGCTCAATGGACACAACATTCAGGAAAGGATAGTCTCTGTGGTTTTACAAGAATGGAAGTGGATGGCAAGTTGTATTGGTTAGCAGGGGAGCAGAAGTTTGGGCAGATTCAAACTTTGATAAGATGGGCATGAACAATGACAATCCTGGAAGATGTGAGTATGGAAAAAATTTGGAGATATACAGAGGCATTTGAAGATGTGAAAGGCACAATCATGAAGCTCAAGATTTCTTGTTAAATGTGTGGAAGTGGCAAGGCTGGCAAAAAGATTGGGAGCAGAAAGCTTCACAGATTACAGGTGATTCATAGGTAAATGATAAGGGCCAAAGAAGAGATAGATGTTGAAAGCTGTAAGTCAGACAGGTACTTCTAAATTGGCTTTGTGTCTAGCATGGGGAAGTGTTTGAAAAGGTACTCTCTCTAGATATTAACTTTATTTTATAAAGTTAACATAACTTTTACTTTATAATAATTAAAAGGTGACTTTAAATTGTGTTAATGAGAGATTAAGTCACAGCCGTCAATCTAAAGTGATCAAGATTAGATCTTGACTGTCAATCACTTTGGATATAGGGCTTTAGTCATTGGATGTTCTAAAAACAAATCTAAGGAGACAAAGAGAGACACATTGCATGAACAAGTGAGAGTTTGACCTGAAGAAGATGAGGGAAATAGATTGCAGCAGCAAAAAATTACAAGGGAAGCAAGGAGGGCACGCATTTCAAGGCATCATACACAAATTTTGGTTACTAAGTTCCAGGAAGCAGAGAAGCAGTTTTCAGGCAGCAAGATAGCAACAGCTTGCTGTATCATACCATATGGATTCAGTTCAATTCGTGCATATGTATGGACATGCTGTCAAAGTCTAAAAACCGCACTGTGCAAAGCTGTTTAGGAACAGAATTTGAGGCAGATTTCTGTGGGTGAATTTATAAAAATTTTGGGCCAAGTACAGCTTCATAAATTGCTGCAATAATTTTCAAAATTATTTTCTCTGTAGACTGAAATAAAAGAATCACCTGTTTGTTGGTTTTCCCCATTGGGGTTTCCATGGTAAATCACATTGTCGAATTTTTGGTGTAAATCGTTTTTTATTTCTGCTGCATTTTAAAGTTAGTGAACTCAATGTATTTCTCTTTATAAAAATCAGGAAAATATTTCATTTTCTGAGTTTAAAAATCTGGGTATAATTTTTTATTGAAAGCAATCATGAGAGACCGGATGAAGCAGAGGACATAATTAGGCAATTTCAAAGAACTGTGAAATGGTAAATGGAACAAAGACCTGGTTATGAGTAAAACAGGATAACAACTTCCCTTGTGCTTCTATTGGCTCACTTGGAATATGTTGAGAAGTGTAACTATGTTCGGTTTTCATAATGACGTGTAAATGTGATTTTATGTAATTATGTAAAGAGGAAATATAAAATTACTTTTGTAATGCTTGTCTCCTGGGTTTCATGAGCAAGGAATTTTATTTTTAGTAATGGCTCCCATTGTGAGCCTTTAGGATTGGTCATAAAGTCAAACAGAGTCAATGTCATGTATAAAGGACAATCTTGGACATGTTACATTTTCTATGAGTCATTAAAAGTATAGGAAAGCTCTCCAAGACCAAGCAAAGTCTCCTCCTACAAGTCGGCTTCAAGAAGGATAATAATATCTTCACAAAAGGACACGTCGACTCACCTACATGTCATGTCGGCTAATTAGCATGGGCAACAACTATTAATAGGGCAGCTCAGCCTTATTTCTGTTAAGATATTCCGACACATAGGAAATAGTTAAGTATCACTTGGTCTAGTGTAGAGTTAGGTAAAGTGTGTTTCTTTACTATGTACTTTTGTAACTTACAATCCAACGGTCACGATATGTAGTGATCCGACGGGGTTCGTTCTCTCCTCGGTATTACCTACACTTGATCCATGGCCTAACACCCGATTGGTCCATGATCTCTATTTAAAGAGCATGGAGGGTCATTTGTAGGGTAACCGTTCATGAGAGAAGCTTATGTAAATTTTCATTCTTTTATTAATAAATTGCCTAAAGTGGCCACGTTGGCTCAAGCCGTGGACTGTTTCCCTCTTTGAGTGTTTTAACCACGTCAATAATATTGGTGTATTGAACTATGATCTGTTTGTGAGCGGTGTCCTTTGGTGTTCTATCTGAGGAACTTACCCTGTAAATTCCGACAATTTCAATGACAGAATTTCAGAGATGAACTTTCGGTCAAGGTCTGAAATAGGAGTGCAAAAGTCACTTAGAAGAAGCCTAATCATCAACAAAGATTGAAGGAAGGAAAGCGAAGTCTTTGGGAGTGTTTTGGGACTGTTTTAGGTTGATCTCCCTTCACACGTGCAAGGTAAAGGAACTATTCTCTAGTGCAAAAAAGGTCGAAGTTATTGTAGACCTATTCGAAGGGTAATTCAAGGAGGAAGCTAGGGTATGCTACAAGTCGAGTTACCAAAGAAGAGACCTCCTACTAAAGCAAAGGAAAACAAGGCATAAGAGAAGGTCTTATGTATGAGTTAGGGTTTTTGATTTAAGGTTTCTGATAAAGGAGGCCAAAATAAGTCTGAAGCAGAAGGAAGCCTAAGTTGAAGAGAAGTCGAGGAGGAAGGAGCAAAAGGTTGACTATCATTGACTAAGGATCTCTTCAGGGAAGCTTTGTGTCTTGGTCTTGGAGTGGCATATAGGTCAAGGGTCTTGGTCTTGGTATTCGTCAATTGGAATCTCTATAATAAAAAGAATTTGTTCGGGTTTTCCTCTCAAGAGTGAGAGGTTTTTGCCCCAGTAGATAGCCTATATTTTTTGTCGCTTGTCCCTTTATGCCATATGGTTTATGCTTGGTAGTTGTTTGATGAAGAATAACATTATAATAACATACGTAAAATAAGATCCTAATCAAGAAGTAAAAATCATTCACGAGCAGTTATCTAACTAAGAGAAATCACCTAACCTCGATGCACTAAATTTCTCAACAAAATAGACCAGATGGCAGTATGGAAGAAGATACAGTCTCCAGGAGGTCGAACAGGGACTCGAACCAAGCCCCAATCCACTTCTCATGAACGTTAGCAGCAAGAAGACTACCCCTAGCAAGAATGGGCTTGCCAATTTCTGAAACTTTCTAATGTATTGCAAGATGTTTTCTTTTGGTAGGGTGATATCTAATTCTATAAACTAGTCATGTAATCAGCCAACTAGAACTACTAGAACAGTCCATATATGAGGCAAATTTGTTGAAGCCTTGAATTTTGTTAAATTTCCTAAAACAGCTTTGAAGAATAATCTTTGTATTAATCAGTTGGAAGGTTAGGCGACAGCCTCCTTTTAATACAAAAAGGACACATTTTGTTAAACTAAAAAGAAAAACAGTGTAGCAAACAAAAACTCTTCCATCAAAACCATCACCTCCAAAAAAAACACCTTAACATGAACCTCTTCAAAATTAGAAACAAATACTATTAAATTTCTAATACCAACCAAATTTATTCTCATGGCAATTAATTTATCCCCATCAATTTATTTAATTACCCAAATAATTACTGAATGACCAAAAAATAAAAACACTGGTATTTTTATCTTTTTACATTTTCGACTTAAAATATATGCAACTAAAATAAACCATAGAGATCAATCACAGATTGCAAAATAAAATCACCCACAACAATTCAATGTCATCTAGTTATATGGATAATCTGGGTTTTTCGACCCACAAAGATACAAGGAAAAATACAAAGTCCTAGAGGTGTAACTTACTAACTCGGCTCTCACAAAGTGAATTTGGCCCAATGAACTTGGTCTCTAGGAAATTAGCCTTTAGATAAAATCAGCCTGGATAACTCAGCCCAAATACTCAGCCAGAGACCCAACCTGTGCCCTCCTTGCATGTCACTGATGCGCACTAGGAAAACTCAGCACTCCAGCGACTCGACGCCTCCAAATAAATCAATCTCCTTCGGATTTCCAGCAACCCAACCATTCAATCTCCTCTTCCTTGGCCATCCTGGATTCACCACAATCCACTCACACTTCTCCTTCCTATGCTCTTGGTCCACAGAGCCACTTGCACTTTTAGAGAAAATTCCTCTCTGAATGATGACTCAATCACACACTTGTGTCTTCAGCTCCTCACTAGATTCCCTTTATAATCTTCATTTAGTCCAAATCCCTAACCCCAATCTTCGTTCTAAAACCATCTTGGAGATCAACGATTAAGATTATTTCCAAGTCACTTAAATAATTAAATAATTTATCCTTAAAAAATGACTCAATAGTCCACAATAATTAATTTACTCATAGGAAAAAAGACATAAATCACTTACTCCACCAAGCAAGCACCTAGAAAAGGCAAATAATTTCTTCCACATGCTAAGACACCAATCCTACGCAGAAGACCTTTCGAAGCTACCACCTACTTCAACAATCCCTCCTAGCAAGGAAGGTATTCTCCACTACCCCTAGCTTATCTCGATACCTCACAAACTTTCCTTTCACTAGAGGCTTACATGTTCATTTGTAGAAATGTACTACAATCTCGCAGAACCCCCCTAGACCCTCCCACATCTGATGAAGTGGTATATGATCTCGATATGCTTGGACCGGTCATGAAACATAGGATTCTCGGAGATCTTAATGCAACTGTGATTAAATAACCCTACAGACATACTTCTCAATTGATCCCACTTCCATTACGAAAATGAACAAAACCTCCCTTCGAAATTGGGCACAATCTCGGTACCCAACTCTAAATTACTTCAAAATTGAAGCACTCTAGCCCCCGTGCCCAAAAGCTTCAAGAACAACCAAAGCTCAATTTCCTTCTGTCAGTGACTCTCTTCGAAATTCCTACTGTGCAATAAAATTTCCCTCAAGGGTCAATAACCCCTCAAAATCAAGGAAAAGTGTTCCTCTTATTCCAAAGAGAACACTAACAATATTTGCAGACACTGTAACAACCAATGAAGAGTGTTCCTCCACCCTCAGAACCCCCTCCTTCCTTTGTTGTCTTCTCTCTTATACACCATCCCTTCCACCACCTTCCTTTCCACCGTCTCAAGGTCCTGATTAGTAAAATATGTTCTTCCTAGTTCTTTGTAGGTCACAGGTAGAGCGAATTTCAGCTCCCACCTTGCTCTTTCATTTCTTAGAGACGGTCACGATTTGAGTGATGGACTTAGTTTATATAATTCATGAGAATCATAGTTATTTTTTTAGCCATTTAATTTCTTAATGTCTTTTTTTATTGATCTTATATTTTATTACAATTTATTAATTTAATTTACTTTTAATTATTGAGGTTGTTTTGGTTGTTTGGGATTGACTTATTTGAAAAGATTATATATATATATATATATATATAAAGTTCTATTTTATTTAGTTTCTTTTTAGTGAATATAATATATATAAGTATTTTTAGTTATTATAATTAAAATTCCCTTTTATTTTGTATAACCATTGTATTAACTTTATTTTTGGAATCATCTATTATGATGATGGTACGCATATCAAGTACCTCATTTGATGTAATCGTTATATTCCGGTGCGCTAGATATTTACTTCAAAACCAATTCATTACCTTATATTAGCTAGTATGTATACTAGTGCAGTGCATGAGATGCATGCATATATAGCTATCATATGCATGCTAATATTCACAAGGAAGGTATTCTCCACTACCCCTAGCTTATCTCGATACCTCACAAACTTTCCTTTCACTAGAGGCTTACATGTTCATTTGTAGAAATGTACTACAATCTCGCAGAACCCCCCTAGACCCTCCCACATCTGATGAAGTGGTATATGATCTCGATATGCTTGGACCGGTCATGAAACATAGGATTCTCGGAGATCTTAATGCAACTGTGATTAAATAACCCTACAGGCATACTTCTCAATTGATCCCACTTCCATTACGAAAATGAACAAAACCTCCCTTCGAAATTGGGCACAATCTCGGTACCCAACTCTAAATTACTTCAAAATTGAAGCACTCTAGCCCCCGTGCCCAAAAGCTTCAAGAACAACCAAAGCTCAATTTCCTTCTGTCAGTGACTCTCTTCGAAATTCCTACTGTGCAATAAAATTTCCCTCAAGGGTCAATAACCCCTCAAAATCAAGGAAAAGTGTTCCTCTTATTCCAAAGAGAACACTAACAATATTTGCAGACACTGTAACAACCAATGAAGAGTGTTCCTCCACCCTCAGAACCCCCTCCTTCCTTTGTTGTCTTCTCTCTTATACACCATCCCTTCCACCACCTTCCTTTCCACCGTCTCAAGGTCCTGATTAGTAAAATATGTTCTTCCTAGTTCTTTGTAGGTCACAGGTAGAGCGAATTTCAACTCCCACCTTACTCTTTCATCTCTTAGAGGCGGTCACGTTTTGAGTGGTGGACTTAATTTATTTAATTCATGAGAATCATAGTTATGTTTTTAGCCATTTAATTTCTTAATGTTTTTATTGAACTTATATTTTATTACAATTTATTAATTTAATTCAATTTGAATTATTAAGGTTGTTTTGGTTGTTTGGGATTGACTTATTTGAAAAGATTATATATATATATATATATATATATATATATATATATAAAGTTCTATTTTATTTAGTTTCTTTTTAGTGAATATAATATATATAAGTATTTTTAGTTATTATAATTAAAATTCCCTTTTATTTTGTATAATCCATAGTATTAACTTCATTTTTGGAATCATATATTATGATGATGATACGCATATCAAGTACCTCATTTGATGTAAACGTTATATTCCGGTGCGCTAGATATTTACTTCAAAACCAATTCATTACCTTATATTAGCTAGTATGTATACTAGTGCAGTGCATGAGATGCATGCATATATAGCTATCATATGCATGCTAATATTCACATCCTATTTGTAATTGTAGGTGGGTCATTACAACCCTTCAAAAACATGGTTCAGTGTTTCGAAAATGAAAACTCATACAATTTGTCGTTGAAACATCACTAATACATTTCTTAACCATTTCACTTTTTTGGAAACAACAAATCGTAGTTCTGAAACATTTCGGACATTTTAAAATTTTTATGGATCCATTTATGAAAACCCAGAAACGTATCGCAAAAAATTGTGATTCATTTCCGGATTTCCATAATAGGATCATTGTTTTAGTCGTTTTTGCTTGGGGAAAATTCACTGCCCCAGGGGCCTACCCACCTCTTAATCTATATCAACATGTAAACCATATTTGCATGCCATTTCATTTTTGGAGGAAGTCGTCAAGGGGCAGTTCGAGATTCCTTTATGGAGCAATTCAAGATTGTTTGTATGATGGAGCAATACGGGATTCCCTTAGTGAGGGAATAATTTGAGATTGTCTGTATAGAGTAGTCCGAGATTCCCTTAGTGAAGGATCAGTTCAAGATTCTCTTTATGAAGAAGCAGATTGAATTCTCTAGGTGAAGTAGGCTGAGTTCTCTTGGCAGATGACTTGATAAAAGAACTATTAGACCAAGTTTGACCAAATCATGTTTATGGTTATTTGACCTAGTCTTTGACTTGGATGTATCTCTGTTGAACTTAATCATTTCTCTAAGAAGAAGAGTTGTTGGTCTTTTCCCCATGTGGTTTTCCCAGGGTAAAATGGTATTTTCTTGTGTGGTTGTCTCTTTATGATCCTCTAGCTTCTTGTTTATTGATAGATCCTCTATATAATTGCTTTATGATAAATATAATTGTAAGAAAAGGATTAACCTAATAGGATCATAAGAAGTAATTATCAGTTTAAGAGGATGCTTGTAAAAATCAACAATGGTGACTTCTGCATCTCGCTCCATCAACACACATTTAAAGTGTACATCTTTGCATGCTTTTTAGCAAGTGGAATTTTCTTGAAGAATGATTTTGGGATTATTTTTGAGTTTTTTTTCCAACAATTATTGTTATTACAACACTTTGTTTTACATTTGATCGGTGAAGATCCTCCAACATGTTCTTTGTGTATTATTTGTTCACTTTTAAGTTTTTTTGGAGTCATTTTTTTGGCCAATAATCAACTCATGCTTCAACATTTTTGTGAGGTCACTTTCAGCTTCAACATGCTCTTTACCATCTATTGTGTCATTTTTGGATTGTTCTTTAACAAGATTGTGGGATTTGAGTCACTTACATTGCTTCTGCATATGCATATGCTCTTTCACACTTTGATTTGTGGTTACTAGTGTTTTTTTGAAATCGGTGGTAGCTTTGAAAGGTCCTCTGCATAGGGGAGGTGGGGTTAGGGATTTGGACTCAATGAAGATTATAAGGGGACTTAGTGAGGAGGTGAAGACACAAGTGTGTGATTGAGTCATCAATCATTCAAAGAAGGATTTTCTCTACGTCCAAGTGGTTCTATGGACCGATAGCATAGTGAAGGAGAAGTGTGAGTGGATTGGGGTGAATCCAGGAGTGTAGGATAGGAGGAGATTGCAAGCCGAGTTGTCGAAAGGTGATTATTTTATTTGGAAAAGGTTCAGTTGCTGGAGGGCTTAGTGTTCCCTTGTTCGCATTTGTGACATGCAAGGAGGGCGCAAGTCAAGTTGCTATTAGAGTATTTGGGCCAAGTTCTCTAAGATGATTCTATGTTGAGACTAATTTTCTAGAGGTCAAGTTCCTTGGGTCGAATTCACTCTGTAAGAGCCAAGTTACAGGTTTTGGGATTTTGTATTTTTCCTTGTATCTCTATGGGTTGAAAAACCCAAAATTTTCAAATAATTAAATGACGGAGAATTGTTGTGGGTGATTTTATTTTGCAATGTGTGATTGATCTCTCTTGTTTATTTTTGCTGCATATATTTAATTCTAGAAGTTAAAAATACTAGTGGTTTTATTTTTTGGTGATTTAGTGATTTTTTGGTTAAATAAATAAATTGTTGGGGTTATTTAAATTGCCATGAAAAAATAAATCTGGATGGTATTAGAAATTTAACATGGTATCAAAACACTTTAGAAGACTTTGAGAAAGAGATACGAGATCACGAAAGTTCGCAACAATGAGTTTCCTTTTGTGTCAGCGTAATTATTTTCTAAAATTTTGCAGTTGGGTTTTGTGGCTGGATCGATTTGTGGAGATGGCATCATTGAGTAGTTTACAATATGAAGACAAGTTGGATGGGCTTTCAAAAGCTCACGGGCAAGGATAATAGTAATGAGACATAGTCAATGCTCAAGACTTTTGATTATTAATGTGTAGTTCTACTTGCTCGAGACGGAAATAAATTTTTGTTCAAGCGGAGATGATTATGAAGATGAATGGTCTTTGTGATCTAGCACGTAGAGGTGTGTAGGTTCCTTCAGGTCCGAATCTTGCAACGTAGCATAAGTTCAAATACATGAAAGCACGTTGCATAATTTTGGATGGTGTGAGGGATCATCTAATTCCTCACATGTCAGGGAAGGACACCGAAAGACAAGTGTGGGTAGCTCTAACCAATCTTATTAGAGTACAAATGACAATAGAAAAATGGTGTTGCAAGTGAAGTTAAACCACATTAAAATGAACAGTTCTGAGATTGTGACATCCCATCTCACGAGGGTCCAACCGACTCGTGATGAGCTTGCAGTTGTTGGGAAATTGTGCTTGATTTGGAGTTGCCTAAAGTTGCTCTAAAGGGGTGCATAAAGTAGTGCTCCACTTTTGTGGATGGGATTCTTCCTTGTCAACAACTTCTTGATTGGAGCCGATTATGGGATGTTTTCACCTAGAAGGAGATATGGGAAAACTCATTGACTGGAGGAAAAAGAAAGGGTGGTGAGGAGAAACATGAGTGTGCTCTTGTTGTCCAAGAAAAAATGAGCAAAGCAAAGGCCAAGCAAAACTATGGTGGAGGAGGATCTTCATAGAACAAGAAAGAAAAGGACACGAGCAAAGTCAAGTGCTTTGCTTGTCATAAGTTCGGGCATTTTGCCAGTCAGTGTCCAAACAAAAAGAAGGGCAAGAGAAAAACTCTTAAGTTGCACTGAAACAAATATGACAAATTTTAAGATTTTTGGATACGATATGACAAGGAAATGACACACACACATATTACTCAAATTAAAAAAATCATATTACCATTCATCTTTTAGAATCTAGATTCTGTATTTAAAATTTCATAATTGTCATCATGAATTCGACATAAACAAACCATCATCATCATTGTCATCATAATCAATGATTATTATAACATTCAACATATCATCATGTTTTTGTTTCAAATTTCAATCATCAACATCATCACCAAAATTAATAATGCACACTACATAGTACAAATTACGAAATGAACTATGATTAACAGTCTAATATCATATGACATATTATGGTATTCAATGTTAATTGCTCAAAAGTTTAAAACATCATCATAAATTACATTTACCTATCATCAAATATGTCTTCATCCATGTAATTAAGATCCACATCAACATTTGAAACCTCTTCAGGAGTGGGAGCGTTGCTACCATGTCCACTTGAAGATGCAATTATTGGTGAATCACTAAACAAAGTCAAATGAGACATTGCATTCAACATCATATCCAAGTCAATCAACTCCAGTTTCGTCATACCATAGTTTGGTGGACCCAAATTTGTATTCGTCACTTTTGTGTGACAAAAGGCGAAGGTTGGAATGAACATGCACTAGTTCCTCATCCTTCTTGGAGCCCAATTTGTTTTGTGTCTCTGAATGGATGAAGCCATATGTACTTTAGTTCCTCTTTGTTGAAGAGGAACTAGCAATCTCTGACAAGATCTTGATGGCCAATTTTTGGATATGTGGAAGTTCCCCACCATAGTTGTTCCACCAATCAATTCAGCTCATCAATGATGAAGCTCCACCAAGGTCACTGAAGAAAGGGGCTATATTAATTGTCCTCTAACAATCCCCTTTTGCTACTTCAAAGGTTACTGTACCAAGGTCTTCAACACAGTGATAATGCTCTTGCATTTATTGTCAACACAGTCCTAACATATGCTGTCCAAACACGCCTTGTAGGACAGACTTTAATGCATACCCTTCAGCACTCTTCATCATGTCATTCAAATCATTTCCAAACCTTCCTTATCTGCCTGAAGCTTGACGTTGTTCCTGTCTAAACAGATTAGACATCATTCAGCTTCCTCCATGACTGCGGCTAGGGCATGCTTGAAGCATTCTTCAATTGCGAATGTAGGGCAGCTTCTAGTGCGGAATAAGCTCAACAGTTAGAGCGAATCCGGACTGCAACTAGGGCTCTCCTTAGGACTGCGTAATGCCTCCTTTTGTTGTAGATAAACCCCTTATTGACTGCGGCCTAGGACAACGTATTAGGGATCTCCTTTAGGGCTGAGATAAGGCTGTGTACAGGTCTCCTATAGACAGCGTTAAGGTCTCTTCACCATGACTGTATTTAGGGCAGTGTTAGGGCATTTAAGGACAGCGTCTTACGGTCTGTTATAGACCTGCGTTTTAGCCACTCCTTGTTGTGTTTCCATGACTGCATTTAGGGCAGTGTAGGTCTCTTTAGAAAACCTTTTCACCTCCACGTCTAGGGCTTCTCCTTGACTGTGATTAGGGCCCTCCTTGGCAGTGTATAAGAAGTTGTGTCTCCTCCATGGCAGCGTTAGGGTCTAGGGCATCCTCTAGGGTAGTGTAACATCTTAAGATCTCTCCTCCCACTAAAACCCAGACAAGTGGAGAGGAAGAGATCACAAGAGGTGTATGTCAAATGACTTGCAAGCCACTTCTTTTTATATTAAAACGATGAGGATAGATGGGGGCAATTTGGCTGTTGGCCGACCTTGCCAAATTGTCGCATAACACAAATAAATTTATATCTCCATGAATACATGTCGGAATCGGATGATCTTTAGATCAATCCTACACCTCTCGATGAGACGAATGCAAGAAAAATATCAGCTGTCATGAATAAGAAGACCCACATGGAGTTTGGCCCTGGTTGCAAATTTTAACACTTCACCAACTTGAAGAAGGTGTTGACGCTTGGTAGTGTTGGCTTGTATAATTTCATCAAAAGCATTGATTTATAGTCACTACCTAACCTAGTGCTAATTATTGATCGTTGTCACTTTCATAGGATCACGGCAATATGCTGCCCATAGCCCCGAAAAAGACGCAGTATAAGTAACGACATCTTCCTCCCAAAACAAGTATGTCATCTTTGTCTCTTGGCGTCGTTGCGTTCCAAACCCTTTTGATGTGATTCAGATAACACTAGTTTCAAAATCAGAGACATTAGGGAGAATGCAGGGCTTCTGTAGATGTATATTGTTTATATAGCATGGCTCAATTGAGCCTTTTGATAACTCTTTGTTACTCTTCCAAAAGTTAGATTAGGTGAGCCACAACTCTATTGATTCTTTCCCTCCGTTTTATTGGGGTCATACAACCCATGTTTGACTTTGTGTTCACTTTGGGTTATTCTATCACCATAGTTATCATAATGCGCAACACTCATCCTTTATTCTTATGGGCATCTACCATGTGGAAATCCCCACAAACCAATGAATGGGCCTTAAGGATTTCATCAACCATCCATCTCTAGAAAGGTTTTCTCTCATTTGCATTGTTGAAAGAACATGTAGATATGAGTCAACATGTAAATGTCCATATTGCAATGTTTCATATTACTTAATTGCCCAAGAGGAGACAAAGTAGCCCATCCAACCTCGTAAGCCATTGTCAATGATAAAGGGAGAAACCATTGTCTAATGTTTTTGGGGCAACATTGGGTAAATTGCGGCAAACGTGTGGAGGAAGCTAGAATTAGGGTTAAGTGGAGGGAAACTTGTAAACACTTGTATTAAAATAAGGAGAGGAAATCCCATAAAGAATCTATAAATAAGAGAGGAAAAATCATTTCCTCGTCATTGTGGATTAGATATTTATGTTTTGTGCACTAAGGCTTTGAGGGTTTTAAGACCCCTTTTTCTTTTGATTGGTTTTGGTGGTGATGATCCCACACTAGCCAATCCCTTCCTTTCTCTCATCTGTTTGACACAATTGTTTTGAGGCACTTTCATATGATTTTTGGCATTCAGGGAGAGATATTTGTTTGGTTGTCGGTTTGAAAGGCATTTTGTGGTTGTTAGAAGCTACTTAGTGGTAGCGAAGGTTTGGTCAGGAACAACTAGAGCCAACCTTTGGCAACACAACCTTAATCTAAAGCTTGTGGTTGATTCTTGAAGAGAATTACCTGAGTAGTGGATTATTTGTGGAACAAATCTGGGCAATGACACCTTCTGAGGTCTTGATTAAGGGAGAGGCCTCCTTGTAAGGGGTTTTTTGTGGTAATTCAAAAGTGTTTAAGGCAGTGGTATTCATGAGGGAGTAATGACCACCTTGGAGGATATTTTTGTGAAGCGGCAAAGTACTAGTTGGCAGTGGAGCACTACTTGTAGTAGCGACCCAATTATGAGTGCATCTATGTGACAACATAACCATCTAGGGCAGCATAAACCTTCCTGAGGAAGAAACTAACCCAAAGACCTGTTCTCTATACCAACGAGGCAACAAAAGGGTAGAAAAATAGTCTTAAGGGGTTAGTACAGTACCTTTGAGGTCTTACAGTGGTCCTGGGATATCCTTAGTTGCACAAGCACCTCTTGGTCCTAAGTTGGTAGAAAAGAAGTTGTAGCAGACAACAAAGTAGCATCAAACAACCCACACGATCATATTCGCCTAACAAGTCAGAGCAATGGTATAGGGAAATAGGGACTGCTTTGTACAATAATAGTATTAGATGAAGAATTTAAGCTATAGGGTACATTTGACTTGTAAATTGATTCATTTGTATGAACTATTGGTGGAATATAATACTACTTGTGCTTTCAAGAATCAATTACTGTCATTATTACAAATGCTAAGCAACCATGTCTATTGGTGTAATAGCCCTAAGAGTAGTTGCTAAATTGAAAGTGATGTGAACTATTGATGTATTGTGAAACCTATTGCTTGAATATTACCTTTGTTGTAATACTGTGAAAATCAATAGAATTTGTCTTGTGATCTCATAACCGTAAGGGCAAAAATTCCCTAGGGACATTACACATATTCTACATTATCTAAACAATTTATTTTTTTTAGGGATCAAGGCCACCACTCGCTCAACATCGACCTATAGTACCATTTATATGCTTCTTTCAGGTAGATCTTATTTTTTCTTTTGATAGAGTAGCAATAGGAGTGTTTGCACTCTATAATGATGCAAATATGTGTTGACAAACTTGCATGAAACTTTTAGATAGTCAGCTCTGTAACAATTGAAAGTCATCTAGGGGGTGTCCCTAGATGATGTATGCTATCATCCGCTTAATATTCTTGTGTAAAACTTCAATTCGATTAGCATACAACAAAGCTTCACTTTTGATTCGACAGTAAGCAACCAAAAGTGGAGTAGTTCTTGAGAATGGAATTTATAATGGTTGAAATCAGATTTCTAAGAGTAATAGTAGCAACGAAATTGAAAGTGATGCGAGAAACGAATGTACGCTTGAGTGAAATAATTCAAAACAAGTGCACTTCAATATACCATCACACTACAAAAAAATTCATTCAATAGCCTCCAATGTATTCAAAGAGTTAGAGTCAAACATAATTGAACGAAATCACAAGTTACCCAAGAAGTCGGTTGCACCATAATGAGTACTGAGTGACATGCTGCCTTGAGTTCCTTCGCTTGTGGTGGAGGTAGTGGTCTGAGGAACTAGAACATAGAAAAGTGAGATTTCTGTTGCTACCAAAGCATTTAAGAAAAATTGTCCAACCCTTGTACTGGTACTCCAATATGCATATATGGAAGAAACATTTCCTCTCTCAAACTAGTTGATCCAATGGCTCAAAGCAAGGAAAAGTTGGAAAGGCCAAAAACTTTGTAAGTAAACCAACCTTTTCTCCTTTTCCACTTTCAATTATTTTGGAAAAACACAAAATCTGCTTTCTTTGCTCCGTTTTTTTAGTAAAAACATCAACAAAAAATTCATTTTTTTTGCTCCACTTCTTGAGTAGAAACATCAACAAAATCTGCTTTCTTTGCCCACTTCTTGAGTGGAAACATCAACAAAATCATCTTTTCACATCTCCTCGTTAAATTGGAAAAATATTTCCTTTCCCCTACTTATACTCGTGAAGACATTTAGTAAAAGCTCTCATTCTCTCATTAAAACTATTTGTCTCCTTTACCATGTGATAAAATAATTAAATAAAAATTTAATTATTTATTTTTTCCACAATTTATGACTTTGAAGTCATAATCCTTGAAAATTTACCCAGAGATATGATTTAGATCCACACCAAGTGTTGGTTCAAGATAGAAGCTAGTGACAAAGATGCTACTCAACTACTCACTTTTCCATGCAAAGGAAGCTCATAACACCCCTCAGTTGCTAAGCTAGGAACTGTGACCAACATTTGCACCTGCCAAATATGTGAACTTACTAATTACATACATGGCTAAAAAGGAAATCTCCCCCCCAAAAAAAACATGAAAGTACATCTTTTGGCCAAATGACATAATCGCCCATAATAACAAAAAAACATAAAGCAAAAAATAACACAAAAGCAAAGGAGCAAGTGCCATTTTGGATGAGTGAAAACAATCCCATTGGACTCACTTTTCTGCAAGGGTCAAGAGGTAGTCAAATTTGATGCGTGGGACCTTGATGGTTTGAATATCGAAAAAAATAAAACTACCCAAAAGACTAGTTTGTTGAGAACTGTCAAAGTTGGATATATGAGGTCCTTTGATCGACATTTGTGCAATAAAGTGTTTGGAGATAGACCAATGTGACTGAGTCTTATTGGACCTTAACCCTTCGATAGCAAGAAGTGCCATTGGGGTTAACACACTCCCACTATGTATTTACACTAGATGTACTTTTTTTATTCCCATTAACCTACTTATTGTGGAAATTTGCTGCACACTAAAAATATTATTTTCTCTATCTATTTATTTATATATAAGATTTCATGTAGACATAATCCATTTTTTGCTCCCCCTCTCAAGATCTATGAATTCCCTAGCTTATTTTTGTGCACTATCAGCAACAAAGTTGACCCTCCATTTGCATTCGTTACTTCTCAATGGTTTTTCTCATGATGATATGGCTTAGTAGTTTGTATATATTCATATTGGTGCTCTCATGCTGATTTGCAACGAGTCCATGTTGAATCTTTGCTTGCTCATGGTTGTTGAATTTTGTAGCTAGAGTCAACGTTCATAATTATTATTTTTAGCCATTGATGTATTGGTAAAGTATGTTCTTCATGCTCGTGTCAAAAAGAAAATGTATTGGACATGTTCTTCATGTCGGTTTCGAAAAGAAAGAATTTAAAATTTAAAATTTAATTATTCTGCCTCCTAAAAGGTTAAGTCCGACCTCCACAAGCTTAAGTTGGCCCCACATTTATAAGCATCCATTTGGCCTCCTAGAAAGATATAAATGAAGACCTCATCCTCTTCCATGATGATGCAACAACCAATCAACTCGAATCTATTACAAGAAGGGTATATCTGCACCTCTAAACAAAGTAACAGAAGGAAAGGACAAGTATAAAGAAGTT
Source organism: Pinus tabuliformis (assembly GCA_031772625.1). NCBI lineage: Eukaryota > Viridiplantae > Streptophyta > Pinopsida > Pinales > Pinaceae > Pinus > Pinus tabuliformis. The sequence goes on from CM062819.1 coordinate 5,323,649, forward strand.
TCTCTCTCTTCATTTATCTAACCTCGCTCATGTGAGAGATAAAACAGTTTTCTAGGTAGACCAATATTATTCTCTTTATGGACGAGAAATCCGAGATTCTCTATTCATTTCCTTGCTTGGAGTTAACGGAGGTCGACATTGCTTGGAGTTGGAGGTCGTCTCAAGACTCAGCGTGGACGAGAGCTTGGACTCAGTATTATTACCAGGGGTCATTACTAGGTTAGTGAGTATTCTCCATGATCTATTTGATCTGTGTTTTGTGCATATTTAGCAACTACATATTGTAATTTGTGTTTCACTACTTAAACTAAAATCATCTACAAACAATCTTCACAATCAATATTATGCACATCAACCAAAGTCTCTTTGACTAACGAGCTAGCTAGTGACCAGTGCCTTTATAATCTAAAGAAAATGGCAGAAAATGCATTTATAGAATTGTTTTGAGTCTAAAATATTTTAAAATATCATTTTCAAATCTACGTAGACTCAAATTCTTATTTTTTTGTACTTTCGAAATAAATTTCAAATTTATGTTCTATGTTTTGTGCATTCCCAACATGAATATAACTTAGAAATTTAGATATCTAGGTTACATTTGAATCTTAACTTTCCATTTCTAGATCATGACTTAGACTCATCCATAGGTATTCCATTTTGGAATTCTCTTGATTTCCTTCATAAAGTTCAACATTTTTCACTCAGGAGCTGAAGGAGGATCCTGAGATGGTGGGGGAGGATTGTCATCCTCACTTTCATCATCTGAAGAAGAAATGTTTTCATGGGTAGAAGAGATAGGGAGAGGTGGCACATCCGCCGAACTAGGCTCGCAGGCCGATATATTTTCATCAAATTTTACATCTCTTCTAATGATAACATTTTTGGACTTAAATGGAATAAGTCTATAGCCTTTGACATCTTCAGAATATCCAACAAAAGTACATTTTTCACTCTTAGGTTCTAAAGCTTTATGCTTTTCATCTGGAATATGGGCCCACGCTTCACTTTCAAAAACACGAAAGTGACTTACATCTGGTTTGATTGAGCTCCATGTTTCTTCTGGAGTGATATTCTTTAAAGCCTTAGTAGGAGTGCGATTTATTATGTAATTTGCACAGTTAATTGCTTCTGCCCAAAAACTAAGACCAAGTCCTTTAGATTGTAGCATAAAATTAGCCATTTCCTTTAAGGTGTGATTCTTCCTTTCAGCTACACCATTTTGTTGTGGAGTATATGGAACAGTATGTTGCATTTGAATTCCATTCTCAGTGCAATAGTTGATGAATGTGTTTTTAACATATTCTCCGCCATTATCAGATCTTAACTTAAGAATTTGATGTCCAGATTGTTTTTCAACAAAGGCCTTGAAGGCCAAAAAGGTGTTAAATACTTCACTCTTGAGTTTTAAGAAGTATACCCAAGTGCGTCTGGAGAAATCATCAATGAAAGTTAAGAAATACTTGCAGCCAGAGAATGACACAACTGGAAGTGGACCACATAAATCACTATGCACAAGCTGTAAAGGGGCTGAGGCATGCCAAGAGGCACGTTTTTCAAAACTGTCCCGATTATGTTTTCCGAGTACACATCCGGAACAAACACCATCTTTGCAAGATACCATAGGAAGACCTGTGACCGTATTTTCTTTACATAGATGCTGAAGGGAGCGATAGTTTAAGTGACCAAATTGCTCATGCCAAAGTTTGCTCACTTCATCGTTATGAGCAACAAATACTGAGGGAAGATTTGATGACCCAAAGTTGTGAAACTTATACAACCTTGTCGAATCATCAGCAATGCCAGTAGCCAAAATCTGTTTAGGATCTCTTAAGTCCTTGATTACAACATCATGAGGTGAAAATTCAACGATTTTACCTTCACCTCAATGAGTTATCTGATATACAGATAGAAAGTTGCAGGATAAGGTTGGAACACATAATACATCATTAAACTGACCATTGTCTAGATGAACAGTTCCAGTCCCTACAACATTAAGAGATCTATCATCACCAACATATATATTTTTGGTGTTACAATCATTTACAGAAGAAAACATGGCTTTGTTTTTGGCCATGTGATAAGAAGCTCCAGAATCAATGAGCCACTCATGAGAATGAGAAGAAGAAGATACATTTAATGCATAGCCAGACCGAGATGCTGGACAACCACATGCAGAAAGTGCCATTCCTGAAGATGAAGTTGAAGTTGAAGATTTCCCCAAATGGATGTTATGCTTCTTCATTGCTGCTTCCAAGGCTTCCATCTTCTTAAAGCATTTTGATTCTAAGTGGCCATCTCGATTACAAAAATTGCAATGTCTATCAGTCTTCTTCCCTTTGTTTTTATTTGTCTTATCATTTTGTTGAAATGATTTTTCATTTTGGGGCTGAAATTGCTTAGGACCCTTGTTTGGTTTAGGACCATTCTTTTTAGGATATGACTTCTTAGGATTCTTTGAATTTGGTTGCTGCTGGGCGGCTAACGCTTTCTTGGAAGAGTTTCCAAGATTAAGAAGACCAAGGTGTAAGAGTTTTTCTTGTTCTCTTATTAAAGAATCACAAAAAGAGTCAAAGGAAGGGGACTTGTAGTCTGTTCCTTGAGAAATGAAGGCTTCTCTTGTAGAACGGAAGGTGGAAACAAACACAGAGTAGGCTGGTCCCAACTTTGTAAGAATGGAATAGATAAGGTTACTATCTTATTTCTTAACTTTAACACCTTCCAAGAGGTATCTAAGGGTCTTGAACTTGGACAAGAAATCTTCAATGCAAAAAAAATTATTAGGGTCCAATGTAAGCAACTCATTTTCAAGTTGATGGGCTCTAAGTTCATTTTTAATCCCAAAAACTTTATTGATTTGTTTCATTGCTTCATCAGGAGTATCAAGTTCTGTAATATGGAATCTAAGATCTAGAGAAATAGACATCCCTATCAATCCACGTGCTTGATCTTGCCTATTTTCCCATTTAGCAACCTTATCTTCATCCTTCGGTTTCTTTTCTTGGCCTGAGGCTATTCTGTAGAGACCTTTACTTCTAAGTAAATCCTCAATGTAGGCCAACCATTGGAAGTAGTTGGTGCTGTCAAGGGTAACTTGGTATTGACTTTCCATTTCAATGGAAACTGAAGCTAAAGATGCTAAAACTAAGTGTTCCAATGGATAGATCTTGAAAAACTAGGCTGGTTTAAAAAAAACGGCTCTGAAAACGGCTTCCGGATGAAGAAGTTATGGCTTTTTGAAAAAAAGTTGTTGAAGTTGCCGACGAGGTGCCAGAATGTGCGGAAATGAAAAAGTCTGCCCCCACAAAATGGAGACTTGAACCCAAGACCTCTACTCTCTTAGAATAGCTTTGAACCAATTGAGCTATACAAAAAATTTGAGAGAGAGAGAGGGGGGGGGTTGATGCTTTGGGTTGCGTGATTGCTTTGAGAAGGCTCTTTTTCCCCACAAAACAAAAAACACAAAACCCAACACAGACATGCAAAGAAAACGAACCTTACGGCTCGAAGTTAGCTTTAGCCGAAAAACTAAATATTTTCAAAAATGAACCTTGCGGCTCAAAGTTAGCTTTGGCCGGAAACTAAATTTTTTCCTCAATGTTTCTGATTTTCCGAGATCACCCTAAGGCGCAGGGAAAAGAGCATACGCATGAGAAAAATCCTTCCTTTCTGTTTCTGATTTGCCCAGATCGCACAGAGTTGCAGCGCAAAGAGCATACGCAAAAATGAAAGGTATAGATCCGGTAATTAAAAAAGCTAAATAAACCGAAACCGAAATAAACAGAGAGAAAATAACAGTAAACTGCAAATAAACACTGTATACCTCCAAATCTTAAAAATGACGCAGCGAGGGCTACTGGAAACCTTTTCGCGTGAAACGAAAGGGGTTCCTCACTGGAACAGATGCTCCCAACACAACAGAGCAGTCCTCTCGGCCCGAAAGCAGTCAGAAACAGCAGATCTAGGAAACAGCAGTCGGATGCAGTTCTACCGGCTTCAGATTTGGATCACCAACGGACGCGGCCCTCAAATAGCTCCGATACCATGTAGGAATTTACAGGGTAAGTTCTTCAGACAGAACACCAAAGGACACCGCTCACAACCAGATCGCAGATCAATACACCAGTATTTTTGACGTGGTTAAAACCCTCAAAGAGGGAAACAGTGCACGGCCTGAGCCAACGCGGCCACTTCAAGCAATTTATTAATAAAAGAATGAAAATTTACATAAGCTTCTCTCATGCACGGATTACCCTACAAATGACCCTCCATGCGCTTTAAATAGAAATCATGGACCAATCGGGTGTCAAGCCACGGATCAAGTGTCAGTAATACCGAGGAGAGAATGAACCGTCGGATCACTACATATCGTGATCGTCGGATTGTAAGTTACAAAATGTACAACGGTAAAGAAACACACTTTACCTAACTCTATACTAGACCAAGTTGTACTTAACTATTTCCTATGTGTCGGAATATCCTAACAAATCTCAGAGTGTGAACCACTCTCACTGATCCCAAATCAATGGAGGTCATCCTAGCATAGGGAGTACGGTAGATACAGCGATGCGTCCATCGATAGCACTACTATGGTCCCTATCCTCATTTCCTTGCTCATTGATCACATGAGAGGTACTTCCCATGAGTCCCAGACTGAATGGGTAGGATGCCTTGACAAAAGAACTAATCATCCTGGCCTATAGGAAAACTAATCACCCTATTCCACAGTCGCCACGGAGAACAAATCATCCTGGCCCACGGGAGAACTAATCATCTTGTTCCACAGTCGCCACGAGGTGTCACAGGGGACGGTTGAACCTTTACCTTGTACATAGTGCACCGCCAGGGGATGGTGAGTCGCCCTATGGTCACATGTCGCTCCAAGAAGTACCTCGCACCCTCCTAGAGCTCCCAAAGCTCAATACACCATACTTGACCCTCATAAGAGGGTCTCTGAACAACATCAAGTCGTTCTCGAAAAGTTGGGAATTTGACCTTTCCTAGGGGCTTTGTCAAAATGTCAACGACTTGTTCATCTATATCGATATGTTGGAGCCTTATTGCTCCTCGCTGCACCATATCTCGAATATAGTGGTACCTGATATTGATATGCTTGGAGCGATCATGAAATACGAGATTTTCTAATAAACGAATCTCGCTCTGGTTGTCGCACAGGATCACGGTGGTATCCAATGTAAATCCAAATAGCTCACTGAAGAGCTTTTGCAACCAGACTATCTCATAGGAGCCCATGCTAGCAGCAATGTACTCTGCCTCGGCGGTGCTCAAAGCCACCGACTTCTGCTTCCTGCTCATCCAGGATATCGAGGCAGATCCCAAAGAGAAACAGCACTCGAAAGTGCTCTTTCGGTCCACCACACTGCCTGCCCAATCAGCATCAGTATACCAGAGTAGTCTCACATCTCCGGCAGTGTATCTCAACCCATGAGTGATTGTACCACGAAGATATCTCAACAGATTCTTGGCACCAATCCAGTGTGAGTGGTGAGGCTCAACCATATGTTGACTCAATGTGTTGACTGCAAAGAATATATCTGGACGAGAGTTCACCAAGAACATTAATGCTCCGACGAGTTGACGATACTCTATAGCATTTCGTAAAACAGGTTCAGCAGCACTACCGCTTAACTTCTTGAATTCAAGCTCCATCAGAGTAGTTACGGGCTTGCAGTCTACCATGTTGAATCTCTCCAATATCTTCACCACATATTTTCCTTAAGATAGAAAAATCTCCCCTGGTTTCTTCCAGACTTCAAGTCCTAGGAAATAGTGCATAAGTCTTAGGTCTTTCATCTCGAACTCAGAAGCCAACTCCCTCTTACATTCGTGAATGAGAGGGTCTACACCTGTTAGAAAGAGGTCGTCAACATATAGCACCAGTATGAGAAGCTTGTCATCTATAACCTTAAAGTAAAGGTTAGGGTCGGCTTCACTCCTAGTGAATCTCAGCTTCATCAAGTAGCTATCGATCCTCTCATACCATGCTCGTGGTGCTTGCTTTAGCCCATAGAGGGCCTTCTTCAATCTGCACACATGAGATTCTTGATCATAAATCTCAAATCCCTCGGGTTGCTCCACATAGACCTTCTCTTTGATCGAACCATGTAAGAACACAATCTTGACATCCATCTGATGTAGGTTCCATCCTTGCGAAGCAGCAATGGCTATGACGAGCGGATGGTGGTATATCGGGCAACAAGTGCAAATATCTCGTCATAGTCAATACCTTCCTTCTGGGAGAAGCCACGAGCGACAAAACGAGCCTTGTACTTTTCCGCACTTCCATCAATTGCATGCTTTATCTTATAAAGCCATTTTGAAGTGACAACTGCTTTGCGCTGGGGTTTGGGACCACATCCCAAACATCGTTTTTCATAATGGACTCATATTCATCGATCATAGCATCCTTCCATACTTGATGCTTGACAGCATCAGTGAATGACATAGGCTCATTTTGGATGACTGTGCTCATAATGATCAAATATCCCTGATACTTGTTCGGCTTCTAAATTTCACGGAAGGTTCCTCTGGGTGTAATGTGTCCTTCAGCATCATCAAGTGTCCCCCTAAGCCATGAAGGCCTCTTCCTAGAAGAGGAAGGCTCTTGCAAAGGAGGATCAATAGGATCCATAGGTTCTTCCACATCAGGCATCGTCTCATCTTCCTTTTCCTTTGGTTCCCCGGTGTCAGCTTCTTTAGATCCCCTTAAAGTAGGAAGATTGTCTACTTTGCTAAGAGCCATATCTTCGTCAAAGGTGACATCATGACTAATCTCGACTTCCCCTTAACCAACTACATAGATTCTATAGCCCTTAGTAGTTTCACTATAGCCCACGAAGATTCCTTTCTTTCCAGATGCACCCAATTTATTCCTTTTCCCTTTTGGCAAATGAAAATATACACGGCTTCCAAAAATTCTAAAATGAGATATGTCAGGTTTCTTACCGATGAACATTTCTTCGAGAGTCTTGGAAACCAGTGCTTGATGAGGGTATCAGTCATCGATTTTGTACATATACGACAGTATTTGCAGCTTTGGCCCATAGAAACTTCGGAAGTCTTTGATCATGGAGCATAGCACTGACAGCTTCCACAACTGTATGATTCTTCCTTTCCGCCACACCATTCTGCTCAGGAGTATATGGTGTAGTAGTCTCCCTCTTAATGCCAGCCTCTTTGCAAAAGTCATGAAACTCATTGGATTCATATTCAGTCCCATTATCAGTCCTTAAGGTCTTGATCTTCTTTTCGGTTAGATTCTCGATCAAGGCTTTGAAGTGCCAAAACTAGGAGAACACTTCATCCTTATTTTTCAAGAAGTATATCCAAGTCTTGCGAGAATAATCATCTCTAAAAGTGAGGTAATATAAATATACTCCCAAGGAGTTCATAGGCATCATGGCGGATATGTCTGAGTGAACCAACTGCAATATATCAGAGGTCTTGCTTTGGCTTGAGGGGAATGGTCCCCTTTTGAGCTTTCCTTCAGCACATCCTGGACATACACCTTCTTGCTCTAATCTGAATTCGGGCATCCCGGTCACCATTTTTCTTACATCGGATACAACTTTATAATGAAGGTGAGCAAACCTCTGATGCCATAGTTCGGACTAAAGAGATGTGTCACAAGACATGACACCCAGCGGACTTCCTCCAACCTTGCCATCGTTGAAGGCCACCTTGTAGCCTTTGTCTTCCATTGCCAAAATGGACACCAGGTTCTTTTTGAGATCAAGTACATATAATACATCTTGTAAGTGGATGGTATTACCCTGATTCAATTGAAGAGTGACATTTCCTACGCCTTTCACGGGATATTTTGAATTATCTCCAAGAACAATTTCCAAGTTGGTTTCCTTTTCTATCAGATTATTGAGAGCTTCTTTGTAACCAGTGAAGTGCCTTGAGGCACCACTATCAATAAGCCAATTTCCAGCGAGTCCGAGGGAGCAGTAGTAGATAGAGCTGCTGGTAGATAATATTCATCTTGCTTATTGTCAACAGCGTTAAATTCATACCTGGAATTTCTTGCCTTCTTGAATGGTTGTCCTCTTCCTTGATTTTCGGCACTTCTTTTACCTCTGCCATTTGACCTGCCATTCCTTTGATTGCCTTGTGAGGGATTTTGATCATCATCCCGATGTGAGTCCCTTTTATCAGGGCACTCCCTTACATAATGACCTGTTTTATTGCAATTGTAACATCGTCCTTTTCTTCCACCCTTTGGTCTAGCCTTTCCTTTGAATTTAGCCCCGGAATCTTTCTTCTTTTAGTATGAGAAGAAAAGGCAGAGGGATAACCTTTAAGTATGGGCATTTCTTGCTCTTCCATCCTTGTTTCTTCTTGAATGCATCTAGCCATTAGTTCCTCAAATCCAGGAATTACATTATTGTTGAGAAGAGTAGTCCTGAATATATTCCATTCAAATGGCAGTCCTCCAAGAGTTGTGAGTGTCATTTCCCTATCAAGAATTACTTCCCCAATAGATAGGAGATCATTCTTGATCTCGGTGATCCTTAAGAAATATGCTTGCATACTCTCATCTTTGTCCTTCTTAATTTCCTTCAGCTTATTTCTAAGAAACAAGACTTGATTTGCATCATTAACTTTAAATAAACTCACCAGTCTATCGTAAATTTCCTTGGAGGTGTTTAGTTCGGAAACATAAGCCACCAAGCGCTTGTCGATAGAGTCTCAGATGATCTTCCTTGCTTTGACTTCTCCCTTGGTCCATTTGTTCCTAGCAGCAATAGATGCATTTGATAAAGGCTCAACAATTCCACCTCTCACATGGTCCAACACTTCCTGTTCTTCTAATGTTAGATCAAAAGACATCTTCCATCCGTGATAGTCAGACTTCTCACGGAGTTTGTCTTCAGCAGAGAAGTGTGTTGAGGACCCCGTGATTTCTTTAAGATAGCCTTGCCAACCTTCTCTTTGGTGATTGCTCTTGCTCTTGCTTGGGCTTTGTCTTCACCTCAGCTCCAATACCATGTTAAATTATGGTATGTTCTATGCTTAGAGCAGTTTACTTATTTTTCTTCTTATTACCCACAGATAGAACATTAAATGATCAACAGAAAACAAGCCAAGACAAGAGACACAAGATGTGGTGGCTAGCCAAGGACAAACCCCAATGTGGGGAAAACCTTTGATCAAATCTTCTTTTATCTTCAATAGCTCAGCAAAGAGAAATAGTACAAAATCTGAATTCTGTAATTTTATATCAACAGCAGCAAACCCTAGATCAGCAAAGTCAAACTTGGTCAAACTAGTTGAAATTGACCTCTAAAATGCTTGGTCAATTTCCAGTCAACTTGTCCTCGAACAACCTGAAGAAACAGCGCTTGAACAGCCCCAAAAGTACAATCAATTTGCAAATTTCTGAAGTCAACTTGCAGCCCTGAACTAGGGGAGTCAACACCGGTCAAACCAGAAGTCAGATCACCTCAGTTTTCGTGCCAAAAATTGTGGCCTGCCTAAGAGAGGCAACTACACCCAATCCGCACTTCTGAACGGTCAACGCTGGTCAAAGAGATGACCTGCTGCGCTAGTGTGCTTCTTTCTGCATCTTCCTTGCCCTAGGACGTCTTCCTTTCAGCCACACGTGAGAGAGAGAGAGACTCCTTTTATGCGTAGGGGAGAGAGAGAGAGAGAGAGAGAGAGAGAGAAGATGAGTGAATGAATTGTCCAAATGAGGAGGAGGCTCCTTGTATTTATATGCAAACGTTGAAGATGAATAGATGTGACTGTTGGGCTTCTGTGCCTACATAAGTTTGTTGGACGACCTTGACAATTTGTCCATAAACAAAATAAATTCATATCTCCATAAATACTTATTGGAATCGAATGATCTTTAGATCAATCCTACACCTCTCGATGGGAGGAATCTAGGAATAATATCAGTAGCCATAAATAAGGTGATCCACATGGAGTTTGGCCCTAGTTGTCAATTTGAACAAAAATACATAAGCAATGAGGCTCTAAATGACCTATAAAGTCCCAAAACAATGTTGCAAGCTATGAGGCCATTGGCCTACTACAAGTCTACAGTGTATACATGATCAATCATCAAGTTCATTACCACTACTAGCCACAAGATCATCATCAGGAGCTACATAGACATCATCTGGTTCAGATTTTGAGGATGCCTCAACCTAATCTGCAACCTCAGTAGCAATGCCACCAATAACAATAGAAGTGGACCTAATGGAAGCATGAGTTTGTCGACCTGCATGACTAGTGCCTTCCATTGGTTCTTTGCCTTTCCTTGATGCCGCTACTGATCCTGGTTTTGATGCCGCCACAAAATATGCTTCATCCCCCACTAAAGCCATGTCGATATCAAAATCAGCCTCAAACACAGGATCTTCAGTCTCCTCCACCCATTCTAATGTTGGATCAATATCATCCCACACAATGGGATCCAGATCAGATGCTTTGTTCATCATTTGGTTCCTCCTCAGTCGAATGTTGTATTGCACGAAAACAAGATCATTAACCGTTTTTGTTCCAAACGGTTTCTTTTCTTCGTGTGTATGCGCCCAAAAACATACCAATTGCGCTCACAACCTGAAGCACTGCAAGTTTGACTCCTTAATTTCCCTGCAAAACCCCTAAACTACCTTGGAAAAGCCGCAATGTGGGTCCTCAATGGGCATGGCAGGTAACCGGCCGATTTAGGACGAAACTGGCCGGCTTGCTCCAAACCGGCTAGTTTCGTCCTAAACTGGCCGGTTAGGACTGTTTAGGGCCAAATTCTCGCCACAGTGCCTCCTTAACCAGGTTTTTCAACCGGTTCCAACCGGTGGCCCTGCTGACCAACTGGTTAGACTAGTAACCAGTTAGCTAGGCCGGTTTTAAAAACTATGGTTATAAGTTAATGCATTTATGCAAATGGCCTCCCCTTTAACCTTATGTGATCTCCTTAATGGGAAAAGATGATCAAAGCAATGAATGAAGCCCCAAAAGGGTACAAGAGCCTTGGATATGAGAAGATCCACACTACATTGTTGACTGCTGAGAAGTTAGATTTGGAGGCTAAACTAAACCCCATTTGTAATTCATGGTGCATTTCAGGGGTGTCCATCATTTCTAATGGATGTAAGATCAAAGAAATAGGCCTTTCATCAATGTGATTGCTCAGAGCCCATATGGAGCAATGTTTTCCAAGGCAACGGATTGTGAGCACTTGAAAGACTCCCAATTCATTGTTGACATCTTGATTGAATCAGTTGAAATGGTGGGGCCAAAAAATGTAGTCCAGATAATAATTGGCAATGCAACGATGTGTAGAGCAACAGGCCTAATTATTGAAGGCAAATATCAACACATTTTTTGTGTTGGAAACTCTGAGAGGGGGTGAATCAATATTTCTCTTACAGTGAGTTAATTTTCTTTCACAAAGCATTAATTAGCTTCACCATCAAATCGAAACATAAGTCAACAATATTCATAATCAAAAGATCGTAGACACCAGATTTTTACGTGGAAACAATAACCCTTCTGAGAAAAAAAACACTGAACACTTCTGTAATCATTTATGAATACATTAAAAGCTTTAACTCCAACTAAAAAGAAAAGCCCCAACTCCCTAGTACTCTAAAAAAGCATTCAATTTTCGAGCTCCAACTGGAAGGATGCTTCAACACCCTTGCAATTTCTAATTTTCCCTAGCACCACCCTGCCACCCTAAAGTATTTTCAAGCTACAACCTGAAGGTGACTTCAATCACCTGCCTTGTACCACCCAACCACCTTGAAAATGATAATGAAATGGACCAACTATGTGGGCTCCCGTACCAAGGGCAATGACCCACATACAATGATTTTCAACAAAACCCTTACAGTAAACCCTTGCCGCAAATAAAACCCTTATTGTGAAATGAAGAAATATGACAATGTATCCCTTACTACTAAACTACTGCAAGATGATATGAGGATGAAAATCTTATTGTAGTATGATGATGAGACCACTAAACAATTGTTGCTCTGTAGACAACATCAATGGTTTTATGCTTTCTGCCTTGCCAAAATATGTCGATGCCTCTACTTGTAGATGTTTTCCTTAATGTGTAGATGCCTTACAATGCCCACTGGTATAGTCTAGAATAGTATTTGTGTCTTTGCTTCAGAATCTTGCCATTCTTCATTAGTTGATGAACTTTATGAAAACACAACAATTATGCAAGGAGACTTCAACACATCATACCTCCATGAACCCCTTTTGTACTAACCTTTGTCCTCTATCTTGTTTGCAGGAGTTTTACATTCAAGATTATACCATTAGAAGTTCAAAACAATGAGCGATAACCAAAAATTATTTCTTTTGATCTGAACTAACATCAATTTGACATTGGCTACAAGGATAGTTAATTGCAGGAGTGAAACATACCTACATACACTACAATTCTTTGCTTATAGTTGTAGGTGTAGATGTTGTTAACGAAACTTTGAATGGCCAAACTTTTTGACAAGTCAACAACCTAGATCACTGTAACAAGATTTCAAAAACTACAGTTCAAAGCATTCTAAGGCAATTAAGGCAAAAAAATCACAACAAGTTCACATAGTCTTTGTCTAGATATAGATCAAATTGCTCACTTCATTGCACATTAATGTTTGTCGCAAAAATTTAGTCTTTTAAACAAGGCCATAGAGGAGATGCAATCAAAAGATGGTCAAAATTGCACAGAAATATAGGTCACAATTCACTTCAGGAAGCCATGGCCTTGATGATTCAATTACCCAAAATTCTTGTGGTAGCCAGTGAATCCTCCGTTATGCTCAGAATTGCTTCAAGAATAACAAGATTCATTGCATGAATGCTTCAACGTTACATGCAATAATAGGTTTAAACGCCAACAAAACCCTATCCCAAGAACATGAACCATAACACACAGTCCATGAACCCTTCAAAACTTCTCAAAGTTTGGCCTCTTGTTTGATTTGCCTCCACAAGGCTGAAAAAATTTCAAAACAAAATCACTTCGAATGATGTGTGTTTGATGCATATCCAAGAGATGGAGCCACAATGCCATTATATAGAATTTGGAGGATGCAAATTAGGGCAGCTGCCATAATAACTTTAGGAGGGAAGGGTCTAATTTCAAATTTTGAATTTTTAAAATTGGAGCCAAAAATCGAGGCATCTTCCTCATTTTGCTTCTCACATCGTAGTTTTAACAAGGCTTTTGCAAGTGAAAGAAGTGTTAAAATCAATGTTGCACTAATCGTTATTGGGATAAATTCAGCGCGGGGAAAAATTGGAAAAATCATAAAAATCGAGAAAAAATTAGTAATAATCGGGAAAAAATCGTAACATACAAAAATATTCATTTTTTTCAATATTTTTAATATCTAAACCATCTACAGGAATAGTAAGTCCTAACTCCTAAGGAATAGTAAGTCCTGACTCCTAAGTCCCAACTCAGCCTCAAAATATCAACAAAAAATATAATAATGTATCTCATGAGTCATAATGTCATATACAATGAAATGAACAAAATAATTAAAGTCTAATACTATTGATTTCCTCTGCCCCTCTTGCGAGAAAATGCCATAGCTTTCCCTTTCCCTCTAGATGTAGATGCTGGTGGAGTTGGCAGTGGACTCTGCTATGCCCTAGAAGCTGAAGAACTAGGAGCCATAGGAAGTACACCACGTCCTCTACTGGTGGCAGGGGTAGCCTGAGCAAGTGGTGTCACCTCTTCCTCCTGTTGCTCCGCCTCCTCCTCCTCCCCCTCCACTACGTCCTGCACTAACCAATCATTAGCAGACTCCATGAGAGGCCTCTCGGCCTCAACCCTCCATGCAGCAGTGGTGTCAACCCCATCCAATGAGATGGCCTCCATATCAGGTGTCCTCTCAAGTTGCCTCACACACAATAGAAGATTGTAGTAGACGTAGACCATGTCATTGAGTCGTTGGGACTCCAACATGTACAAAGATTATGAAATAATAATTATAAAGAAAATATTGTTTAATAAATTCAAAAAATTATTTGTAAATTTGCAATATTTTAAATTTTTAAGTGTTAACCTGTTGTGCTTCTTGTTGTGTATTTTTTCAAATACACTCCAGTTGCGCTCACACCCTGAGGAGCTACATGGTTGGCTGAGGATTCGAATGGAAAGCTTTTGTAGAAGGGGTACCCTGGCACCATACATTCTCCACCATGCATCTACAACAAAATTACAAATAAAATTTTAAATAAACATAAGAAAAAAAATGGAATTTGAAGAAACAATGAAATTTGAAACAAACTAAAAAATTCCTGGCATTTTAATCGTCCTATCAGTCACAGCCATGTCAAAGACAAATATGCCACCTGCCATCCTATATGTCTCAATTTCTTTAGAGATTTCTATACGTTCCGCTAGAGATCGCACCATCCTCTGAACACAGGGTAAGAATCCATCCATGATCTCAACATCAAATACGAACCCACATGCGTAAGAAAATGCGGGGTTCAAGTAGATCCCTGCAACATGAATGAAACGATGGAGTGTGTTGTTCCATCGTTCATCAATCACTCCCCATAGGAGGAGTTGTCTTTGAAACCCCTCATCTCCCTTATCATCATAGTAGGCCCGAATGGATTCTTTCGCCTTATCCATGGCCTCATACAAGTATGTTGACACCTAATCCTCTGCGATTTGGTGAATTTATGTAAATAGTTAAATTAGGAATGTGAACAGTCATCAGGAGATGAACTAAGCAGTCACATCCTTTGTATATAACAATAGCTACCTGATGAAATAAACACGAATCAGTTTTCTGCCAAACTAGAGTTACTCCTGGCCTGACATGGTATCAGAGCCAGCTCCTTTCTGCTCCACTACTCCCCATATAATTTAGTAACTGATTACCTGCTTCTGTCTGCCATCCCTACGCTCTCTGTCTGACATTCATCTAACATGGGAACGTTTGCACTGCCCTTATACCTGCGCTCTCTGCCTGACATGGTATCTCTGCGCTGAATTAGGTATTAAGGCGATGGTCATAGTAATAATTGAACATTGTTTGAACGTTGGACATGGTATCAGTCTCATATGCTTGAACAATGGAAATTTCATATATCTGAACGTTGTTACGCATATAGTTTCTTTTTCAATAAAAACACTGTTGTTGTTAATACGCCTGAGACTGCGCACTGCATATTTGAGACAGCATGATATGCCTGCTCATGTTTTGTTAATAAATCTGATATGCTTGGCTATTGTGGTGATAATACCTGAGATACGTGGAGATGTGTTGTTGGAGTGTGCTGCATTCTTTTTCATTTGAACGCAGATAGAGTCTATCCGATTGCTGGTGATTTCAGACCTAGTTTGGATGAGTCGCAGCTAAATTTCATAAACATTTATGTATTCATCACCCACCAGAAGTAGGTGTATCTGCTATCATCTTAATGTCAACATTTATAAAAGAAATATTTATTGTGAAGGCCAGTCGCAAATCTGAGATAACTCCTGCGTTCTCTGCTATTTTTCTGTCCCAATCAGTTATTGCCTCAATTTTGTAAGACTGTACAGAGACTGTCAATTGGTATCCAAAGCTCTGTGCATTGTTTTTAGATGAGCGTTTCCCTGTATTTTTTGATGAGCGTATCTTTGCTCCTCCATGAAAACTGGTCAATGTCATATTTCTGCTGGAATCCACATGACTGAGCCCACTCCTAGTCGAGTCATTTGCAATCATTGACATTTGTAATCAATCCACATGGAAGTCCACGGCTCGGAATGCAGCGATCTGAGAATGCACACTCGTAATCCGCCTTCGGTTTGAGAGGATTGAAACATTGTAGGATTTTCTGAGAGATGATTTGGTTGATGTGGATGATTGAAGCGCTGGATGTGATTTGAGTGGAAGCAAATGCCTCTGGTCCGACTGTTGGTTCGTGAGGTGTGACCAGTTTCAGGCCCAAGTTTCATCACTGCCTCAATACATTCAACACAACGGTTTTAGCAGCCTTGAATAATTTTTTTGTTGCGCTGGAGGACTAAGTTGCGATACTCCCTTTTAAAAAAAAATTGGTTGAAATATTCTCTTTGGATTGAATAATATGTTGCCATACTTCTTTCTTTTAAATTCTAGTCAATATATTGAATGACAGAGGTGTGAAATTGTTGTATGGTGAATGGTGTCAAATACATTTTCAAATGTTGTTGTTTCATGTAAAAACATTGGTGCAGTGAGCGTGGAATGAAATTTTATTAAGTTTTTTTTTATGGCAATATGTTATATGCTTGAGAAGTGGAAGGTGTAACATATATATTGTTTTCTATAAGCAGAAGTAATTTCTTTTCTTACAGAATGCATTCAATCATCTCCATGGTAGGAATAGTTCTCACTGGCAAGGAGAACTATCCTGAATGGTCCCAAATGATAAAACACACCCTCATCTTCAATGAGTTGTGGAAAGGAGTGTGTGTCGGAGAAGGAGACAAAGACCCAGTACAGCGTACCTCAGACAAAGAGCTCGTCATTTGGGAAAACAAGAACAGCAAAGCTTATGCATTAATCGCAGCATCTGTAAATGAAGAAATGAGTCGCCATATTTCGTCATATTCAACTACCTTTGAAGCCTTACAAAAGCTGAAAGAACTCTATGACTCACATTCTGCACTTGAAGTTGTTCAGCTCATGATTAAACTCTTCACTCTTGAACTGAAAAATAATGATCCTCTTGCTCTTGCATCTGAAGTAAAGTCTATAATGCATGATATCAATTCCACTAAGGTTGAGTTGGATATCCCTCTTATTGCTTTTCTCAAGGCACTCTATCCTACTTACTCCAATTATCTTGAGTCTTTGCAAGCAAATGGAAATCTCAAAGATATAACCTTTGACTCTCTTGTGAAAAAGTTTGTTGAAAGAGAGAAAGCTTTTGGAAAGAAGATAGCCCCTGAATCTTCTGAAGAGACTGTGTGCCTTGCTCATAAAGAAAAGCAACCTGCTCAAGATTCTACAAGAGGAAGAGGTGGACAAAGAGGAATAGGAAGATATTTCAGAGGCAGGGGGGGCAGACATTCTCAAGGAGAAAAGGCAGATCTGCACTGCATTCGCTGCAAAAGAAATGGATCACATGATGCCTCTACATGCAAGCTACCATGGGACAAAATTAAGCAGAAAAGAAACCAACAGAAAGGTAAAACTGATGATACAGACAAAGGTAAAGCACCTGAATCCGCTCACTATATTGAGGCACAATGTAACATTGGAGTAAATGAAGATTTGTTTAATGCTTCACTTGCTTCTTCGAAAAATGATTGGTTACTTGATTCAGGAGCAACCTGTCACATGACTCATAGAAAAAAAAAATTGAAGATTTCACTGACAATGTTGATGGAGCAGTGTACTTTGCAGATCAGTCAAAAATCAAGCCATCAGAGCTTGGCACAATCAGGCTTAAACTGCCTGGTCTTCCAGACGTTCTTCTGAATCATGTTCTATATCTCCCACAGCTCAAGAGAAACTTGGTGTCCTTAGTCCACATCCGCCAACAAGGTCACTCCATTCATATGTTTGATGGCAAGCTTGAGGTAAGAAAAGCCTCTGACCACTCACTTGTCATGAGGGGAATAAAAGAAGAAAGGCTTCTCAAACTGCAAGGAACCTCTGCTCATGCACAACATTTCTCATATATTTCTCATCATGAAGAAGGTACACTTCCATCAAGTTTATTATGGCATGCTAGATTTGGACATTTAAACTATGATAGTCTCCGCTTATTGAAGAAAAATGGTGTTGCTGGTTTGCCTACAATTCCTAGGAAACATAAGCAATGTGATGCTTGCATTCTAGAAAAGCATAGCAAACAGTCTTTTCATGATTCACATTCAAGAGCACATAGGAAGCTTGAACTCATTCATTCAGATTTATGTGGTCCAATGCCTGTTCCTTCTGCAAATGGAAATAAATATATCATGACATTTGTTGATGATTACACCAGAATGTGTTGGGTTTATTTATTGAAGAACAAATCTGATGCTTTTCAAACCTTCAAGAATTTTCATAAATGGATTGAAAATGATGCACAATCTCATATTGGGTCTATTCGCACTGATAATGGAAAAGAATATACATCAAATGAATTTGAAAACTATCTTCGGCAACATAGAATCAAACATCAAACAATTGTGCCTTATAATCCCCAACAGAATGGTGTAGCTGAAAGAATGAATAGAACAATCTTGAATATGGTACGATCCATGCTTTTCTTCAAAAATGTAAAGATAATGTTTTGGGCTGATGTTGTTCTATGTGCTGCATATATAAAGAATAGATGTCCATCGAATGCTATAAGAAACAAGACTCCTTATGAATTGTGGTATGGACATGTTCCTTCGGTAAAACATCTCAGGATCTTTGGTTCCACCTGTTATGCTTTGATACCAAAGGTACATAGAAACAAACTTGGTGCTAGAAGTCGTAAGTGTATCTTCCTGGGGTATTCAAACACCTCCAAAGCATACCGCCTCTATGATGAAGTGAATAAAAAGTTTGTTGTATCTAGAGATGTAATTTTTCTTGAATCATCCAAATCTGACAATGTTGTTGAGCGGCAACTTGATCGCTTGGATAGATTCGCAAAAACGAAATCATTTCAAGAATTTGATAGTCAGATTCCACATCTTGAAAGGGGGATTCCTATGCTAGATCAACATGTGGAATCTTCTTCTGAAGAACAATCTCCCCTGCATGAAACTCCAACAACGGATGATGCTTTAAGTGATGTAATTGATAGAATTGGGAGACTCAATCTTGATTCAGTCCCAACTCAATCAACAGAGCAACCTGAACCATCTCAGAAAGGTCCCCCAAAGTGGCTGACAAAGACACTTGAAAGTGTTCATCCTGATGAAATTGGAAAAACAGGAACCAGAAATTCAAACCAACAAAATGGAGGTGATGTAGATGATTCTAATTTACCTGTTGATATGGATGTTACTTATAATTGTGAATTGAACTTGTCTACAGATTTTGAACCAACTTCCTTCAAAGAAGCTGCTTTTCATGATGAATGGAAAGAAGCAATGCAAAACGAGTATGATGCTCTCATAAAGAACAGCACTTGGAAGCTGGTTGATCCTCCATTTGGAACCAAACCAATTGGCTGCAAGTGGGTCTACAAGAACAAGTACAAAGCTAATGGCTCACTTGACAAGCACAAAGCTAGGCTTGTGGCAAAAGGTTTTGCACAAAAAGAAGGGGTCGATTATGAGGAGACTTTTGCCCCCACAGCAAAATGGGCCACCATCCGGACACTCTTTGCACTAGCAGCTCAGAACGGTTGGAAAGTACATCAAATGGATGTAAAAACTGCTTTCTTGAATGGAGATCTAAAAGAGAATGTTTTTATGTCCCAACCTGAAGGATTTGTTGTGAAAGGACATGAACATAAAGTATGCAAACTTGTGAAGTCCTTGTATGGCCTCAAACAAGCACCGCGAGCCTGGTATGAAAAACTAACTAAGCATCTTCTGAAACTCAACTTCAATCATTTTGATCTTGATGATGAAACTTTATTTGTCAAGAAAGTTGGCAAAACAGTTGTATATCTTGTGGTATATGTAGATGATCTTTTAATGACAGGGAACAATGAAAGCTACATTGCATCCATAAAGAAGGAATTGGGGAAAAGTTTTGAAATGACTGATTTGGGCTATGTTCATTACTATCTTGGCATTGAAGTAACCCAACATCCAAAATCCATATTTCTTTCTCAAAAGAAATACATTGGAGATTTGTTAAACAGATTTGGCATGACAGAGTGCAATCCTCTTTCTACTAGAATGGAACAAAACTTAAAGCTCACATCTACTGAAGGAAAGGAATTTGAGGATGCAACAAAATATAGACAGCTTCTAGGAAGTCTCAACTACCTTACTACTACCAGACCAGACATTTCATTTGTTGTTGGAATCCTCTCCAGGTTTATGCAAAAGCCTTGTGAGGGACATTGGTCTGCTGCAAAAAGAGTTCTAAAGTACTTGAAGGGAACTCAAGACTTTGGAATCAAGTACACACCGGTGGATGACTTCAGTTTGATTGGATACTCTGATTCAGACTTCGATGGAGACAAAGAAACTGGGGTATGTACTTCAAGATATGCTATGAGTCTTGGATCAGGAGATGTCTCCTGGAGATCACGCAAACAATCAGTTCCAGCAAATTCCACAACAGAAACAGAATACGTGGCAGCAACTGAAGCAACAAAAGAAATTGTGTGGCTCAGGAAAATTCTTGAAGATTTGCAGGTAAAACAAGTACAATCAACTCCACTCATGATTGACAACACCTCTACAATAAAGTTGGCCAAGAACCGAAAGTTCCATGATCGTACAAAGCACATCAATACTAAATATCATCTAATCCGACATCATGTTGAGGCCAAAACAATCCATCTCCATCATTGTTCCACAAATGAGCAAATTGCAGACATCTTCACCAAAGCGCTTGGAAGAGAAAAGCTTGAAAGATTCAGAACGATGCTTGGACTCACCAACATCCCTTCAGATTAAGGGGGGGAATGTTGACACCTAATCCTCTGTGATTGGGTGAATTTATGTAAATAGTTAAATTAGGAATGTGAACAGTCATCAGGAGATGAACTGAGCAGTCACATCCTTTGTATATAACAATAGTTACCTAATGAAATAAACACGAATCAATTTTCTGCCAAACTGGAGTTACTCTTGGCCTGACAAAGTAGCCCATTATGGGCTTCTCACCATCAACTAATCGAAGAACCTTTGCCAAAGGTTCAGTAATGGCGCACACCTCTTGCACTCCCACCCAGAAGTCTTCCTGGTATGAAACTAGTCTGCATATGGCCTCTCCCTCTAATTTGCGGCTCATTGTCAAAGCACGCCACTCCTCTGAAAAAAGCATTCTCTTCACACCCCACATAGAATTCAAGAAGGATTGAAGAGATATGAAACTGGTGGCAAATGTAGGCATTATGATACAAGTGTTGTCCTTGATGGCAACTCACTCAGAGACAGGTACAAGTGATGGCAACTTGATCAGAGGACAGATCTCAGTACAGCAGGACAAGAAAGAGATACACGCAGGTTCATTAAGGAAAACCAGCGTGTACACGTAGGTTGGCTTCAGTAAAAGCGCGTACATGTGAAAAGTACCTTTGTTCCGTGGCAGTTAGTCCTTGGAAGTTGTGCCTATGGTTTTGGACCACGGTGTCTCGACGGGCGTGTCGATCCCTAGTTTTGAAGTTGATGGTATTGTGTTACTATGGTTTTGGTCCGTGGTATTGTGAAGTGCCTAAGGCTATATAAGGAGAAGATCATTAGGCAAAGTATGGTATGTATTGTGTGTCTGACGAAGTGAGAAGATCTGGTATTGCTGGTTATCTGTTCGGGACGCTTGGCAAGGGTCGGATCTGACAGCGAAGGTATAAGTAATTATTTCTAGATCTGCACGCGGGTTGCCTTTGGAGAAAGTGCGTATACACGCGGTTTTGGTACAGTGAAGTAGCGTATGCATAATAAGATTTGATATTTCAGGTTGCTGTTGATTCTGGTGGTTGTTGCAGAGTTCTGGGCTCTGGTTTGGGTTCTGTGTTCTTGGTGACAGGGTTTCAGTGATTCAGTATTGGGTTGTTTAATGAATTATGATGCAAGTATAAGTTGATGATTGTATTGCAGTAATGTTTGTTTTGTACTCATGGATCCAGTCTGAAAATTGATGAAACGTGGTCCCTGAAGGAAAGAGGGTTGTAGCCTTCTGTAGGGTCAGCACCTACGTACTAGTAAATGGATCGGCTAGTACAAGAGCTGAGGGGGTTGTAGCTCCCTTCCAAAAGTAGTTGGAAAACGAGAGAGGGTTGTAGCCCTCTGCAGGTTGTAGCCTGCGTACTGGTATAAGGCTGCACCAGTACAAAAGATTGTAAACTGAAGTTTCTTATTAAAGAAAGAAAGAGACGACTTGCAGCAGGTGGTTTTCACCCACATTGGGTTTCCACCTTATATCATGGTGTTCATGTGTGTGGCTTTTATGTGATGATCTATTCTGTTATACTGCACCTGTTTACTGTCAATGTGGTTAATAATGTTCTGATGCATTTACTGAAGATAAGCTAACTGAATCATAAGATTTCTGGATATACGCTAGTTGCTTTAGACACAGTAGCGTGTACACGCTGGTTCACTTAACTGAAGTAGCGTATATGTTTCTGAGCATGAAATTTGAAAAGTTTTATTGATCTATTAATACTGATTCACCCCCCCCCTCTCAGTATTATTTCCAACAATTGGTATCAGAGCAGGTCCTTCAGAGGAAGCTTGATCGCTTGAAGGAAAAGATCCATCAGAATGGCTAATCCAGAAAGAGAGGCACACATCAAGCCACCAGTCTTTGACGGGAACAATTTTACTCACTGGAAGATAAGAACCACTGCATATCTACAATCACTTGGAGCAGAAGTTTGGGGAATCGTAGGAGGAGGATACAAATTCCCATCAGCAACTCCTACAGATCCAGCAGAGAAAAAGCAATATGAGCTCAATGCCAAAGCTGTTACTGTCCTATTGAGTAGTTTGACTCAATCAGAATTTATGAAGATCATGCATTTCAAATCAGCTAAGGAAATATGGGACAAAATCGTTACAAGCTACGAAGGAGATGATCAGGTAAAAAGAGCAAAGCTTCAAACTCTCAGAATCCGGTATGAAACTCTTAAGATGCATAGTAATGAAAGCATAGCTAATTATTTCCTGCGTATGGATGAGATTGTGAATTGTATGAGGGATCTGGGTGAAGAATTTGAGGAAGTTGTCTTAGTTGAGAAGGTTTTGAGATCTCTGTCTACTAAATTTGATTCTAAAGTATCTGCCATAGAAGAAAAGGAGAATGTGCAGAAAATCACCATGTCACAACTTCACGGGATCTTAACTGCTTTTGAAATGCGACAAGAGGTACCACCAGAAGCCGCATTCGAAGTGTCAGAGGAAGAAGATGAGGTAAATTTTGTCAAGAATCTTGAACGGGGAACTGGACGGTTCAAAGGTAAACTACCTTTCAAATGTTTTCTATGTGGTAGAGTTGGTCACTATGCTGCTAGATGCCCTCATAACAAAGGAAAGATATCTGAAGAAGATGGTAGAAGCTATTATACCCATATTAAAAGTTCATTCAATGATAGTGAAGATATTAGAAGTCTCATGGCACATGAAAAGAAGAATGCTTCATCCAATAATAGCGAAGATATTAAAAGTCTCATGGCACATGAAAAGAAGAATGCAAAAACTGAAGAAGATGCCAAATTAAAAGAACAATTGGAGACAGAAACTAGGGTAAGGGAGCAATTACAGGATATAGTAAAGGATCAGAGCACAACTATTCAGAGACTTGAATCAAAGATTCTCTCTCTAAAAGAAGATCTTGAAGATCAAGAACATGAAGTGATCAAACTAAAGCGACAAGTGGAAGAAGGAAGAAAAGCTGAAGAAGACCTAAGGAATCAGTATCTGAAAAAGGAAGAACAACATCTAGTTGAGGTAAATATCTTGAAAGGTAAAATAGAAGAAAAGGATAAGCTTTTACGATTTCAAGATAGTACTAAAGTCTTGGATGATATTCTTAATAGTCAAAGGTCTCCTGCTATCAAAACTGTTCTTGGTTTTCATGAATATGTTGAAGGTGAATCTAGTGCACAAGGTGAGGCAATGAATTCTAATGAGAAATCTAAAATGCTGAACAAGGAACAACCAAGGAAAGAAATTCCTCAAGGAAGATCCTTTACTCCTAACTATGAAAGTGATAGACGATTATTTCCCCCACTGAATAATGTTGAATGTTATGTATGTCATAATCTTGGACATGTTGCAGCCAGATGTAGAAGTAGAATGGGTCAAGACCATTACAAAAGATCATCACATCCCAGGTATTTCAGAGGATATTGCTTTGCCTGCAATGCATATGGACACAAAGCAATTGATTGCGATAGAAGGAACATGAAATATGTAAGATGTTATACATGCAACAACTATGGGCATAAAGCAAGGGAATGCAGGAGCAGATTTCAAAATTCAAAACAAGAGAACCATACATCATCACAGTTCCAGCAATGAAAGAAGACAGAACTCTTGGGGGCAAACCAACTCTTTGTTGTTGGTGAATTTTCTCATCAACCTAAGCACAGATGTATGATTATATATAATTTTGGAATGCTTTTTGATGACTCAACAATATCTTTGACAAAGGAAATTTTCCATGTCCTCCAACATCAAATCAATACAATGTGCAGCACAAGGTGTCCAAAATAAAGTAGGATGTCTGTCCATAAGCATCCTGCCATCAGCAACATAATTTGCAGCATTGTCTGTTACGACTTGGACAACATTTTCTGCACCCACCTCCAAAATAAACACATCCAGCGAATCACATAAAGTTTTTGCATCTTTGATAGGTGCAGATGCATCAACAGATTTGATAAACATAGTCCCCTTGGGACAACTAACCAAGAACAACAGATTTGATAAACATAGTCCCCTTGGGACAACTAACCAAGAACAACAGATTTGATAAACATGGTCCCCTTGGGACAACTAACCAAGAATTTTATAAAGGTTCTCCCATTTTGGTCAGTGCAACCATCTAACATCACAGTGCATCCTGTTTGTGCCCATGGTTCCCTAAAATCCTCCAATCTTTTTGTGCAATCAAGCTTTTCATTTTGAAAAATCCGGCCTCTAATGTCATGATAAGAAGGGATTTTGTACCCTGGGCCAACAATTACAATAGCATCAACAGCAGACTGGAAAATGGATTATTCCTTACAATGTTGAAAGGAATATCACTCCAAAAGAGAAATTTGGCCAGCAACTTGTCAGCTTGTTCTTTCTCAGTTTTTTAAGCATTGAAGTGATAGATGGTTGTGAACCAGGTGTGGTTCGAGAAACAAAAAATGATGAGACAGCTACCGGGTTGGTTGATGCTGCAGTAAAACCATTGCCACTTCTTTGTTCAGTTGACTTTGTTAGTTGCCTCTTCATTTCTGCTTTGGCCTCTCTAGTGTGATCTAAATTTTCCAACGATCTCATGGCTTTTCGGATGATTTCAGGATTTGTATTTGTGTAAGGCCCTACATCAAATCCAGGGATTTGTGCAAGGTGATACTTCAATCTGTACAACCCCCCCCCAAGACATATGGTGCCCACACAACTTGCAAGACAAGTTTATTCTATCATTCCCTCCATCAGGTTCACCAAATTCCCACAGAGAGTCCAATTTCCTTGGCATGTTTGACTTTGAAGTTTTGAACTTTGAACTTTGAACTTGAAGTTGAAAACTTGAATGGTGATTCGGTGAACCTATGGCAAAATAAGGATTACAATTTACAAGTTACAAACTTAAAATTTACAATGTACAAAAACTAAAAAAAAAATTACAAACAATTTAAGAAATTTTAAGTTTTAACAAACAAAATGAAAAATCAAATGACATTGGACAAATGTCAAAAACCCCATCAAGATTCAAATCAATACAAAAATATTTGATAACCCATTGAATTATTTTGATAAACAATGGGTTATCCAAATTCCAAACCCAACCAAAAACATAGAAAAAAACCAAAACAAGGTTACAAAACACAAAACGTTGGTGCCCATGCCGATTTTATGGAGAAAATTCGTCTCCTCCTTAGCTCACACTTCGTTTTTCTCCTCCAATTAGCAGGTTCAGCTCCCAAATGACCAAGAGCTCACTCCAAGACTCCAAACCCCCGTCACGCGCCTCTCTGTTGTCCAAATGAGAAAAAAAAATCGTGTTTTTTAGTTATAAATCGCGCTGTCTGCAAGGGGCACGATTTTTACCGAAAAAAAATCGTGATTTTTCATAAAATAAAAAAAAAAAATAAAAAAAAAAAAAAAAAAAAAAAAAAAAAAAAAAAAAAAAAAAAAAAAAAAAAAAAAAAAAAAAAAAAAAAAAAAAAAAAAAACGGCTAAAAAAATCGTTTTTATCGCCCAATTATATCGCAAAATTTAAAAAATAGCAATTTTACGATTTTATCGCGATAAAATCACGATTAGTGCAACACTAGTTAAAATCAATGGTATGCAGTTCTTGTTAGACATTGGCTAAACCAACGCTCCTTGTGTGTTTCATGACATGTGTTTAATAGCCTCTCGTGGATCTGTTAACTTTGGCAATGCATTCGTTTACTAACCCCTGCAGCTTTTAATGTAATAGCAATTGTGATTCCAACAAGTGGTATCAGAGCCAAAGGTCCCGAGTTTGAATCACACATGGCTCGCACTGGGGGGAAGATTGTTAGACATTGGATAAACCAGTGCTCCCCATGTGTTTTGTGACATGTGCTTAACTGCCTCTCGTGGATTTGTTAACTCTGGCGATGCATCCGTTCACTAACACTTGTATCTTTTGGTGTAACGACAATCGTGATTCCAACAGTTCTCTTTAGAACCAATGGAGGCAATCTCAAAGTGAAAGAGCACAAGCAATGAAAAGGTTGGTTATTGATGATGAATGGTAGTGTTGTCACCTAAAGTGCACACCTAAGGCGCAACGCTCATGTCACCTAAAGTGTACACCAAAGGCGCACTGCTCATGTCATCTAAAGTGTACACCTAATGCGCAATGCTCAAAGTGGGGGTTGTCACTCTAATCCCTACTCACTTCGTTCAAACTCTTTCCTAGCTAAGTCAAGGGGGGTAGTCCCTAAAGATGATAATGAGTGGATAACTTGTTGGAACAACAAGTCCTAGGAGAGTAAGGGCAAGATCAATACCTCTCTAGGCAACTTGAGATAAATTAGCAAGTATGTTTATTAAATGAGCAAAGTAAATCTTAACAAGATGAAGCAATTACGGGTAATGAGGCAATCGCAAGATTAGTAGATATAGACTAGTGCCTTAAGACAATGCTCAATAAAGATTAAACCACTTGCAAAATGGAAATACTTCAAGTTACAAGATATCCAGTGTTGCAAGGAAAGAGTTAGTATCAAATCAAGGTAATTGAAAACATGAGCAATAGACTTTGAGATGATATTAATAAGGCACAGTAAGCCAAAATTTGAAATTATAGATTTAGCTCACAATTCCAATTATAATGATCAATGAAGCAAATTAAGTGTTATTCAATGAAACAAAAAAAGATGCAATTATGTTAGAGCAATTAAATCTAAATAATATATCAAAGTGCTTCAATAGAGATTAATGTGCTCAAACACAAAATGACTTTATTGATGTTTTTATTAGATGATGTCACTTTACTTGTAATATATTTCAAAAGTATTTAGAGCAATATAGAGCAAATGTTAATAATGAAGCACAATTAATTAGGTATAATTGCAAAAATGATTTTAGCCTAAAATGAAAATAATAAAACAAACTAGGAAAATAAACCTAAAATTAAATTAATTAATGCAAGTTAAATCTAATGTTAATAGCTAAGGTTGGATTTAAAATTGACGTAATCAATCAAAGGTTAAAAAAAATAATCTACAAGATTTTCACCTAAAAATGAATGCAAAGTTAGTGAAAACAATAATTAAATTTATTAGTGATCATGTAAGAGAATATGAAGGGGCAGGCTCACTTGTGAGCAGCAGAGGTTTATGATGCTAACTGAAGACACTGTTAGCCCGCAGGCCATAACACAACAGTCAATATTTCGTATGGGTACGAGGGCTTATATATGCCCACATCTTCAGCTATCCTAAGAGCTGTCTTATGAGACATTCTGCTGTGATCTCAGGCCATCTTGATGACTATTAGAGGGCTGTATGGTGCTGTTCCAATATGAGATGGACAGAGCTATAATCAAGGGTTAATTGAGGATTAGACAGCTAGCTAGGTGCAGCATGGTGATAGATGCAGCATGGTGATGGAATCACCTTAGAATAATGTTTGCCTTCACCCGAGTTCAGAACTGCAGTCCATGTCCTCAACACTGCAACCTCTTTATGTCATCTTCATGGTGAAGATCTCTGCTCTTATTTTGACAAGTAAAGTGTTGACTTCTGATGTATATGTACTATCTGTCTCTGCTGAACTATTGAAGAATATAAGAAAAATTGATCAAGAGTTTCCCCGCATTGGGGTTTGTCCCTGGCTAGCACCACATCTTGTGTCCTCTTGTCTTGGCTTGTTTTTTGCGATTTATGTTTGTGTTCTATCTGCACTTTACTATCGTGCTGATGTCATTGTTAATCTGAATATTGTCATTGGGCTAATATGAAAAATTGAAGTAAATTGCTCTAAGCATAGAACATACCTAAAATTAACATGAAGCTCACCATGCCAAGGATTCCCAATAGAGAGGAGCACTCCACTGGCTTTGAATAACAGACCAACAAACAAAATAATTTCTAAAGCACTTGCATCAATAGAAGCTTTTGAAAAAAAAAATATCTATGATAAGACTCTCAAGGGGATGCTCATCCGTAAACAAGGGACTTATATATATATATATAGTCTACTTGCTTCACCAACACATTTCCTCCATGGAAATTAAAATCTAATCTCTGTTTCAAGTCTTGTATTGAGATCTATGTCCTCAGTGTAGCATGCACACACACCAGCCAGAAATCCAAGATAGATGGTTAAATTAAATGGCAGGCTTGGTTTATTATCTTATTGCAGAATAAACAATTAGTTCTCTGTAACCTCTGTTCTGCATTCTCAATTCAGTCTACAGGGGTTCTTCATGAGTCCTTGAAGTAGTGTGAATCCAACAGCTTTTTACCTGTGCACAAACAACCAATTGATAATGTCAATAACAACAAGCTAACAGAGCAATAGTAGTCAGGACTCTGGATTGGTTTCTTTGTTCTAATTGTACAAAAATATCTGTTCTCAGAATAGCTACAAGTGTAGGCTGGGTCCAAAAACTTCTATCTAATAACACTGATCATTTGTAACTTTCATCAATCACAAGACGATTCTAGTGGATCCTATCCAAGGTCTCTTCCAATCCTTTCAGTCATTTTTTGGAAATGTGATATGAAGCATTTATGGACACCAACCATAGTAATTCATTTTTTTTAATTACATACATTTCAACGGAAAAAAGAGGATCTTTAAGTGAAAGTTGATGGGACTGCTTTTCACTAGGTTTCCCTAAAACCGCTTATAGACCAGTCATGCATTCCATTGAGATGACAACTACTTCATGAATTAAAACAATAGAGTGATTGTCACTTGTCCAAACCTCTGCTTGATGCGCTTGAATATAAATTGAGGTCTATCCAACATCACAGTGAAAAGTGGGTTGTTTCCCACAAACCAAGAGACTATGTTCAATCTTTTGCCATAGGAAGCAACGAAATTTCCAAAGCCTCAAGCACACACGTTCATTGATCAGATAATTGGTTCTGGTGTTCTTTTATTTTGGAACAAAGACGAATGATGCCTTTGAGGGTAATATTCTCTCTTTAGCAATTCTTCAGGGAAACATCCTCAGGTGAATGTCCACAACACCCACTTCTCTTGCCAACCACTACAGTATAGCATTTGAAAATGTATGCATTAATACAAAAGGAACCAATTTAGAATTCTATCGCTCCAACACTCAGTTAAGACAAACTGTTACAAGGCACAGCCCATCCAAGGTTGTACACCACCCAGAAGTTATGCATACTGACTGTTTAAGGAGTGTAGAGGCTCAAGGAGAGTTGGGTTTTTGTGAGAAGGCTTGAAAAAATATTCAATAATCATAGTGCACCATAACTGGCTGGAAATCAAAAGAAAAGTTAGAACTAAAAGAGAAAAGTATAACAGCCATCGACCTAGTCAAGGAATTTTCACATTTTTGCATATCAATATTATGTTTCCACTTTACTGTTTTTGTTCTTTATATTGGAGACTTTATGGTACTCCTGCATGTATCAACATTACTATACTCAGCATTCCCGTTGATCTACTTTTGTGGTCATTTGTTGGCCATTAATATAGTTATCTTTATATTATCAGTGCTCTTATTCCAGCAATCCCTGGCACAATGTCGTTCTTGGCTCTATGCCCATTCAACAATTCACACAACTCCTCTCCTTTGCATTCTCTCCTCCTGGCCAAAAATAATGGCCCTTTGAGAAAGAAAGTACAAAAGGAAATAGGGAGAGCTAGGGCAATAGTAAGGCCAACAGGCTTGACCTTTCATCTCCCATTACTCAGTCTTTTCTCTCTTTTTCTTTTCTTTTTTTTCTTTAGTTTTTTTGAAATTCATGTTTTGTTCACCTTTGCCTTAATTCACTTCATTTAGCATTGTCTTTTACATATCAGAACTGAACCAGAAAAACTTGTGAACTGGGTACCGGTCGGAACCAGTAAACCAAAAAAAAAAACGGTTTACCAAAAACACATAAAATATTCATATTTAAAAAATAAAAATAAAAAACAGATATATTCATATGCATCCATATGAATCCAAACCACTTATACACAAATATGCAAAAGTTCTCATTTATATAGCAAGTAATAGTGCATATAACCGAAATAACACTTGGTGCAAAACATCGCTGAACCAAAAATGTTACAACATCGAGAAGCAGGGTCTAAAAGGCCTTTATAGTCCAAAATAATATGATAGATCATAGTGTTATACTACATCCTACAATACTACAAGCTACAACTACAGCAAATCAATGATCAAATCATCAATCATCATCATAATCATCATCTGATTCCTCATCATCAGAATCATCCTCATTTGAAGAATGAGTAGCATGCAAATCTGCAATGGGATTATGGCTTGACTCCCCTGGCCCTGAAGTTGCTACTGGTGCTTCTGATATATCTGCCTCTGCATCCTGTGGAGGTGGGTCCAAATCCAACCAAGAAAGTCTTCATTGTCAAACGTTGGTGCTTGACTCTCCACAACCCATTTTGATGTTGGATCAAAGTCACCCAAGACAATGTTGCTTGATTCAAGGGTTTTATTCAACAATTGGTTGTGTCTCAACCTAAGGTTATACTGAACAAAAACCATGCCATTTAACCGTTTTTGCTCCAAACGGTTCCTCTTCTTAGTGTGTATACGCTCAAACACACTCTTCAAGACTCCAATCAACTCTTCAAATTTGCAAAAAACACTCCCTCAGAACAACCCTGCAAAAAACTCTATGAATTATCCTCACCGAACTCAACTCAAGAATTGCAAGAGACTCAAATGAATATAGTGAGTGAAATAGAGGGGGTGGGGTGTTTAAATAGCTTTGGGGGGGTGGGGGCCTAGAGTAGTGTTAGAAAAATAAATAAATAAATAATTATGACCAAGCCTTGTGAACCGATCTTTGAACCGGTCAGTTCGGTGACGAAACCAGTCAATTCAGTACCAAACCGGTATTTTCCAGTTCGGACCGATTTTGCCCCCAAACCGATCAGACTGGCCGATTCTGATAACCCTAGTACTAACCATCATTAATAGTCGAATAATGCTTGCAAGTTGTCAGTCTTACAGCCCCAAAGGTTAGCTTAGTTGGTCAAGTACTCGTTGGTAAAACACCTATGCTATTAAAAGGTCACGGGTTCAATTCTCTACACTCTAGGGATCAAACTCCGTGGTTGAGCCAGCATGAAGTGATCCCTTTGGGTGGATTTGCCTAGTACAAATATTTTGAGGACATAGCGATCGACCATTGGTGCATGGCTATTAGATAGTGGAGCCACACATCATATGATAGGAGCACTGGAGTTGCTTGACAACTTGACAGAGTGGAACTCAGAGATGCATGTGGAGTTTGGTGTTAATACCCGACATGGTTCTAGAGGGAGTTGGGAAAGTGTTATTCCAGCTTGAGTCAAAACGTGTGTTGAAAGAAAAGGGCATGTTATGGGTGCAAGAACTCAATAGAAGTTTTCTTTTGGTCTCTATGAAAGAGAATAAGGGTTTTGTAGTAGCATTCCAAGATGGACAAGCACTAATCAAACTCGTGGGATCTAGCTTTGAAGATGGCCACGCCATTGGAGTTAGTGAAGGCAACTTGTATAACCTACAGGGCCAACCTATTCAAGAAATGGTACGCAACAAGACAATGGAAGAGAACAAAAAGCGAGAATCTCTAATGGTTGAACACAGTGTTGTTAAAATCGCGATAAAATCGCAATTTTATCGGAAAATCGCGATTTTTTCGCAAAACCGATTTTATCGCGATTTTTATCGATAAAAATCAGCACTTTTTTTTATTCGCGAGTTTTTCAAAAAATCGCGATTTTTCCTTAAAAATCGCAGGCCACGGGGCAGCGGCCTTTTTATATGGAAAATCGATTTTTTTTTTATTTCATTGAGCAGTCCGCGCGGAGGAGGAGGAGAAGAAGTGAGGGAGAGGAGCTGAAGGGTTGCCGTCGGATTTGGGAGCGAATCCAAGCGTTTTTAGGAGGAATCCAAGCCAAGATCACCAATTTGTCCATAAACCAGGTATGTAGATTAATTTTTTTTTGTTTTGCTTCTATAAAAACTTTGTTTTTCATTGTTTTTAAAGAATTTTTGGAAATTTTTCATTGATTTGGGATGGGTTATTTGTTATGACTATGAGAACCAATTTTTTATTTTTATTTTCTCATTTTTTTTAAACATTGTTTATTTTTTTTGAATTTTCATTGTTTTTTGGCATTTGCCATTGGCATTTGGTTGGGTAACTTGGGTTTGGAAATTGGGATTTTGGAAATAATTAACTTGTAATTTTGTAAATGCTAAATTGTAATTTGTATTATGTAATCCTAAATTCTTATTTCCTAATCCTTATTTTTCCATAGGTTTGCAAATTCAAAATTCAAAAACAAACATGCCAAGGAAATTGGATCCTTTCTGGGAATATGGTGACCCTAAAACTCCGAATGATAGACAAAACTTGTATTGCAAGTTGTGTGGAAAGGAGATATTCGGGGGGGTGTACAGGTTGAAGTTCCACCTTGCACAAATCCCTGGACGTGATGTGGTGCCCTGTCCTAATACAAATGCTGAAATTATCCGAAAAGCCATGAGAGCATTGGGAGAATTAGAGCACTCTAAAGAGGCCAAAGAAGAACTCAAAAGGCAACTAAAAAGGTCAGCTGAAGGAAGTGGGCCAAGTGGCACTGGTTCTACTGCAGCGTCAGTCAATCCGGTAGCTGCATCATCATTTTTTGTTCCTCGAACCACACCTGGTGCACAACCAACTATCGGTTCAATGATGAAAAGAACTGAAAAAGAACAAGCTGACAAGTTGATGACAAAATTTCTCCTCTGGAGTGATATTCCTTTCAGCATTGTAAGGAATAATCCATTTTTCCAACCTACTGTTGATGCTATTGCCAGTGTTGGCTCGGGGTACAAAATCCCTTCTCTTCATGATTTCAGAGGCCGGCTTCTTCAAGATGAAAAGCGTGACTGCACCCAAAGATTGGAGGATTTTAGGGAATCCTGGGCACAAACAGGATGCACTGTTATGTCAGATGGTTGGACTGACCAAAAGGGGAGAACCCTTATAAACTTCTTGGTTAGTTGTCCCAGGGGGACTATGTTTATCAAATCTATTGATGCAACTCATCAAATCAAAGATGCAAAAAATTTATGTGATTTGCTGGATGTGTTTATTTTGGAGGTGGGTGCAGAAAATGTTGTCCAAGTCATAACGGACAACGCTGCAAATTATGTTGTTGCTGGTAGAATGCTTATGGACAGGCATCCTACTTTATTTTGGACACCTTGTGCTGCCCATTGTATTGATTTGATGTTAGAGGACATAGGGAAAATTCCCTTTGTCAAAGAGACTGTTGACTCATCAAAAAGCATCACAAAATTTATTTACAATCACACATCTATGCTTAGCTTGATGAGAAAATGCACCAACAAAGAGTTGGTGCGCCCCGCCATTACACGGTTTGCGACGAGTTTCATATCTCTTCAATCCCTCTTGAAATCTATGTGGGATTTGAAGAGAATGTTTGTTTCAGAGGAGTGGCGTTCTTCGCCAATGAGCCGCAAACCAGAAGGAGAGGCCGTCTGCAGACTTGTTTCATACCAAGAAGACTTCTGGGCGGGAGTGCAGGAGGTGTGCGCTGTCACTGAACCTTTGGTAAAGGTTCTTCGGTTGGTAGATGGTGAGAAGCCCGCAATGGGCTATTTGTATGAAGCCATGGACAGGGCCAAAGAAGCCATTCGGTCCTACTATGATGACAAGGGAGATGATGGGTTCCAGAGACAACTCCTTCTATGGAACGTCATTGATGAGCGATGGAACAACACACTCCATCGTCCCATTCATGCTGCTAGGCTTTTCCTGAACCCTACATTTTCTTATGCATGTGGGTTTGATTTTGATGCTGAGATCATGGATGGATTATTAACCTGTGTCCAGAAGATGGTGAGAACTCCAGAACAACGTATGGAGATCTCTAAACAAATTGAGACGTATAAGATGTCAGGTGGCACATTTGGCTTTGATATGGCTATCTTTGATAGGACGGCCAAAATGCCAGGTATTTTTTAGTTTGTAACTTTGTTTCAAATTTCATTGTCTCTTCAAATTCCATTTTTTTCTTATGTTTATTTGTAATTTTGTTGTAGCCGCATGGTGGAAGATGTATGGTGGCAGAGTACCCCTTTTGCAAAAGCTTGCCATACGCATCCTCAGCCAAACATGCAGCTCCTCGGGATGTGAGCGCAATTGGAGTGTATTTGAAAAAATACACAACAAGAAGCGCAATAGGTTAACAACTTAACACTTAAACATTTAAAATATTGCAAATTTCCAAATAAATTTTTGAATTCATTAAACAATATTTTTTTTATAATATTAATTATTAATTATTATTTCATGAACTTTGTACAGGTTGGAGTCCCGTAGACTTAATGACATGGTCTATGTCTACTACAATCTTCGATTGTGGGTGAGGCAACTAGACAAGACACCTGATATGGAAGCCATCTCATTGGATGAGATTGACACCACTGTTGAATGGAGGGTTGAGACCGAGAGGCCTCTCATGGATCCCACTGAGGATTGGTTAGTGCAGGATGAGGGGGAGGAGGAGGGGGAGGAAGAGGAGGAGGAGGAGCAGGAGCAGGAGCAGGAGCAGGAGCAGGAGGAGGAGGAGTTGGAGGAGCAGGAGGAGGAGGTGACACCGCCTACCCGGGCTACCACTAGAGGACGTGGTCTCTGTCTACCTACAGTAGTTGCTACTTCTACAGCTACTTCTTCAGCTTCTAGAGCACGTCAGACTCCACTGCCATTTCCACCACCACAGGCACCAGCATCTTCATCTAGGGGGAAAGGGAAAGCAGTGACATTTTCTCGCAAGAGGGGCAGAGGAAATCAATAGGATTAGAGTCTTAGACTTTCATTTTATTGTATATGACATTATGACATGATGAGATACATTATCATATTTTTTGTTGATATTTTGAGGCTGAGTTGGGACTCAGGACTTACTATTCAGGACATGATTCAATGTTATGTGTGATTTTAGCGCTAGAAATGATATTAAACATCTTATATATTAGTTTTTTTATCATATTTATGTGTCAATGTATTTATTTTATGTTGTAGATGGTTTAGATATTAAAAAAATTGAAAAAAAAATGAATATTTTTGTGCCAAACGATTTTTTCCCGATTTTTTCCGATTTTTTCCCGATTTTAACGATTTTTTCCGCTTTTTTCCCGGCGCCGATTAAATCCCGATCGCGCTTTTAACAACATTGGTTGAACAAAGTAGAGAGAGTCAGTGTTCATGTTCAGGTGTGGAGGAGCAGTCAAATCCATCCAAGTCTCTATCAAAAAGGTCTCATGGTATAAAATGACTTTGTAAGATGTTCAGGAGCAAGTTCAAAGAAAGCAAGCCTTTGAAGAATATTCCAAACCAAGTGGGGCAAGGAAAGCTTCCAGTTGAAAGGTAGTAGCCATGGTAATGGTTGAGGTATGGAACATTGTTCTAGGATCAAAGGTAGAGTCAATTCCAAGTAGTAGAAGCACCTCCCTCGCTAAGAGGGAGTATTGAAGATTGTAGCTCCAACAAGTACTTCGGCACATTCTTAAGTGTCTGGGTGCACATAGCCTGGGTCGTTTTCCCAGTAAGGGAGCACAAGTGGGTTATACTCATTATGAAGAACTATTGATTGGACAGAATTTGTTTGTGTAATGTGTGATTGAGATTGGTTGTGCTTCCAATGAATATCTTTTATTTACATTGAAAACCAAGTTGTGTTTTTATTCAATACGTCTAAGATAGTTTGCTAAGTTAATAAATTGCCGTGTTGGGTTCAAAAATTTAACATTAAATTGAAGTAGTATCCCACCAAGCAACACACTATCAATATCTTAATAATGTCCATGACAAAGGCGAAGTTTCTTCATCTTTGCAAATTATTAGGGATGCGAGAAGTTGTTATCATGAGGGGGAGGGGGGTGTTATTTATATTGTCATCTTCCTCCAAATGTCTTTTATCCCTCTAGTCAACATTAAGAAAAGAAATATAAGAATGTGTTTGTCTAGTGGACACATTTATCATTCCATTGCTTGTCACTATGGAAAGGCATAGTTTATACATAAGGAGGGATTATTAGACTATTGAACTTAAGATCCATTATGAACTCAATACTTTAATAATGAGCTCATCCCTTATTCATCATGGGATATGATCTCCTATCCCTCTAACCTATATAATAGAGGTGAAGGAAGCTCAATTGAAATGTGCTTGTGTGATGCTTAATAGTTGTTTAGATCCAATATGAACTACATACTTGAGTGTGCTCTAGCTCTTGTAATTGGGAAAGTGGCCTTGCTTGCATCGTTGTTTCCCCACTTTAAGGTTTTACCACATAAATCTCGTATCTCCTCTCCACTATTTGATCTACTTTTGTTGATTAGATGCCTTCCATGGGAGTTTCCATAGGTTAGATCATTGGTTGCATGTTTCTACTTATGTCCCTAATATTTCACCAAGTGTGGGTGGAATTTTTGAATGAAAATAACATCCTTCAATTGCCCTCATTCAAGTTGTTGCTACACACATTTTGGAGTAATGATTTACTGCCCCTTCCATTTTTGCTATATTTTATTCAACTGAAATAGCCCTTTATTCGATCTCTTGCCTTGACAAGATTACCTTGGTGGTCTGTCTTTTAACTAAAGTTTTTAAGAGATGAAGTGCGTTCACTCACTTCCTCTTGTCCAATGCTTGACCTTGTGTTCAACTACTATGAAGTTCATAGTTCCATTGCCTCTAATATGCTTTCCAAATCATTAAAGGGCTCTTTCAAAACAAATTAAGAAAAGTTATAAAAGGGTGAGCTTACCGTGTTTCTCTCAATCATTGTGCACTTTCTTGGTTTCTTGGATAACCACTTGTAGCTTGGCCAATGCCTCCTTCATTGCCAACTTCTGGAACAACTAAACCAACATATATAAGTGAGATTTTGTTCTTGTTAATCATCTAGTTGAATGACTTTTTGTCCCAATTCCAAGTAATGAACATTGTTGTTGTTCCAATTTGCTATAACAAAGATGAGTATCCCAGTGTTCGACAAAAGTGTTCTTTTAACAAAGGCAACTTCTTCAAGGTCACAAATTTGACTATTCTTATACCATATGTATCTATGAAGGCTAGGCCTATGGCTCATCCATTTCATCAACACAAATGCTTTTGCAAAATAAAAGAATGATGTCTCTATGATTTCAACAATCAACTACCAATGTTGAAAGAGTCGGCTATACACTCTCAATAGAGACTTTTTGTATTCTTACTCAGTGATGGCACTTTGCAAGTTGCTTGAATCAAAGACAACATTTGTGCTTCATGAACAAATTGAATTTCCCTCCTTCCTGATCTACAAGTAAACTTCGTTCTTCACCTTTATGTTATTGTTCTTTCTTCTTTCCAAGTTGTTAATTTTCTTGAAACTCTGCAACCCAAATGGAAAAACCTGCATTATTTGTTGTGGACTCTTTATTGATTGTTCTTTCAGCAAATAGATCTTTACAAATTCAGTATGTTGCTACTGAAGCCAGCAAATAGCCTCTGAGAATATAATTTCCTAGCTCCACAATTGCTCTCGACCCTGCCTTTGATCTGAAAATCACCCTATGAGTGACCTCAATTGAAGATTTATTAAACAAAAGGTATTACAAACTCGTGCTGGTGTGTGTTCTGTGTTATTGAAACAACAAATCGATCAGATTGCCAATACACAGACATTTTAAATTGAAAGATAGCAAAGAAATACAGTAAGCAACACAAAGACACAAACAGTTTTTAATAAGGAGTTCACCCTATTCTCCAGGGCTACGTCTCCAGTCCAGCTTCAGTGGTGGCCTTGTTTTATTGTGTCTTTCAGCAGAGAAATTACAATGCAGGGACTCAATATGAGTTCTCCTGAAGCAGATTTTGCTTGGCAGGGTGGTTCTTGGATTCCCCAAGCCACTTGGAGTACACAGACTCTTGTTCTTCCTACCAGCTCTGTGACCCTCGGTCTACAGTGGAAAGAGCCAACTGTGATGCTCAATCCAACAGATTCCTCTATGGGAAGGCTTGATTCTTCAAGCTCTCTGGTGCTCGATGCTGCCTGTGGTCAGCTCGGCCCTCTGTCTCCTCTGCTTGGCTTTACTGTTCTCTGTGTTCAGTCCTCCTCTCAAGGTTCACTGTTCACTGTCTCTCTTAGTCGCTTGGACTCTTCGCTCTTTGGTGCTCTATTCGACTGTCTTTGTTCATGGCTTTAGCCATTCGACCTCCATGCCCGTTCGGTTCCTCTCCTTCCGCCTGTGTGTTAGGAGTTTCCTGTTCGACGTCAGCATGAACGCTCGGGAAGTAGCCACGTGTCTCCATCGGAACAACGCCAACCTATTCGTCGATTCGTTTCTTTCTCCACCGTGGCGGTCAACAGATTCCAAATCCCCTTAAATCGCAGCTTAATTCCATGTCAATTCCGCTCTGTCTATCGGGCGCAATATCAGCGGTCCGATCTGGGCTCCTCCAAATCCAACGTCATTCGCACGTCGAGCGCGGTTGACTTGCTCGACCGATAACGCGCGATCACAAAGGTTTTTCTCTCACCTCCGCTGCCACGCGTCGATCACTGAGTGTGATCGCTCCGCTTTCTCCAAAACTGCTCACCGTTCAAGGGCGCCCCGATCAATATCGCTGGTTTCTAGGGCGCGGGTCTCGCCTTTGTACTTTAGCGCCTTTACCTTTTTCCACCTGCGGTCCTCTGGTTCCCCCACGCGACCGAGTGCTTAAGGCTCCTCCTTTCCAGCCCTGTTTGCCCAACGATGCGCGACGCGCATCGAAAATCAGCGCCTTTTCCCGATCCAGGGCTTCCAAGGGCTATTTTGACCTCCTACACAGTCTCCATGGGCCTCGGTCAACGCGCTTTGACTGAGGCCCTCGTCGTTTCGCGCCGGCTGCCATGGCCACTAGTTCAAGGTGTTTTCGATTGTTGTTTTGGATTTCATTCGAAATTTGTTTCGTCCCGATACAGTCATGGTTCTATGATAGTCGTTTATGGATCCGATTTGGATCAGCCTTGATCACTGCTCTCGACTTTGAGAAGATATTCTTAGTCCTACCTATTGATCTCGACCTACATACACAATTGCTTACTACTGAAACTAATCTCGACTTGCTCCTCATATCCCTGATCTTATCTCCTCAACCAATACGCACTGCCAACAACAAAGAATCATCAATCTTTTGCCTTTGTCCTTCTCTTGCCTTTATAGGCTTTCAATCCATGGAAAGAAATCAAGTTCAAATAGTTGTTCGCACTAGTTTAACAAGTTCTTTTTGCCAATTAACTAGAGCAAGTCTTAGTTACACTTTGACTAGCTCCCAATTAACTAGCTTAAGTTGCTCCTTGATGTCATCTAGTTGTGAACCAAGTTAACTGAGGACTTAACTCGTCCTTTCTTCACTTGCCAATGAAGACTTAACTCGTCCTAACTTGAACTTGATTCTGCAGTCTTAACTCATCCTAACCAGACTTGTCTCTGCCACATAAGCCTATAATCTATCTGAAGAAGACTCCAACAAACTAAAGCTCCAACGCTATGCATTCAATCTATTGATGACCATTCCAGTAAACTAGAGATCAACTCATCATACTGAAGTCTATCTCATGAATTTGCATTCATGCTTAGAGAAAGATGTTAAAATTTGGGTACCAAAGAACAAGTATTTCCCTAAGGCTTTGATCTTTGGCCTAGGGAAAAGTGTCCAAATTTATTTGTACTTTTCTCCTAAAGTGACCTTGTAAGTGGTAAAGTCAATTTAATTTAAAAGTGATTTTATAAGTGGTAAAGTTACATTCTAATTTAAAGGTGACTTTATTAAAGTCAATGAAGAATTAGAAAGTGAAAAAGTGACTATGGAAATAAAAGGCTAAATGAGTCTTTATTTAAGTGGGTGAGTTAAAAAATAAAAAGTGAAAATTAAATGCATATTTATTCTCACCCCTAGATCTAAATGAATCTGAGGCACTAGATCTTAGGGTAACCCAAAAAGTCATTTAGAGAGTAAAAGGAGAAGAGAAGAGAAAAAGATCAATTCATTCTTTCATGAACATTTGAGAGGAAGAGAAGAGAGAGAAAGGAGAAAATTTATGAGCAATGAGGAAGTGATGGAGAGTAGCAAAAAGGCATTTCAGCGAATCTAGACAACAACATTTATTGGCATGCATCCCAAGGCAAAACCGTACAACATGATAAAGGCACAAAAGTCGAGGAAGGGGGACAATAACAAGGGCACAAATTTCAAGGCAAGTTTCGAGCATGATTTTTGAGGCAATCGTACTGTTGAAAACTATATAGTCCATACAACTTGTCTGAGCACAATTTTCGATGCAGTCATACTGTTGAAATTCGTACAATCTGTACAACATGTTTCAAGCACGATATTCAAGAAAATTCGTACAGCGTTTAATGTTGTTTTATTGCTAGAAACTTTCTGTTATGGCAATTTTCTGATTGACACAATTTTCTAAGCATAGTTCAAGCACGAAAATCGAGAGAAGTTGTAATTTGTGGTTGCTAAAATTTTTACTATGTATTTCAATTTCTCTATAAAAGCATTTTCAGAAATAAAGAAAAGCTCTCAAACTAGTTTTCCCCAAGAGTTGTAGGGGGTTTTTCCAGGGTCACATTGACCAAAAATCACTGTGTTATTTTATGTGTGTGGCTGTCATAATTTTGGTCATGAAATATCTAAATTTGTGTTTTCAGAAAATATTGTCATTTCCAGATTTTAGAATTTTTATCATGCTTGGATTTCAAACTAAATGCATAGAGTGATAAGGAAAACTGATAACCGGAGTGGTGGTTGAAATTCTTCAAAAGACAATTCGAAGTCTTTACTGGCTAAGGCACGAGCCATAAAACCTTCATTCGCTACATTTCCAACACAAGTTGCATTTTTTTTCCATCTCTCACTGGTTATTTTTCATCAAGCAAGCATTTACTTTTATAATGTTCGCTCGGAATGCCAAGTTCCAACCATCAAGTGATTCATTTCATCTTCTTAGAAGACTCTAACGAACTAAAGCTCAACACTACGCATGCAACCTATTGATGACCATTCTAGTAAACTAGAGATCGCCTGATCATACAGAAGTCTATCTCATGAATTTGCATTCATGCTTAGAGAAAGACGATTCAAAGTCTTTATTAGCTAATGCACAAGCCATGAAACTTTCCTTCACTACGTTTTCAACACAAGTTGCATTTTTTCCATCTCTCACTAGTTAGTTTTCATGAAGCAAGCATTTATTTTTATAATGTTCCCTTGGAATGTCGGCATCAAGTGATTCATTTCATATTCTTGAGGTATTTGGTCTTTAAGCTTAAACTAGATTGCCAACGGGTCCAAAAGGTCAAGTTGGACATGTTGACAGTTGAACATGGTGCACCTATGTTAAGAGTTAGAATACTAGGGAGAGCACCCTGCACTATAAGCAAAGGGC
Organism: Pinus tabuliformis; assembly: GCA_031772625.1. Lineage (NCBI taxonomy): Eukaryota > Viridiplantae > Streptophyta > Pinopsida > Pinales > Pinaceae > Pinus > Pinus tabuliformis. Next base: position 5,365,582 of record CM062819.1, read on the forward strand.
ATATGTCAATTCTTCCACGCAATATGCCTAATCCAAACAATCTTCAAGATTCAAAGAGAGGCCATGAAGGTAAGGTATCTATGCAAAGAAATGATGGCTAAGAGCCTACTATTCAATATTATGAGTAGGCCAATGATGGTCAAAGGGACCACTCCCAAGCACAAAAAGATGATTCCTATCCAAATGCAGGCCCCATCTAATTAGGAATTTCATTTATGATAATTGCAAAAAAAGTGTGACATTTCCTTTTGTATCCTAACGTGAGAACTTGTTGGTTATATGGCTTTGTGCCAATTAGTTATTTTGAATTGTGGTAGTTTCACTATATGCCCAAGTCACAATTTTGTTGAATCATGTGGTCAAGTAGCTATACAAAGAATGTGTTTTAGCTTGTTACAATTGCAATGCAAACAACTGTATTTTGTTAAAAAAGGCCTATGTCATACTTATATTTAGAGGAAGAATGTCAAATAATTCTAAAATTTGCCTATATTTTAAAGGTCTCAATGTTAACACAATATACCTAATCAAAAGAAGAAGAAAAAAAAAGCTTTAACTAGACCAGTGTTGCGAAAAGCGCAATATTATCGTGATTTTTTGGTTTAAACGATAACGATAATATTGTGCGATTTTTATCAAGTTTTTTTTTTCCAAAAAATCGCTGAAAAAATCGGGATACGAGGGGAAAAAACGCAGGGCATGGAGACAGCGCATTTTATAAGCAAAATTATGAGTTTTACTTGTCATTTTTAGCAACAATGGACTTGTTTGAGAGCTGAGGAGGAGAAGAAGGCGTTAAGCAAAATTATGAGTTTTATTTGTCATTTTTAGCAACAGCGAACTTGTTTGAGCGCTGAGGAAGAGAGGAAGGCATCTACTAGGGCAGAGGAGGAGAAAAACAGGATATTTTAGTATCCCAAGCAAGAGAACTTCGTGTTTGGACCAAATTTCTTTAGCAAACCGTGGTTTCCAGGGATGGGCACCAAATTTGGCCATTTTGTTTTGGTTTTTTTCTTGTTTTTGCTTGGGTTTCTATAACCCATTGATTATCAATGATATTTGATGATGCGGTAGCATCCGGACACCTCAATGAAAAAAAATTAGAGGAAGAAGACAAGTGGACAACCACATGGACAGCCAGGCCAACCTTGAACAAGATTCGGTTAATGAACTAATTTTAGTTAAAAAATCAGTTAAAACTAAATGTATGTGTAATAAGAACTGAAGGATTCATGAGTGAATCAAGAAAAAAGAGAGGAGAAAATCTTGTGCGTGTGAGAGAGGGCAAAATGTAGTTGCTGGAGAAATCTTGATTAAGGCTGAGATGCCTTAAAATTGTAATCTGAGTTTGTACATAATAAAAAAGTGTTTTCTGTGAACTTGTGTCTGTGTGTGTTTTTGCCTGAATTGTTTGCCAACGTTTTGTTTTATTTGCTGGAATGTTCTTATCAGATGGCCAGAGAGAATCATCTCATGCAGGAGACAGCAGCAACGGCGGCTCCAATCCAGCGGAGCAGAGACTCTACGCAACAGTAAAGCATTTAGCAAGCAAACTCGACCTGCCTATGTCTGCGCTATTGAAGAGAATTTATGTTGATGGGCAGAGGAGCCGCATAAAGTTAGGGAGACATTGAATTGGTAGCAGCAACCCGAGCCAAGAAGGAAGCTATGACTATGGTCGGAGTCAAAGAAAAAGGTTCAAGATCTTTCTGCACAACTTGTTGAAATCCAGAAAAAAATGGAGAAGGAAATAAAGGAGGTTGTGAGAAAGATAAGGAGTTACCCTGCGGAGAACATGGTGATCCACGACACAGTTGTGTTTGCTCGGCCAAATGTTTGGAGATGACAGTGGAAGCAATTCGAAGGTGGGAAGTCGAAGAGGCGATCGTGATGAGTAATCCGAGAGGAAGCAGGGACGTGGTGAATGGATGCAAAGTTGCGGGCATTCCAACATTTGGTTCGATTTGGGACTCTTAAGAATCATTTGGATCATGTTTATGTGTCAGTGTATTTATTTTATGTTGTAGATGCTTTAGCTATTAAAAATTTTGAAAAAAAAATGAATATTTTTGTATTTCTCGATTTGTACGATTTTTCCCGATTTTTCCCCTCGCCGATTTAATCTCGATAACGATTTTCGCAACATTGAACTAGACTAAATACCCTAGTAGCACTCTGAAATTTGAAGTCCCTCACTTGACTTTTGATACCATTCACTGTAATGTGTTTCTCAAGTGTCAAGCTTCTAACATTTTAAGTTTTTCATGAGAAAACATGAGATTTGTCAAATAATTCTAGAATTTAATAGGATCTACACAAATCCTCACACAATATACTTAATCCAAGGAAAAAGTTTTAATGCACTCAGGGCCCAATCATGTTCATGTATCTGTCTTCTTGTCACATAATTCTAATGACTAATCCAAATTAGAAAACCAGTAGACAGACAAATGAATGAGAAAAGATTGACAAAGTTCATAAAACTCCACAAAAGAAATTACTTTCAACAGATAAAAATTTCCATATCATAAAATCCAAGGGAAGGACAAAAGCGTTAACTAAAAAACAAAATCTATAATACGTACACATAGCGGTGAGAAAACAATGAACCAATTTCTTCATCTAGTTCACCAAACGGCACTGATGAAGTTGCAAGAAGTAATACAGGAAGATCTGAGGGTAACTCTTCCAAAAGAGTTGATAAAACAGCTCTTAGCTGAAGATGTGCCTGTGAAGTTCATAAGTGCAATCAGACAAAATCAGAAACTTGAATGTTATGGAAACTCTCACAATCTGAACATAAGGCTTTCACAGAACATATACCAAAAAATAGTAATACAGAAAATACAGAAAGCTAATGCAGAAAAAATATACTCACAGTTTCCCACCATAGTTGAAGTTGAGGCAAATACAATATAGAAGGTGTATTCCTTCTTGCTTCTCCCACAATATGTACTAATGCTTCTTCAGGGGTCTTGGCACTTGGATCAGACATAAGTGATGGAAGCCCGAGTGAATGCACAGGGAATCTTTCTAATTCATGTAACACTGCAGGGCCAATATGATCCTGACATTCAGAGGACAAAAAAGAACATCAGATCACTGAATTTACCGGTTGACTTGAGATTCTAAACAGTTGAAGTCAGCAGATTCATAGTTGAGGCATTTTATATCCATACCAAGCCGGCACCTTCCTTTCCACACAGCAAAAGCCTTGGTCTGTATACAACAGGAATTAAAGAGCAGTAGGGAAATCCAAATAAGTTAGCAAGATTACGAGAATTGTTATCAAAGGAATCTTTTGTATCCCCCTTTGCTAATATGGGGAATATTTCAGAAATACACTTTCTAATCTTGTCCAGATGACCTTGTAAGCATGGAGCTATTACAGGTGACAATGGTCTAGAATGCACTATTGCACCTCTATGTGCAGCAGGTGTAATGGCAGACATTGCTTCCAAAAAATGATGTCTCTCCACTTTGACAGAATCCACGTCTATAACAAACTGGTCATCACTACTATATACTTGGGGGTATTTTTGACGGAAGGCTCTGATAGCAGCCTCGGTGCACAAAGCTTTTAGATCAGCACCACAATACCCCACACAAGCTGCTGCAAGTTCCTTCCTTAATTCCTCTGACGGAGGTTCCTTCCACTTTCTTGTGTGTATCTCTAAAATTTCAGATCGTGCCTTACAGTCAGGTAAAGGAAACACAAACTCACGATCAAACCGACCAGGACGGCGAAGAGCCCCATCAATGGCATCAATCCTGTTAGTAGCTCCAATGAGAACTACTTGACCTCGAGAATCCAAACCATCCATAAGAGCAAGAAGTGTGGATACAATAGAATTATGAATCTGTTCTTGTTTGCTTGACCGTACTGGAGCAAGGCCATCTATTTCATCAAAAAAAATAATTGAGGGTTGATTTCTTTGAGCTTCTTCAAAAAGCAATTTCAATTGTCGTTCAGCTTCACCAACCCACTTGCTGAGTACATCAGCCCCCTTTCGCATATAGAAGTTAACCTTCTGACCTGCCTTAGCTGCTGCACATGCCAAAGCCCTCGCAATTAATGTTTTCCCTGTTCCAGGTGGACCACACAATAAAACACCCCTTGGAGGGCTAATGTGGTAATTGGCAAAGAAATCAGGATAGAGAAGAGGGAAGAAGACCATTTCTTTCAGTGCATCAATGTAGTCAGAGAGACCACCAATGTCTTCAAAACTCACTGTCTCATCAACCTGCAGAGGTTGAATGTCAGCTCCACCTTTGGAACTAGGACCTGCAGTTTGTGCCCCTGTAACTCCAGAACCAATAGGATCACCCTGATGGCCCCACCCAGAAGCTGCCACATTCAAACCCCATGCAGTTGTGCTACTCATGTCCAGTCCACCACAAATCCATGGTTGACCAAAGCTTCTATTTCCACCACGCATCAAGGATCCAACTGGACCCTGATCCATCTCATCTACAAGGAGGGAATCATCTGAATCATCTACCCTTTGTGCACGATGACGTTTATGCACTCGAGAACCACCTCGTCTCACTTCACGCCCACTCTTTGTTCCCATTCCTTGATGTAAAATTCTACGAGGAGGAGAACGTGGTCGCTGTTTCTCTTCCTTCTCAGGGGAAAACCGTCGCACTTCAGTACGGTTTCGGAGAGCATACCGCCTTCTCCCTTCTTGTTCTTCACCCTCCTCCTCACCTTCTTCATCTTCTCCATCTTCCTCTCCCTCATCCCCACCTTCCCCCTCATCTCTATCATCCTCCTCTGATGATTCTTGCTCTTCATCATCAGAATCCTGAGAAGACTGCTGCATGGTTGCTCTTGTTGACCTGCGGGGCCGTAGTCCTTCTCGTCGTGGCAAAGATGTTTTAACTCTATTTTTCTTTCGTGTGACCGGACTGGACTGTTCATCTTGACTAGGATTATTATCAGCTTTGACAATAGAGGTCCGATATGTCCGTCTCTGCGTCCACCAATCACCTGACTTTAAATGAGTAATATTGCCATTAAAGTTAAGTCTTTGTGATCCTAAGTATGGACCACAAAGTCATAAATACTACAGGAAACAAGGTAAAAAAGGAGCTCACCATCAAATCTGCATCCTCTGTGTCTGTATTATCTGTCTCATAATCTTCTAGATTGACAGAAACTTTTCTTTTCCTAGTAGAACGACGTAAAGTGATTGTATGCGACTGCAAGGATTTATAAGTTTGTCATACAAAACATGGTATGAATCTACATATTCAACTGTAACGAACAATTCAAAAGCGTCTTTGTCAGAGAGCAACAAATTTTACTTGGACGTTTTTCCAAACCTGTTCATTCATGTTCTCCACTTGAGTTGGTGGACCTGCAGCTGTCTGGGCCGGAGAAAGAAACCCAAACTACTATTAGATACCTTGATACAAGGGAGGAGAATATCATCTGTGCAGTTACTTGCATGGTAATTCATAAAGGATGATGCATTGCGTGTGAATGAAACAACAATTAGCAAACGGCATGGTTACTAATAAAAACTAAAGATAAAGATCTTTATATGCAGAAGAATAGATAGTTAAGAAGGCATAGACAGGGTGCCTCGGAGGAACCAATGGGATCAAAGAAGGCCATAGATGCCCAATATCAAGCCATAAACATAAGAAATGCAGAGTTAATAAGTGTCTATCTCTATAATGAACCGCCAAAGCAACATGAAAACTTACACCGTAGAGGATTTACAAGAAATTATACAAGAAAGTTTACAATTCAAAGAGAAGCTACTTAAAGTCGTGGACTTTAAGAATCAATGTTAAGGGTGGGAATTCATTTTCGATGAAACTAGTCAGATTCCTTCTATTTAAATATGTAACAATATGTATAATATACACAAATTTGGCCGTTATTTACACAGCGAAATTCATTGCAGCACCTCTATCCCCTTGTCATTGATCTTCCGACAAACAAATGTTGGGGACCACACAACACACCAAATCCGTAATCAGCTCTTTCGATCTCCAAAGATTCATAGCACCACCAGGTCGCGTGGTTCTAGCAGATGTTAATGCCCCACCTTGAAGGGGTGCGTGTGGATGAACGGTAAATTAAAACCCTAAGAAATACCCTATTGTTTGAAGGAGACCAAGAGCAAGCAGAGAGTCGAGTAAACCCTAAAACAAATAAATATGCCGACGGGGACCTTAGTTTGTGAAGTTTACAGAGTATTAAGCCATCCAACAGGGTTTCACTTTTTATGTGCTCAGCGCCCACCTTCCCCTCGAGGCAAATGGTAAGTGACAAAAATAAAACAAAGACAGGTGCAATGCCAGGGAGACTCTGGCATAATATATTCCCTTAAGACTGCAGGAGGTTTGAATCTATAGACTGTAGATGGAATAAGAAAATAATGCAAAAATAACTTACATTGGAGCGCGAATTGTGCCCGGGCTGCAGCATCTTGGCGATGCGGGACGCCGCTGCCCGGCGTTTGCTCTTTCCTTTCTTCTTCAGCTTGGGTTTGTAGTACATGTGATGTATGCGGGGCAGCAGGTTATGTCGCCTCCGGAGGCGAGCTCTCAATCTATCGCTTGTGCGCAGGGGCCTGTTTTTAGAATCATCGTCACCAAATACATCGGGGGGAGTTTTTGAGGAGGAGAAATCCGTCGGCTTAGCGGGAGGATGCTGCCGATCGATGGATCCACGACTGCGTTTACTTGGAAGCGGCGACGGGGAGGATGAGGAGGTTCCTTCTTTTCCATCCATAATAGCGAGGTAAGCTTAGACAAAACGAAAGCCAAACAAGGGCAGCGGAATGCGTAACAACCCCTTATTTTTTTCCTTCTTTTTCTCTCTATGTTTTGATGGGAGAGTTCTCTTTCAATGTTCTTCTTAGTGAAACACGCACCTCTCGCTTTTGAAGAGAGACAGACCCTCTATCAAAGATGATAGAAAAAGAATATCAAACGCCATTGAGCACTATATAAGGCCCTTCTATTTTCCCTCCATTTTTTTTGGATACGGAGTTTGCAGGATAAGTCGTTACTTTCAATACCTTCGAGAGAGAGAGAGCCTAGAAGAGTGTGTAATGTGTAAATATGAATTTAAAAAAACACCATTAAAAGGTTTTGTGCGGGTGATTTAATCCAATTTGCAGTAGTGTATAGAGTGGAAATTTGAATTTAAAAAATATTATTAAAAAGTTTTGTGTTGATATTTTAATTTTTGATTTGATGTATAATTTGTATTATAAAAGTATTTATATTACAAGAAAGTTATACATATAATTAGGTGTAGAGATTATAATTTGTATATTAATTAAGCATATATTAAATGAGGCTTGTTTTACTTATGTTTGATTATTTTTCCAGTTATATGTTTGTTTGTTTCGATTCTTATTTGTTTTTTTGTCTCATGATAAAACATTTTTTCTCTTTCGTACAGTCATCTTGAATCATGCTTACTATTTATAAACAACTTTGGTCTTGCATTATGGCATTAGTTTTTGCTTGACTTGCACTACAAATGATCCATTGAACATTGGTGTTGGTATTGTGGTCTCCACTGGTTTTGCAGTCCTTCCCCTAGTATTATGCACCTCTAATGTCCATTAGAAGGCAAAAAAAAAAACATGTATACATCAACCCAAGCAACTACAAACTTGTAAAGTGAGGTAATAATTCAGGCATTGCCCCCACTGATGTGAGAAACTATTAATACATTTGTGTATTTTTTTCGAGTGTGCAATCATTTGCATTACTTTGGTTTTAGTTGGTTCATAACTAATTTCTTCTATTATTTTGTAGTTTCACTATATCTTTCTAATTATGCAACTAATGTGAAAGTAAGGATTAGCATAAACTTTTTTTAGAGGCATCATTAAGAGGGATGGATGTTGAGTTTGAAATAAAAATTGTTGAATGTGTGATTAAAGCAAAGATTATATATATATATATATATAGAGAGAGAGAGAGAGAGATGGGGCGGGGCGAGGGTGTATTTAATAATACATTTGCATTAAATTAGCATCTGTAGTAATGGAACATAGCTTGTGTTTATGGCACATATAAGTAAATAAATAGGTTTTCGTCGTTTATCTCCTTATGAGCACCTTTGTTGTAACTTTTTAGAAAGGTAATTTACAGTGTGTCCTAAGTTGTCATGACTATTGTCAATATAACCAAGTAAATAGTGATATAAATTTGTAATGTAAACCTCCCAATTCACAATCAAAACATGGAATCTAATAATAAGCATTGAATTTCATTCTGGACTTTGACTTTAAAAACTCAACAAGAAAACCAACATTCCTAAGTCAAACATCTCAAGGGTCTATCAACATTCCTCTTTTGGTCTAGAATCACTTTCCCACAGGTGTGTGTCATAATCAAATAAAAAACATATAAACTCCATAGTATCATCTCATTTTTTTTTGTATATTCTACATATATTTTCACATCAGAAGTACTCTTCTATGCAAAAGTATCATGTTTTTGTTGCTCACTTCAACCCATACAATGCCTTCTTCAGTATACCTTTTATAAAAGAAAAACCTCAAGGTTGTTCCATGTATACTTCTTCTTAAACAAAATCATTCAAAAACACTCTTTGCATTCATTTAGTGAAAGTCGATGTCAAATTTTGTTGACAATGTCAAACTTGCTTAATAGTGTTCATCTTTTTTCACTTGCACAAAGATTTTGTTGCAATCGACTACTTCTTTCGCCGCATAACTCTTTCTTGTTAGCCTTGTTTTTATATTTGTCAATAAAAGCATCAAATCTAAACTTTATCTTGTAAACTCATTCACAACCTTTTGTTTTCCTTATTCTAGATATCTCTACTCGTTCTTATAGTTAATTTGTGTGGATGGCTTCCACTTTGGCCTCACAACTAACTACCATTCTAGCTTGCGTATTGCTTCCTTGAAGGTAAGAGAACATATTTTAGCCCAAGGGGTTAGCTCAACCCCTTTTATGTTTTTCAACAAAAGCATCAAATCTAAACTTTATCTTGTAAACTCATTCACAACCTTTTGTTTTCTTTATGTTAGATATCTCTACTAGCTCTTGTGATTGATTCGTGTGGATGGCTTCCACTAAGGCCTTCAAAACTAACTATCATTCTAGCTTGCTTATTCTTTCCTTGAAGATAAGAAAATCAATATATTTTAGCCCAAGGGGTTAGCTCAATTGATTGCTCTCAATGTTGTTGGGCATTTAACTATTTTCGAGTTAATAGGCCCCAATTCAAATTCTCTTAATTGAGGTGCACCAATCTACACCAATAAGTTTACCAGGGATTCTTTCCATTGATACTGGGGAAGCATCTCTTAGGTTTCCCACAATGTTTTCTAGCTTGCTTATTCTTTCCTTTAAGATAAGAAAATTAATATATTTTAGCCTAAGGGGTTAGCTCAACTAATTGCTCTCAATGTTGTTGGGCATTTAGCTATTTTCATGTAAATAGGCCCCATTTCAAATTCTCCTAATTGAGGTGCACCAATCTACACCAATAAGTTTACCAGGGATGCATTCCATGAATATTGGGGAAGCATCTATCAGGTTTCCCACAATGTTTTCCTATAAGATAAAACTCAATGTATCTACAATAACAAACACTAAGACAAAATTAACTATTGGTTGTTTCTTTAGCCCAACACTCCACTTGGATTGTTAGGATATTCCGACACATAAGAAATAGTTAAGTATAATTTGTTCTAGTGTAGAGTTAGGTAAAGTGTGTTTCTTTACTATGTACTTTTGTAACTTACAATCCGACGGCCACAATATGTAGTGATCCAGCGGTTCATTCTCTCCTCGGTATTACCAACACTTGATCCATGGCTTAACACCCGATTGGTCCATGATCTCTATTTAAAGAGCATGGAGGGTCATTTGTAGGGTAATCGTTCATGAGAGAAGTTTATGTAAATTTTCATCATTTTGTTAATAAATTGCCTAAAGTGGCTGCGTTGGCTCAGGCCGTGGATTGTTTTTGAGGGTTTTAACCATGTCAACAATACTGGCGTATTGATATGTGATTTGTTTGTGAGCGGTGTCCTTTGGTGTTCTATCTGAGGAACTTACCCTGTAAATTCCTACACCTGCATTCTTGCATGGGGACATGCATGAAGAAATATATATGGAACAACCCTCTGGCTCTATACAAACAGACTCCAACCTTGAATGTCGGCTTAAGAAATCCCTTTATGGTCTCAAGCAAGCCCCTCGGGATTGGTATGCCAAAATGGATAGCTTTCTTTTAGAAATTGGATTTTCTAGGTGTCATTCTGACAATATTGTCTACACCAAGAAAGTGGGCAAGTTCCTTATCATTCTTGTTCTTTATGTTGATGATCTTATCCCTACTAGTAGTGATCCCAACCTTATAAACCATGTGAAGTCCAGCCTTAAAAAGAAGTTTGAAATGATAGACTTAGGACACTTGCATTATTTTCTTGGTCTTCAAGTCTTGCAATCCAAGGAAGGTATTTCCCTTTCCTAGTCCAAGTATGCATGTGATCTTCTATGCCATTTTCACATGGAAGGCTGTAAGCCAGCCCCTTCTCCCTTTCAGTCTCGAGCCAAAATTTTAGTCACTTGTACTTCCCCTAAAGTTGATGCTACCTTATACCATCAACTTGTAGGAAAACTTTTGTATCTGACCCATACTCGTCCTAACCTTTCCTTTGTTGTTGGCCTTATTGCTCGGTTTATGCAAAACCCACATGAAAGTCATTGCAAAGTAGCTAAAAGAATACTTGGTTATGTTCGAGGTACAGTGCAGTTTGGGATTCATTACAATGCAAAAGCATCTCCTCTATTGGTTAGTTCATTGATTCTGATTAGGCTGGTGACCCTGATGATCGGAAGTCTACTGCAGGTTATGTGTTCACTCTTGGTTCAGGACCTATTACATGGGCTTGCAAGAAACAAAGTACCATTTCTCTTTCTTCAGCAGAAGCAGAGTATCGTGGTGTCGTAGAAGCTAGTAAGGAAGCCCTGTGGCTTCTTAAGATCCTGTCAGAGTTTGGCTTTCAGCAGTAGCATCCAACTACACTTTGGTGTGATAATCAAAGTGTCATTCAACTATGCAAAGATCCAGTCCAACATCAGCGCAGCATACACATTGAACTGCACATGCACTTCATCGGAAAGCTCATTCACGACCATGTTCTTGAAGTGGAATATTGTTCAACAAATGATCAAGTTGCAGACATCTTTACAAAGGCTCTCACAGAGGCGAAGTTTACTAAACTTCGATTTATGGTTAGAGTTCAGGAAGTTGTCACTAAGGGGGGATAGGTTCTAATGCCTCCTTCCTTCTCCTATTGTGTCATATTTGTACATTCTTCAATCCTATCCCAAGTTGTTCTTAAGGGGGGATGTTAGGATATTCTGACACATAGGAAATAGTTAAGTATAACTTGGTCTAGTGTAGAATTAGGTAAAGTGTGTTTCTTTACTATGTACTTTTGTAACTTACAATCCGACGGTCACGATATGTAGTGATCTGACGGTTCATTCTCTCATCGGTATTACCGACACTTGATCCGTGGCTTAACACCCGATTGGTCCATGATCTCTATTTAAAGAGCATGGAGGGTCATTTGTAGGGTAACCATTCATGAGTGAAGCTTATGTAAATTTTCATTCTTTTATTAATAAATTGCCTGAAGTGGCCGCGTTGGCTCAGGTCGTGGACTGTTTCCCTCTTTGAGGGCTTTAACCACACCAACAATACTGGTGTATTGATTTGTGATCTATCTGTGAGCAGTGTCCTTTGGTGTTTTGTCTAAGGAACTTACCCTGTAAATTCCTACATGGATTGTGCCCCTTTCACAAAGTTTCTAACTTGTGGCTTACATTTGCTTTCTTGTCTTCATATCTTCGCTACACTCTAGTTCTAAAAATCAAAAGCCTTTAATGGCTATCTAATCTAGTTTTGGATTATTCTTTGTTGTCTTGACGTTTTATGTATTCTTGCATGATTCAACTTCTTCCAAGAACCATAACTTTTAAAATTCCTAACCATTTCCAAAAATATTTGCTCTACTTTGTTGTTTGGTTATCTTATGAATAGTTCCTCGAAGTCATATATGGGTTTAAATAAGTTCTTGCTCATTGATATCCCGGAGATTATAAGCTCTAATCTCCTCATCGTATGTAAGAAGAAAACAAATGTGTGGCACGTAAAAAAAAAGTTATATCATTTTTGGTGTCATTGAGTATGAGATGTTGTGCTCCAAGATATTTGCAAATATCTCGTGGGTGGTTTCCTACCCCTCCAAACTTCCTTTAGTTTCCTTTTCTTATTACACCACTAAGACTTTTGTTAACTATGTGAACAACATACTATATTGTTTTTGTCCAAAAATTATATGGAATTTCTTTGTGTTATAGGTACATACTATAGCCACACTACTACATGAGCCCATTTTTTTAATTCTATTTTCAACATATATCTTTGTTTCACTTGTTTAGGTCAAAATTTTATCATATTTTTAATTATTTTAAAATGTGAATTGTGTTTTACCACATTTGCATAATGTTTTCGTATTTTATTATGCTAGTCATAATACATGTTGAAATATTGGCCATAATATAGGTTGCAAGTAACCATGAAACCAAGATTGGTAAATTGATTGAATTTTGCTTTTTTAATAATAATAAATAAATAAGGATTTAAAAAAAATAAAAATAAAAATAAAGATAAAATAAAACATTTAAAAAAGGGTCAGTATTTTACAACTTCATAAAGGGGAGAAGAGAGATGTGTAGAAGAGACCTCGAGAGGATATCAACATTTCTACCTAGGTTAGGGTATTAAATATTCGAGATTTCAAGGTTTTCCATTTACATTCTAAATTTATTTAAAGAATAAATAAATTTACCCTTAAATATACCAATTCTGCTTGGTTTAATACAAGGGAATGAATTATATTCCTCAAAGTTTTAACTATTTTGTTCATGATATCAGGGAAAGGGTAGGTGTGCCTCGAGATTAAAATAGTTGATGTTTTACATGTAGGAGTTCCTAAACAACTAAAATTGCACAAGGGGTGAATTTTTCTTTAGTTCTCTGCATTTTCAAAATGTAAAATTACAGTGATTATGTAATTGCCTTCATTTTGTATGATTGTAGAGACTAGGAGATTCAATAACAATGAGGCTCTTTAGCAAGAATCACTTATAAATAATGAGCATATTATTATGTAGTCATTGAAGCCTTGTGCATAACAAATATATATGGGGTCAATAAATTTCCAATGTTTACATACTCTAAACTAATTTGTAAATAGATGTTGGGTAAATACAACATCAAGACCACCCGGATGCGGGTGGCATTCAATGACATTAATGAGTAGCCGCACAGAGCAGGCAGCTGGCCTTGCACCTGGCTGGCGGACGGCCCTCATCGCATGCACCTTGGTCTGGCAGACACCTTCAAAGGCACGCGAATTGACTCCGCTGCAGAACGGTATGATGTTCTCACAGTTTGGCATTTATGAGCGCCTGGTTCAAGAGCATTCAAGTAAGATTTTATGTATGGCTCTGTTTTTAATTCACGCCATTGTTACTGGTTCATTTCACCTCCGCGCAGAATTCTCCCCGCACCCTTGCCTGGTTCATCATATTTGGAAGCTCGCCTGGCCTTTTGATGTTTTTGGGCTCCTCTGTGCTCAAATTCTCACTCGTCTGCTCCGCCTCAACCCCTTTCTCAGTCAGCCTGTTATCCTAAGCATGCCTCGCCGTCGAGGAATCCCGCGCAGAGGAAGCAACACTGGAAATAGAGGCAGAACCTCTCGTCCTGCTCCTCAAAACGTCATTCCCATTGCCTCAGCCTCCCCTTCTTCTCCGCCCTCGGGTCAAGCTGGGTCTCTTCCGAACAATTCTTTTCAGACTACCAGGTTCACATTCCACAGTAGGCTCAACAGGCCGGTATTGACGGCAAGCATCACAATTATTCTCGCTGAGGAAGAGAATAATCCTATCAGCTCGGCTCAAGCCACTTCCTCTCAATCTCAGGAAGACAACGTTCTTCAAGGGGAAATGGCCGAGGTGGTGTCTAACGCGGACAATATGCAGGAGGACACCTCTGTTTCTGAATAGCCTCAACATCCGGTCGACCCAACTCAGAACGAGATTCTGGCCTGTGGGTCGTCTCAGCGTGCAGGCTGCATTCTCAATCTGGTGACTACTCCTGAAGGCGGCATTGAAGGAAATGATGACAATGGCTTCGTCACCTGGGTAGCTTCTTCCAGCCAGGTGGATAGGGACACGCCTGACTCTCCGCAGCATGCAGACTAAAGCCGACTCTTCACCGACGAGTGGCATTCTTGCCTCTGCTCTGTGTAATTTTGACTACGTGTCTTCGTTTCCAAGTCTATGGTCCTATGTCTGGTTTATGTTCTTGTTCAAGCTCGTGGCGCTAGCCAACTTGCTCTCTGTTTACTGTTGCAACTGTGGGTTTGATGGGTACCTTTTTGTCTTTTTTATTAATGGCGGGCATGATAGTATGCGTCTTAGTAAAATTTCTTAGGGGGTCATGGTCCAAACAAAATCTTTTGAAGTCTGCAATGTGAAATCAACAAAAAGCATGAAATGTAATATCTCTGAATATCTGGCTGAGGGATGGCATCGGCCTCCTCTGAGGTATTGACATCATTGTACATAATTTTTTTCTTTTTTAATAGAATTAGTATTTACGCAAAAATAAATAAATAAATAAATACAACGTCAAGACCAAACATATTATATCATTGCATTTAGTGGTTAGGGTTATTACCAAGAAATTGTTTATTTTTTATTTTTCATATATATCATAATGGTGAAGAAGGATATCGTGCTGAGGCCAAACAAATGTACTCTTCTCTAGTGTTTAATTTTGCTAATTCAAACATTAGTTATTTAATCTTATAATTGAGTTTAGTTCCAATTGCCTTTTAGTCTTGTTATTTGCCCTTTCCATTTAGCCTATTTAGTTATGTTAATTTTATTTATCTCAAGCACTTTGCTCTTTATGACTATATTTTTCAATGTCTTTCGAGGAAAGTTTTCATAGATTGGATATTTTCTCCTTGCAACCTTTGCTCATGGTGGTTGTCTCTCTACCCTCTTTTTCTATAAAATTCACATAGGAGTGGAGGAGATGAAGCTTTGTGTTATGGTTTCTTGAGTTAGGGTTTTAGTAAGTTTTTTGTTGTCAAGGATAGTGTGTGGTCTACGTGCCTTTGTAGATTTGGAGGATGGATGACATGTTCCAACTGGTGGATTATTATAACAATGATGTATTAGAGGATCAAATATTTTGTTCACCATCTAGAGTCACCTAATTAGTGGACCAAGTTTATAAGTCACTAGATATAAAATAATTTATGTCTATGGTGTGGATGGATAATGAATATGCATATGAACTAGAGTTGGAGCGTCGGGTATGAACTTTGGGGGAAGGTGTAGGATAAGGTACTTTGGTCCATTCACATATATGTGTTGGAGCTAATGGTTCAAGCTCTCTACCTTTAGTGTTTATGTTGCAACAAGCAAGGAGGTTATGTTCAGATCTGGTTTGAACAATTGAAATTCAACCCTTTTAGAGGACAATTGAAATCTAGGTTATTTTCCTTGTACTAGCCCTCAATTGAATGCCTTTGATGATACATAGGGTTTAAGCTTTATGGGGGTCGAATTATGTATCCAACACCTTCTAGTTGATTATGTACACCAAGAACCAAGAACAATCCATGAAGGAAGAAGAAAGTCTTAAAATCTCATGCAAGTGAGGTAGATGTAGTTGTGGGGAGGGATATAACAATTAATGAATTTCTTGACTTAATGAGTTGAACTTTGGTTGGGAAATTTGTTAGTGGAAGGGTGGGTATGAATGTGTTGCTAGAGAGCACTTGGGGGATATGTGTGGGATATATGCCAACAGCAAACATTTAGGAAAGGTCTAGTTGGGTTGTATCTTCATATAAAAGGCAAATGTATTATTAGTGTTGGAAGATGTTTGGTTTATGGAATAGATCTTGTGTGTATATTAAACCACGGCATCCCCTCTTTGATGCCCGGGATGAGCATATGGCAACAACCCCTTTTTGGATTATGTCGTCAAGATATCCAAAGGATCAATGTTATAGGTGAGAGGTGACCAACTTGGTAAGACCATTTTGGTTGATAACAGTTTCTTATATGAGGTTTATCGATCTTTTGCTCGTGTCTTGTTGGATTTAGATGTCAATTTTACATTTTTTGAGTCTATAAATCTTCTTCTTCTTCTTCTTCTTTTTTTTTTTTTTTTTTTTTTTTTTTTTTTTCGGGTAAAAGAAAATATGCTAGGGCTTGGACTATATAAACATATCCTTTTGGTGCTTAGGATGTTATAGATATAGACATGCACATATGGATCATGATATACCCTTAATGAGAAAAAAAAATGGAGGATGAAAGAAAACATGCACTTGTTGGATTCAAAATGATCAATAACACAACACATTTGTGGAATTTAGTTAGTGAGTACAAATGTGGATTCTCCTCTTCAGACTAATTCTTAGAAAATTAGGGATATATTAATTCAACTTGTTAGGGTCCTATAAATATAGTGACCAAGGTATGATTATCTAGCTTTTTATCCTTAGGGATGTTGTAACTTATTTTTTACTTGTTTTTATCCTTCTAAAATGAAAAGAAAATAAAAATAAAAATAGAAAAATCACAAAAACAAAAAAGGAAGAAAAATAGAGAAAAATAATAAGGGGATAAAAGAAAAACATGTGAAAAGTGAATAAAAATAAAAAATCTCCAAAGGGCGTGCTAGTTAAAATGTCACCTTAAGTTTTATATTATGGTTAATTTTGATTGATTAGCAAAAGTTTTTGTTTAAAATTTGTAAATAAAGCAGATGTGATGTTTTGTCCATTTCGATAAAGCACTTGCGTGATTGAATGAGCGAGATCTTCCCCGCCCGGATCAACGGCGGAGGATGATGTTCGAACCCCCCCACTCCCCCCCCACCACCCCGAGCTTTCGGAACTTAACGGGGGGGGTCCAAAATATGGTTTTATGGAAACTATTGAAACCCACGCGGTGACTCCACGGTGATTTCGGGGCCCTCCCCTCCTTTACCGCTTACCATTTGCACCCCCCCCCCCGAAAACCACCACCCGCTCCATTCAGGGCACGCTACCCGTCATCCACTCATCTACCCATGCCACATTACCATTTGCCATTAAATCTTCCCGCCAACAGTCATATGGACGTTGGCCATTAATGACTCTCGCCAACATTTAATTATTTTAATGAAACACTCCAAAAACGGTAATGTTTTCGTTAGTCACCCCCCTCTCGCTTTAAAAAACCTTGCATCACCCTGCATTAGTCCGTTTTGCCATTTCATTTATCTGTGCAGGTTATGACCCAAAGATTTCCAGGTGCATTAGAGCTCTTTACAACAATATTCCCCTTCTATAATCAATCGATTGCAATCTGGTAATGTTATTTCCTTAGCCTCCTATCTTACCTCCTGTTTTTAAATTAGATGAATTTCCTTTGGTCGACACACAATATAAAATAGTGAAAACCTAGTGTGAGTTCAACTTGTATGAACTTCACAACTAGGCAAATAAAAATTTCTTAGATAACAATGATGAGTTAAGTACCTGGGAGTCATTCTTACCTCAATTCATTTTTCCCCAAACTCATGTCTTCCAATAATTTGTTACATGGTGTCATCTCAGGTATCTCCCTAGCCAGAAGGTTGTAATTGCCCAAAATAATGAAATCTTATTCGCAATTACACCGGAAGCTATCTGCCAAGCTCTTCAGATTAATCCTCAAGCTCCCTTACATCCATTTTCCACTGATTCACTCATGGAAATATACCAGAAGCTTACTTTCTCTCAACGAGCCCATATTTTTTAGTCTTTTCTGCTTGAAAATTTTGAGTTACCCAAAAATAATCCCCCATATTCTGCTTCTATTTTCCCTGAAATGTCAAGGCAAGTTATTTCTGTGGTTACTTGCCTATTAGGTTATCCCACATATCAATGGGTAGATGAAGTAGTGTTAGGATTTTTGTGAGTGTTCTCAATTGGTCAGAAGCCATCAATCATTTTCAACTATAGTCAATATCTATCAAATGTTATTCATGATCAGTTTTTGAAGTTTACTATTGAAGGTGCATTCAAACACCAGTTAGTCCTTATATATTTGATGTTGTTTTATCAAGCAGACAGGTTCAAATTTCAGTTGCAGAAGTTGGATGTACAGGGAAGACCACTATCAGTCATTCACTGGACTTCCTTGGTGAGAAAGAATTCAGAGGAATATTCATTTAGTAATTTTGTAGATCAATTTTTGCATGTATCCTTATGTCTTCTTAGCAACAATGTTATACCAAGGATTTCACCAGAAATCAAAAGAGTTTTACATCTTACAGAACAAGCCAAGGTTGGAGACTGGTATCTTTACCAGAATTATACAAAAATTCAAATCTATGGATGTGAACTCCCTTTGTACAGGTTACTAGTTTTTGTATTAGTAAGAATCTTTGCCTTGGAATATATCAGACAAATGTTGAATATGGATGACCTGCATTTTGTGTCAATAAATAAGAAGGCACAGTTTAAACTGAAGACGCACATTGGTCCTTACATCGTCAACACCAGAGTAGCAGTAAAGGAGGCAGATGATTTACTGAAACAAATGAAATTCAAGTTGAGTTTTACATGGTCTTATGATACAATAGGGATACTTTCAAAATTAAGAGTTGAGCAGAAGACCACACCTTATGTATATACACCTAGGCTGGAAATTAAGTAATATGCTAATCAAGAGGAGTGGACAGAGAATACACTACAAGAGGCTGAAGAGAAAATTGTCAGTCAAACATCTCCACAAGCTCCTATTTCAAAGGAAAAAGAAGCTAAGATATGAAGGGAAAGTATGTCTCCTACAGATGTAGGGTCTCAAGCTACAAAGTTTCGTGTTTTAAGAGAAGGAAGAAGACAAATCTTAAGGCAAATACTAAGATTGATACTAAAAATGATACTCAGACAAATACTCAAGAGGAATCATCAGATGAAAAGGGCTCATAGGAGAAAGCTACATTTGTTTTAATAGGTCTTCCCACCACTGCCTTCCCATACATTGAATATACAACCGAGCCACTTGTATCTTCTACATCCCAGATTGTTACACAACATAACATTTTTGCCAGATATAGAGATTAAGAAGAAAAATGAAGCATTGAAGGCTACAACATACTCAAAATTTTGGAAGCAGACTACTACTAATCAACACAGATTGTTGTTTACACTTGATATAGAGAAGGGACAATTACAATTAGCCTTCTTAGAACCTACAGTTCCAATCCCTAAAGGTGCAGAAGATTACAAAGCCTCTACCTTTTCTTTTGATACCAAGAAGATTCATGTAGTCAATCAATTCGACTTGCATAAACAAGCTAGTGAAATGATATACTCAACATTATCAAGTTCAACCATGGCAGCCTCTAAGTTGTAGGCCTCTCTGAACAACATGCACAGCTAAATATGGAGTGAATGCCATCATTTGCCGAAGACACCTAAACCAAAGCTCTTGAAGATTTGGTGATTAAACTATGATATGATCCTAGTGACATCAAAGTAGCTTAGGAGATGATTAAAAACAAAAATGTTGATATTCAAGCTTTGAGAAAGCAACTCAAGCTTCCAACCATAAAGCACCCACAAACCAAAGAAATCACTCACATGGAGGTAGAAAAAGAGAATTTGTTCAAGATGATAGTTGAACAGAACATTCTGTTGACAAGGCGAATTTTCGCTATGCCAACAAGGGGAACTAACCCGATTGCAGGCCCCAATTAGATCTACTTTCGTTTGGAATGGCTAGTTCCGATGGGTTTTGGAGGATCTCGTAAATTGTTATATGTGTTGAAGGATTGCTTCTTGGAGGAAGACTTCAATTAAATCAACAAAGAGAAATAGCTAACCTATAAGCATCAAATCCTATCTACACTGATTATAACTACTTATGCTAATCCTAGCTATCCTAATCTATCCTGCAGGAGCATAAAAGAGATTAAACATCATATATAGATTCCAAGTCCAAATGAATCAATTATTGGTTCACAGATGAACAAGGCGGTATTAATCTTTATTGCAATCTGACTACTTATATAGGAATACACATTCATTTCCATACAAATAACACTTGCAACTGATGTTTAATAAGGTTTCGAATCAACAACCTTTCATGAATTAACCATGGTAACAAATCACATTTGAATGACCAAGACTAATCCAGAACTGTTTGTTATCAATATGCACAAAAACAAAACATATTTATATTTATGCCAACGACAACAGTTTGATTATAAACACATGAAAGAAAGAAAATAGATCTGAAAAAGGCTCTTTCTCGACCAAACAATCTTCTTTATTCACAATAAAACAAAATCTTTTCTGCCCAAAAAAAGTCCAACTCTCATCTCCGGAGGTAATATTTATGCCAAAGGAACTGACCCTCCATCTTCCCTTAACCTTTCACCTCCCTCTTCTTTTCAATTTACAAATTAGAATATACGATCGTAGAGTCGTTGGTGTAACCATTGACTGCTGGAGCGTTTCATTTCCTGGGGAAATGAATAAATGTCGATTGAAAGGAGGAGGTATGCACGTCATTTCTTCATGATAAGGATTGAGACCGCATAACCTTCGGAACACACAGGTAACACATGAAAACATGACCGCTAATGCCTAAAGCCAAATCTTTAAATAAAACATATCCACACATAAAAACTCTTTAATCCGCTCATGCATCTTTTATCTGGAGTCATACTTGATGCTTATACATCTGTTCTTCGAACTCGCTTGCCTTCTCTGGGTCCTTGCCTGCAGAGATAACAGACATCAACTATGCTTATGAAAATACGGTAGAAATGCTTGAAAAACATAAGTCTTGCCTTCATTAAACGTTTATAACATCAAAAGGAATAAATGTGAAAGAATCGGCCCCTGTTTTTTAATTCACACATTGATTAAGTCCCGCAAGCGTAAACTCAATTTACATTGAAAATCACCGCATAACACATAACCAGATCCGAAATACGGGCTTGAAATATTATAGACGGGAACCTATACCCTATCAGGTCTGCTAATCGCATCGCGCCTTATGTTTAAGCTTTGGGCTCTGCTGATTGTGCTTTGCGACAGGCTGGACCCGACATATATATGTGTTGCGGTTTGTAATGCTCGCGGGTCCGCAATATAAGACTTCCCTTTGAAAACTGGGACCCCAACACTTTATCGAAATACACAGAAAACATGGGAAAACCAGCAGCCGAGCCATAAGGCCGAACTTGAAATATTATGCACCTGGGTCTAAAGTTATCGTCAGGTCCACCACATTGCATCGTGCTTTATGTATGCGCCATGGACTCTACCAATTGCGATTGCAATAGGGGAAAGCGAACCCGAAATACATATATTATGTTTAATAACATCGACGGGTCCGACAGATCGCAATGCGCTTTTATGTATATGCCATGGACTCCACCGATTGTGACTTGCGATTAGGGAGCAGACCCAATATATCTATCTCTCTATATATATATATATATATATATATATCTATATATATATAGATGCATTGTCGTTAATAACATCGGCAGGTCCGCCATATCGCATCGTGCTTATGTATATGCCATGGACTCCGCCGATTGCGATAAGCGATGTAACGGTAGACCCGATATATATATGGATGCGATTAATTGTATTTGAAGTCCGGAAGGTTCTTGCTTAGCGGATGCGAAAGAGGAAGGCGCAGTATAACCGCAAAAATGGAGCAATTGCGATAGCGATAGAGGCAGGCATTGAGAAATGTATAAAGACTGAAAAAAAGCGTGGAAAGGGTAAGTTAAGGATGCTTTGCGAAGCGAAAAGGGTTATAATGGGAATAAAGATGCGATGGGAGGTTTTGAGGGGTAACGAGAGGGGTGATTATATGTGCGGGCATAGGGCACCATGAACGTTTATGAGGATTTGAAAGAGTCCCGATGAAGGATATGAATGAAGGGCTAGACTAGGTTGTGGATGAATCATGCAGCAGAGATTTATTAAAGGGGGCTCTTGACCATTAAGAATTGCAGATTTGACTCGGCAAAGAGTTAAAATCCCTACGATAAAATAGATCATTCGGAGAATTGAAGGATCAAACTTCTAGGGGACCCATTCAAATTTGCTACCAGAGCATGTTTTAATAGGGTGGTGGTTGTGGCCACAACACATTCAAATTCAAAAAATGGACGAACTTTTGAAAGAAAAAGAACTGTTGATAGCTACAGGTACATCAGAACAACAAACAATACAACTAACAACAACAACGACCTCAACAGAAAGGGCATAAAAATTCACTACAGATTCTTCTAAAAAGTTAGTGAAAGCTCTAGAGATTTATCATTAACCAACCAAGAAAATGAAATATTGTTAGCATTATTGAAAATAATGGAGGAAAATAAGATCAAAGATGACAATGCATATTTAGCAGAAGTGCAGAAAAAATTTCAAGCTTACTCAACAGCTTGGAAAGTATGAAAATCAATCATTAACAACACAAATGTTGGCAGAGGCTAAGCAAAGCATATGACATAATATTAATGCAAATATCACAGAGTTGTGGTCATCATTCTAGATTATATTTGAGCAGGAGGAACTAGTACAGAATGTCAAAGCAACAATTGAACAAACAAAGGTTGAAATTGAACACAGGCCCATAGAAGCACATAGAATTATCAAGATGTTGAACTCTAAGACTAAGGATGGGCTTGAAGAACTTTAAATTCAAGACAGAACATGCACAATCATGGAAGTGAAAAGAGTTATAACAAAGAAGAACCCGATGATACAGCTTGAAAACAAGTGCAAAGAGTTAGAACTACAAGTAAAGAGATTTAAGAGAAAATTTAATTTGTTACAGGAGAAAGGGCTTCCACCTTTGAGAGCTTCTAATGGAAAATTGATTCCATTAGAGAACTACCAGGACCAGTTGTGTAATATAGTTGTAGATACATCCAAATTCACCAAAGTGAGAGGAATAATAAGTGGAGAAGCTTTCATGGAAGGCCTACAATATGACCTCTTCATTCAGCATGAAATCCATCATCTGTTTCTCAATAAACCAACTTTTCAAACATACACAGAAGTGGATGAAATATTTCGAAATATGGTAAATTTCTCTATTCCTACTGAAGAGAGATTGGATAAATTGTTGGAGCTTGTTGGGTAAAATCAAATAGAAATTCTACAAATTAGGAGCATTCAAACAGAAGAAGCAAAAATATAGCTACAATCATCAACAACACTCCTCAAAGTGTGAATAGAACATCCGAATTAGTCCAGAATTGCTATCATTTAGTTATATTTTTTTAAATATCTACATCTTTTGTTAGATATTATTTTGTAATAAATTTTAGCTGAAGTCCGAATTAGTTCAAGACAAACTCTATAAGTATTTTGTAAAAAAAATTAGAAAGGGTTGGATCATGTAAAAAGAGAAGATCTTTCTTTGATTGTAAGTTGTGAACTTTATTTTGAAGTAATTAATTCAGAAATACAGAGGAAATATTGTTTCAGAGTTATCGTGTCAGATAAATGGTGATGTTTATCTCTTTGTGAAGTTTTTCTTCTTTCAAGTTATCACATTAATGTTTCTTTCTTGATTGTTACATGAATATTACGTGTTAAATTTACTTATAGTACTCTGCTCCACCTTGTTTAAACAATGTGAATCTTTTCCTTCTGAAAATTAAATATAAAATCCATTTGTGTATGCTTTATATTTAATTTATCCTTACCTTATATTCATCTTATTCATACCACACATAATTGTGAGATCCAGGAGTTTGCCTAACTCACCCTGTTTCAACTATTCTATTTATTTGTTATTGATTACTGAAGGTTTTCATGGCTCCATACCCAATGGACTTTTCTTCCATCTTGCAACCAAAACTTTGAAAAACCTTATCTTTGACCACTCATACATAGCCCAAGATCTAAACAACAAATTAAAATCACACAAAGAGAGCCCTCTTTGAAGCTAGAAGGGCTAGATCCTAGCTTTAAAAGTGGTTTGTGATTACCTTTGCAGTTTCCTCTTCAGCCTAGGAAAACCACGAAGTGCTAACATTCTAGCGACTCCACTGGGGAACTAAAAGCTAAACCTTCCCTGGAAAAATGTTGAATTGAAAAGTTTAAAGCTTAGTTCTTGTGGGTGACAACGAGTTAGGAAATCTTTAGGCTGGAATTTTCACCCAAAAGTTATGTTTAAAATTAGTTGTGAGAAGTTCCCTTGGAAATCTGGCTCGTAGAAATATTTACACAAGATCGTATCCAGATCATGATCCTCCTAAAGTTGTGAATGATCCTGAGAGGTTGATTAGGAAAAATAACCTTGAAGAAAGTCAAGCGAGAAATAGCCCTCTACCGAGATCTCACTCACTCCCTGAAATCCTTCTAACAGTTGAGGATATTGAGTTTGATTTGCCTTTCGAACATAGTCTTTTTAGAACCAAATCAGAAAGCCTTGTCCTTGAAACAGTCATTGATGAAACCAAATTAAAACCATACATCTCAGCACAAAAGCTTGTTATTTCAAAATATGATAAAGACATCTTACAACAATTTGAAAAGCTTGAAAATTTGGTAACTCAATT
Source organism: Pinus tabuliformis (assembly GCA_031772625.1). Classification (NCBI taxonomy): domain Eukaryota; kingdom Viridiplantae; phylum Streptophyta; class Pinopsida; order Pinales; family Pinaceae; genus Pinus; species Pinus tabuliformis. The sequence goes on from CM062819.1 coordinate 5,390,279, forward strand.
GAATCAGGCTACTAAAAAACCATTCATAGTTCAACAGACTATCATTTCTTCTTCTACTCCATCATTGACCTCCCCTTTGATTCCTCCTTTTTCTACTATCCCTATTACATCTGTTATCCATACTCCTTTTATAACAACTCAACAGATCACAACCCCACCACCTTTGCCACCTCTAACATCAGGCACAACTACAATTTCATCTACCTCTCATATTCCAATCATGGCAACCCATTATGCCCTTTTGGTTATGCAACAGCCACTAAATGACATGCCACTAGATTATATACAACATATACCCTATTTTGATGGCACTACGCCCACTACAACTCAACAACACATTGATAAGATGAATGATTTTGCAGACCTAGAAGAGGTTGATGATGATGATGTTCAAATAAGGTTGTTTTCTCAAAGTTTGATAGGTGAAGTGAGAAAATGGTATAGGGGATTGGCAACAGGTAGTGTTGCTAATTTACAACAATTTCATCAAGTTTTTCTTTCTTGTTGGGAGGTTAAAAAGAATCCACTTCAGATTCTTGCATAATATGAAAGTTTAAGGAGAGCTCTAGGAGAGTCAGTTCAAGATTATTCAGATAGATTCAACAACCTTTATAATTATATTCCAACATAAATAAAACCCACTCAAGGGTTGGCCTTACTTCAATATCTAGATGGCTTTGATGCCAACATGGCCTATTAGTTGAGAGAAAGAAATTTGGCTACCTTAGAGGAGATGAAAAACAATGTTGTTAGTGTAGAGGCCAATCTGCTGGCCAAGAAAGCTAAGTTGAGGTCTGAGAAGAGAGTGACTATTAAAGAAGAACCTTCTTTGTCATCAGATGTAAAACTGGACACTTTGGTTAAAACTATGGAGACAATGATGGAGAGAATGACTTTGACAGATAGAGCTGCACCAAAAGAACCACAAGGGGGTCCTCAAATCAGGAATCCAAATTTCAGAAGACAACAACCTCAAATCAAGCAAAGAGAACCAAGAAACCCAGTAGATCAACAACAAATTAGACCTCCTTTTCAGGAAAATTATGCTGATGAAGAACATGAGATAGTATAAGAGCTAGAAGAGAATCATATGGAACAAGATTTGTTCTTGTTACCACGACAAGATGTGATGCCTATAGAATTAGAGGATTACAAAAAGGGCTATCAAAATGCCATTATGGAAGTGCATAAACAATATAATTTAAGAAATAAAAAACCTGTAGAAAATCCTCCTAAAAATATACAAACTAATACACCTTCTACAAGTCAAACAAAGGTTGATCCTCCAAAGGAAGCCCCTCAAAGGCAAGATACAAATGTGAAAGAGGTAGAAAAGCCTCAACCTTCTTTTAACCTTGAAAATGAGTTGTCAAAGGTTAAAATTTCTGTTCCATTGACTGAATTAATGAAAAAGGATGTATATAGAAGTCAAGTTATAAAGGCACTAAAGATAGAAGAAGGAACAAATACTGTAAATATAAGTGATGACCAACCTAGATTGTTGTTTGGACCAGAAGTTGAGGGAAATTCACAAGATGGTAATGTGCCACCATTTTATGTTAGTCTTAACATTCATGATTTCATTTTTCACAATGCCATGTTGGATTCAGGTGCTTCACATAATCTCATGCCAAAAGTAATTATGGAGAAACTCAGATTAGATATAACTAGACCATATAAATACCTCTTCTCTTTTGATTCAAGCAGGGTAAGATGTTTAGGTTTGATCAAGGATTTGTGTGTGACCCTTACCCAAATCCAAACAAAAAGTATAGTGATGGATATTGTTGTGGTTGATATCCCTCCAAAATATGGAATGCTCTTGTCAAGGTCTTGGGGAGCAAAGTTGCAGGGCACATTGCAAATGGATATGACATATGCAACTATTCCTATTTTCGGGCAACAAAGGAGATTGTACAGGGAGACTCTTATGAAATATATGGTAAGCAGTTAGGACAAACCCAATAATTACCCACTCTATTATGTACATTCAGACATGGATTCTTTCATTTTATATAATGATATATGTTTGGAAGAAGAAATTCAAGACATGGAAAGTGAATAAAAAAACAAGGGATGTGAATTTAAATACTGAATCAGAAAGTTATAATGATGAAGGCCTTTGGCATATGGATTTTGATGGGGCAGTCAGCAAGGAAGGAGTCGGGGTTGGTGTATGGATCTTAGACACAAAATCAAGTAGGTCAAAGAAGTATTCCTACAAGCTTGCCTTCCAATGTACCAACAATGTTGTTGAATATGAGGCACTTATTTTGGGGTTGCAACTATTGAAAAGATCAGGAGCCAAAAGGATTTCGGTTCATGGAGATTCTTTTTTTTTCTCAGTAAAACTATGCTATTATATTATATTATGTACAGATAAACATTACAGACAGAAAAACATGTTGCCCAAGTCCGACTGTGGCACTGTGGGTTGGCTTCTTGCAACTCCCAAATAGCCCTTACAGGGGCGACGTTTCCCTCCGGAGTTGCAACCAGTACATCAAAACACATAATAGTTTTCATTCCAGACCATGAACACCCACGTAGGGGCTTTGAAGCAAAAACTGCCCTCGCAGGGGCGACCAACTAACTGAAACAAAGCATATAGAAACCTGGACACGAACCTTAAAAACTCAAACTTAAACATGTGACTTATCCCATACCCAGACACAGATAGCGAACGAGACAGAAGACTTAAACAGAACCTGAACAAAAAGATGGTCGACGCAGCCTGCCGCGGAGTGCTACTCCTCAGGCTTCTCCTCAATGATTGGAACCCATCCATAATACTCAGGGACGCCTTCCCCTTCTTCCTCTGCAGCGTTCTTGGAGGACGACACTTCCGGCTTCTGAGATTGGGCGGGAGCCTGCTCCGGAGCTCCTCCCGTTCTTTCCTCATCAATTACCGGATGTTCAGCGAATGGCGTTGCCCTGCTGCCCTCACCGTCTTCATTTTCCTTGGTATCCTTAATGAATAGGACGGAGAGGTGAGCACTGATGCTTCCAAGAGTAAAAACAGCAGTGCCAAATGCTGGAAGGGAGGGTGGTTCTGAGTTGGGGCTGCCCGCGTCCATGAATTGGGAAGCCTGCATGTGGGTAGCCCCGGCTCTTCTGTGACAGTAGCAACAGCAGCAATGGTGGTGGGAATCCGCTGCTGGATGGCGTGAGGAGCTCCCTCGACCAGAGCCGCGTCTACATGGCATTCTTTCCCTTGGCTTGACCATTTTGGCAGAGGAGCTGGCGGTGAAGAACAGAGCTTCAATCGCTGGAAGCCCCTGCTCGAGTCTCCTCCCAACGCAGCGAAGTATTCTCTCCTCGCCTCTTGGCAATAACACAATGTAACCCGCAACTCTGTCACCAGGGGGGACAGGCGCGAAATATTCCTTAGCAGCCGCAACACCTGTAACATCCACAGCGTCTGCCAGAAGGAGGAAATTGCCCAAACCAGCCTGCGCAGCGAGCCTCTCACTCTGAGTATGGTTCGTCCCCATGCCCATCTCAAATTTAACCAACTCGACATTCTCTTGAACCTTGGGCGCCATAAATGCGCTCTGCAACTGCAACAGTTCACCTTAGGTTTCATTGAAGACTCTGAGCTAATGCCTCGGTATTTAATACCTCGGCGGCGTTCTGTGTGTCCTCCCTTATATCACCTCGAGGCGGCACATGCTGGCCATGTGGCCTCCTTTCCTCTGCTGTGCGAACACCCGCATCCGGGGTTCGGTTCATGGAGATTCATAACTCATCATTAATCAAATTAAAGTTGAGTATTCGGCCAAACACCCTAGGTTGAGGGCATACAGGAATGTTGTTTTAGATTTTTTGCAGTGCTTTCCAGAGTATCAATTGTCTTTGATTCCTAGAAATCAGAATGTGTTTGTTGATGCATTAGCTACCTCAGCAAGTACATGTAAGATTCCTTTCCACCCAAATAAGAAATATGAGATTGAGGTAAAACATAGGCCTGTTGTCCCGGATAACATAAGGTATTGGCAAGTGTTTGACAATGACAAACAATTAGATAATTTTTTGCAATTAAAGGGGGAGTTTGAAAATTTGCATATTGATGTAGAAAATAGTGTTGATGATAATAGACAAGAAACTATTTTGAATCAGATCAGTGAGAACTCTGATGAACATGAAACAGAGCTTGAAATCCTGCAGTTAAAGGACAATGTGATACCAAGAGGTTTGGTACCACTTGAAGAATTATTTGATTTCAATGATGTGGCTCAAAATCCCAAAATGCAACCTACTAGAATTGAAGTGGAGGATTGTAACATAGGGACTAAAGAAAAACCAAAGATTGTGAAGCTTTCTAAGTCCTTACCTCCGGAAGAGAAGCATAAATACATTGATTTGTTGAGAGAATACTTTGATGTTTTTGCATGGGGATATGAGGATTTGAAGGCCTATGACACATGTATTATTCAACATACCATTCCTATCAAAGAAGATCATAAACCTTTCAAGAAAAAGTTAAGGAGAGTGAATCCTGTTTTGCTGCCCTTAATTGAGAAAGAGGTAAAAAAGATTTTTGATGCCAAGATTATTGTACCTTTGAGATTTTCTAAATGGTTATCAAATCTAGTACCAGTGAGGAAAAAGACTGGAGAAATAAGGTTATGTGTAGATTTTCGGAACCTCAATAAGGTTTCTCTCAAAGACAATTACCCCTTGCCGAAGATGGATCACATTTTGCAACAGGTAGTTGGTTCTAGAATAATTTCTTTACTTGATGGTTTCTCTAGTTACAACCAGATTTTAGTGCATCCAAATGATCAAGGCAAAACAACCTTCACAACACCACGGGGAATGTTCATGAATGTGAAGATGCCTTTTGGGCTTATGAATGCAGGGGAAACTTTTCAGAGAGCAATGGATATTGCTTTTGCAGATGAAAAAGACAAATTTATTGTGATATATCTTGATGACATCACTATATTTTCTAAAATTGATGAAGATCATTTGTTTCATTTGAAAATTGTCTTTGAGAAATGTAGAAATTTTGGTATTTCTTTGAATCCTAAAATTCTCTTTTTGGTCGGGAAGAAGGAAAGCTGCTAGGTCACATAATTTCAAAGGATGGCATAAGAATTGACCCAAACAGAATTGAGGCAATTATGAAAATTGATCCCCCGAGGAACAAAAAGGAAGTGCAGTCTTTCATTGGCAAGATTAATTTTCTAAGGAGGTTTATTTTGAATTTGGCTAAAATTTTAAGAGCTATCACCAATATGTTGAGAAAGGACAATGAAATAAAATGGAATGCTGAAGCAAAAAGGTCATTTAGTGAGGTAAAGTCAACCTTGACTCATGCTCATGTTTTGGCTAATCCTGATTACACTAAGGATTTCATTATCTTTTCCTTTGCTTCAGAGCATACTATTGCGGCAGTACTGATGCAGAAAAACAAGAAGGGACATGAACAACCTATAGATTTTTTCAGTAGAGGATTAAGAGATGAAGCTTTAAAATATAATATAATGGAGAAGCAAGCTTTTGCGTTGCTAAAATCCTTGAAGGATTTCAGAGTGTATATATTGCATTCTCATATAATTTCTTTTGTTCCCAATGCAATAGTAAAAGACATCCTTACTCAAAATGATCCAGAAGGGAAGAGAGGTAAGTGGATAGTTGTTATTTTGGAATATGATATTGAAATTAAGCCCACAAAACTTATTAAGGGTCAGGGATTGGCCAAATTGATGGTTGAATCAAATTTGCATGCATTGGATATCAATTTTATTGCTGCTCAAGATGGTGAAGAAGAGTCTGTCCAACAGGTATCAGAAAACTTTGTTGCTTCCCCCTAATATACAAATATTATTTATGTTTTGCAGAATTTACAAGCTCCACCTGGTCTGACAAAGACTAAAGCAAGGTTTCTCAAATTAAAGGCTGTCAAATTCTGCATTCTAGATCAGGCTTTATATTGGAAGGATGTTGGAGGAATTTTATTGAATTGTTTGTTAGAGGATGAGGCAGATAAGATAATGGAAGAGTTTCATAAAGGTGACTGTGGAGGGCATCTTTTCTAGAAGACTACAACAAATAAAATCTTGAGAGCTGGTTTCTACTGGCCTACTTTGTTTGTTGATGTGCACAAAAGGGTTTCTACTTGTCATCAGTGTCAGATCTTTGAAGGGAAGAAGAAACTCTTACCTTTTCCTTTGAAGCCTATTTCAGTAGAAGCACATTTTCGGCAGCAGAGTTTGGATTTTATCGGGGAGATTCGTCCAAGTTATTTGGCCCAACACAAGTGGATTCTAACATCCACAAATTACTTCACCAAATGGATAGAAGCAGTTCCAACTAAGCAGGCCATAGAATCAGTAATCATCCAATTCATGGAAGGTAATATTCTTTCTAGGTTTGGCTGTCCTCATAAGATCATCATTGATAACGTTACTGCATTTAAATCTAAAAAGAATGTTGATTTATGCAATAAATATCATATAGTGGTAGGACATTCTACTGCCTATTATCCTCAAGGAAATGCGTTAGCAGAGTCTTCTAACAAGAGCTTAGTCAATATAATAAAGAAGTCGTTACATGAGAACAAAAAGTCTTGGCACAAAAGGTTGATAAATGTTCCATGGGTTGATAGGGCAAGTACTATGAAGTCAATTGGAATGTCACATTTCCAATTAATTTATGGAGTTGATGCAGTTTTCCTTATTTCCCTAGAATTCCAGTGTTGAAATTATTGCAAGAATTAGAGGTAGAAACAAATGATGTGTAGAGAAGGATAAATCAAATGGTGCAATTGCATTAGACCAGAGAAGAAGTCTACAACAACACTTAGCTAATCCAGGATAAGATCAAAAGGATTCATGATAAGAGGGTGAAAGCTGATGATTTTTAGCTTGATGACCTTGTGTTAAAATGGGACGCCATAAATGAGGAAAAGGGAAAACATGGAAAATTTGACAGTTTGTGGAAGGGGCCTTACAAGATTGAAGCTTTTTGTGGGACCAATGCATTTTTGTTGAAGGATCTAACAAGGGAATTAGTTGTTAGAGTGTTAGGTCCCTATAATACTAGTGATTCCCCCATTGATATTGTCATTGCATCCTTTATTGTTATTATTGTGCCCCTATTGTCCCCATATTGTTATTAGTGTGCCCCATAGAAACCCACTATCGTTATTGTTGTGTCCTTATGTTATTACTGTTATGTCGGCTTGATTATATTATGACCCCTTATAATCTTATATATAGAAGGGAGGCTTAATCATTTGTATCATCCAAGAATTGTTCATTTGTGTAATGTAAAGGAGGTTTCCCCCTCAAAGATGCTGAATTCTAAGGCATTGTTCTATTTTTTCTATATTTTTGTGCGCTGGTTTCCTAACATTTGGTATAAAAGCATTGGATTCTAGGGTTTCGCTGCTCCAAACAGGTCATTGTGACATTTTCACTATTTTTTAATTAATTATTATATTATATATATATATATATATATATTTTGCGACGTTTCAGAAGCTAAAAAAAAAAAACCCATTTGAACCGAAATCGTTCTGAACTTTGGGTCCAAATTTCAGAGCTTGTCTTGCTATATTTTCGGAGATATGATCTAAGGAAGTTAGGGTTTTTGCAGACTCCCGAATTACATTCCAAACAAGTGACCTGGGGAAAATCATCATAACTTTTGTTCTGAACATTAGATTGAAATTTTGTAAGACGTTTCAGAAAGAGGACGAGCTGTAGTTTTCTGTATATCAGTTTCAGGTACTAAGGTCGAAACAATGACACGTGGCACTTTGTACAAGTTCGCTCTACTGAACTAGTCTATAATCAGGTCACCGTGGGAGATTTGATATAACTCTTCCTTGGAGAATCCAACCTTTATTAGATTTTCAGGGTTAAAAAGAGGATTGAAAGAGCTATTGCAGGGCACGGTTTCAGATATTCGAGATCCACAGTTATAGAGATACAACAGATTCAATATCGAGCTCTTACAAAGTGAAAAAAAGGTGTGTAGTTTTTTTTTTTTTAATTTTGCATAAGATTGGTTTGAAAAAATAGTTTGAAGGAATTCAAAAGGAAAATTGAAGAATTATTAGCATTAATTAATGCCCTGAAGAAAGAAAATGGAAACACTTAGTAAGCAACCTAAAAGCTCTAGCATGAATCGTGAAGAGGAAGAAATGCAACATGATATTTCAAAATTACAAGACCAAGTACAACAAATTTCACTCTCACAAGAGGTAACTGAAGCCAAGATGAATGGCATGGAAGCTAATATCAATGCCATGCAAGTGAAGATGGATGGTGTGGAAGCTAAGATGGATGGCATGGAAGCTAAGATGAATGGCATGGATGTTAAGATGGAAGAATTGAAGATAGATTTAAATAAGTTGCTACAAGAAATGGTTACTAATGGTGAAAAGGTAGTAAAGAAAACTCATGATGAGAACAAAAGAAATGTTAATTAGGATTTCATAGACTTTAATGTTGGATTGAAGACCCACCATGTTCCAAAAACCGATATGAGGAAGTTTGATGGCAAGGATCCCCGAACATGGATACTATAGATGGAGCAATTTTTCGATCTCCATAATGTGCAAAACACACAAAAGGTACGTATTGCAACTTTATATTTGGAACCAAATCAGTTTGTATGGTATCGATGGCTTTGCTCTAGTAAACAAATTGTCACTTGTGCAATTTTTACAGAAGAAATGAGATCACATTATGAGAATACAAAAAGCAACACCTTTTTTAGCCAATTGATAAATCTCAAACAAAAGGGTTCAACGATGGAGCACATTGAGGACTTCCAAAAATTGAACATAAGGGTAAAAGATATTATAGAGGAGCATAGGATTGATGTGTTCATAGGGACTTTAAAGGATAATACTCAACATGAAGTTCGCCTTTGAGAACCTGATTCATTGGAGAAGGCATTCAGGTTAGCAAGAAAAATGGAAAGGAAAATTATGGCAACCAGGAAGCCTACCACTCACAACTATAAAGATGGAAGTGTTGTTGTTCATAGCCTTCCACAACCTACAAGGTTGACACCACAACAATTGGAAGAAAAAATAGCAAAAAGGCTTTGTTACAGTTGTAATAGTAAATACACTAAAGGTCATAAGTGTGCCTAGAATAAATTATTCTACATAGATTGTGAAGAGGAGGAAGAAAATGAACAAGAAATATCAAAAGAAGAGAATATACTCCAGGAACAAACCCTAGATAAAGAAGAAATGAATCCGACCATATCTTGTAATGCATTGGTTGGAATTACCACTCCTCAAACTATCAAGATAGAAGGACATATCAAGAAGAAAAAGGTAATAGTGTTGATTGATTTGGGAAGTACCCATAATTTTATTCATTATAAGATAGCCAAGGAATTGAATTGCTTCCTATATCCAGCACCAGAGTGTCAAGTGATGGTTGCAAGTGGAGGAACCATAAATTACTCTGGTGTAATAGATCTGACCTGCAATATATGAAATGATGCGAATATACCCAATAACTGTAAACGAACACAAAATGTAGAAATGCTTCTTTATTGATCAAAACCCTTAAGGTAGGGAAACACCTTACAATCGCTCCTTAAGGAAGGAGAACACTCCACAATCCATATGCTTGTCCATACAATATTCCTTGACACCTCTCAATGGGGAGTCTCTAGCCTCTATATAGGATTCACACATACAATACCATGGGTAATTACCATGGTTCTCTCAATATCATACAACTAATACCATGGGCTTATCACATTATTGTTGACAACTTGTAGTCCCTTACATGATGTGGTTTAACCACTTTATTTATTAACTATGGCCCATCCCATTATTACATTATTCCCTTAGGTACCTCCCTCTGTACCCCATACTATCCCCCCCCAGGTATACCACATTCCACCCTCCTTAAACATGTTTCGTCCCCGAAACATAAGAAGAACACAAATAATAAGATCTACTCAAAAGAGTAGTCCACTGGTACCATACACTTGCATCTAACCATCCAAGAGATAGGTGATTACTCGATTTAGCCAGTGCCTCGCTCGCTTGAGATGGGAGTTGATCCTGGCGGTTCCTCCGTGTTAATGTGTTGTGGTTGGATCTTCGTACTGCTCTATCTATCGTGCGGGGGTTGTTGTCCTTGTGGCTAATTTGTTGCCATCTTGTTGGTTGTTTTCTTGCTGGGTGATGTGGGTGGTGATATGTTGAAGTTTTAACCAATGGTGTATCTTTCTTTAATTCACCACCTAATGGAGCCTGATTGGTATCTAGTACTTGTTGTGGCGCATGTGGTTGTTGCTTATCTTTCAGTATTACTTCAACCACAGATTCCTCATCTGATGTGTCAGTACCTGCAACATCTTCTGCTTTAGCCTCCTTGGACTCTACCTGTTTATTGATGGAAATATCCTATAATGTAATTTTCTTCTTTTTATACTAGAGCTTTAGGAATTTCTTCTGCACATTAATATTGATAGTACCAACAGATTCCATCCAAGGGTATCCCAAACCAATATCCACATTACCCATATCTATAACATAAAAATCAGAATGCAATACATACTTATCCATAGAAATATTCAAATCTTTATAAACTTGCACCTGCTCATTATTAACTTTTGTGTGCTCCATTTGTTTGGTTGAGACTTGCAATCTTTTAGCCAAATGAACATTAATAAAATTATACTTGCAACTAGGATTGATAGACACAATTATCTTCTCTTTCTGAATACATCCGTGAACCTATAATAAGAAGATACCATCAAAAAATAACCCCTTACATGTCTCATTCTCATGTTTTCTAGCACGAGACCATTTGTCTAAAAGGACTTTTTCAAACTCTTCATCAGGAAGACTTAAATGCTTCTGGTAGTCAGTTGATTTCCACCATATGGCAGCGTCACCTCTAAACTTAAACCATGCCAAAGGTCGCCAAAATTTCCCAACTTCTGACTTTGCCTATTTTATGAATTCTTCAATAGTAAGGTCATCATCTTTTCCTGTAAAAATAAAATCCTTGCTAGGTTTTTTGGTTTCCTTTTTTCCAGTATGAGACCATTTGTCCAAAAAGAGTTCTTCAATTTCGTCAGCATGACATAACTTCAGAATCTCACTGTTAAGTGATTTCCACCATATAGCAGCCTCATCTTTCAAATAATACCCTATTTTGTCCTTCCAACACCATGGTCTGTCACACTTGTGATCTTGTATAAATTTTTCAATATTCGGTCCATCAACTTTTCCTGTAAAAAACATATTGCTAGAAGCCATGAAGAGAGTTTTGAAAAAAAAAATCACTTACTTGGTGAAAATTTACAATGGCCACAATTCAGTCAATATTTCTCAGAATCTTTGTTACGACCTATTTTCAGACATGGAACGACCATTCTGCATCTTCCCATGTGATAGAAAACCCAATCTGGGCAATATAATTTCCGATTTGTGCTGCAACTATCCCGCTGTCATAAAAATTTCTAAAAAAAATAGTGTTGATTTTAAATCAGCGAGATCTCCCTCACTCGTACTCTGATTCAACCGATTTTTATTTTTTTTTGGTAATTTTTCAAGAGGATCTTAGATATGTAATTGTTTTCTCAAAGTTCCCCACAAAAATGACAAAAATTAACAGGAGATCTGCCGTCCACGAATTTTCATCAAAAATTTCCTGTAACACAACTGATTTTTAAATCAACGATATCTCCCTCATTGAGACTCTGATTTTTTTTTTTTTTTAATTGAGTTTTTTTTTTTTGCAAAGAATCCAGATCTGCAATTTTTTTCTTCAAAATTTCACCAGAAGTTACAGATCTAATCTGCAAACTTACCGCCCCAAAAACTTCCTGCAAAAAGGAAAAAAAAAAATCTCTGCTTTGCCCAAGACAGTGCTCTGATACCACTTGTAATAGATCTGACCTGCAATATATGAAATGATGCCAATATACCCAATAATTGTAAACAAACACAAAATGTAGAAATGCTTCTTTATTGATCAAAACCCTTAAGGTAGGGAAACACCTTACAATCACTCCTTAAGGAAGGAGAACACTCCACAAGCCATATGCTTGTCGATACAATATTCATTGACACCACTTAATGGGGAGTCTCTAGCCTCCATAAAGGATTCATACATACAATACCATGGGTAATTACCATGGTTATCTCAATACCATACATCTAATACCATGGGTTTATCACATTATTGCTAACAACTTGTGGTCCTTTACATGACGTGGGTTAACCACTTTATTTATTAACTATGGCCCATCCCATTATTACATTATTCCATTAGGTACCTCCCTTTGTACCCCATATTACCCCCTCAGGTATACTACATCTGGAAAATGCCATAATATCAAGCTATCCATGGGAGAATATGTATTGAATAGCCCAATTCTTTCCATTCCAATGGGTGGTGTTGATGTTGTACTAGGAGTCCAATGGCTACAATCCTTGGGTACAATAGCTTTTAATTTTCAATAACTTTTCATGATTTTTTTTGTAGAAGGAAAGGAAGTTGAATTAAGGAGTATTGCAGGGAAACTGAGAAATATAATCAGCTCTAACGGTATGACAAGCTTCTAAACAAGGAACAATGAGGCGTAATTGCACAATTATGTTCGCTAGAGTTTCCCACATCGAAATCATCTATTTCTCTAGATCTCCAAAAAGTCTTGGACAATCATTCCAAGGTATTTGAGACTCCCAAAGGCCTCCCACCTATTCGTGATCATGATCATGCTATTAATTTGATTCCAGGAAGTGTTCCTCCAAACATCAGGTCGTACAAATATCCATATGCCCAAAAGAGTGAAATTGAATGTATGGTTGCAAAAATGCTAGAGGCTGGTATAATTCAACCTAGTCAAAGTTCTTTCTCTGCTCCAGTAGTATTGGTGCACAAGAAGGATGGATCATGGCACATGTGTCTGGATTATATGGAGCTCAACAAGCTCACTATTAAAGATAAATTTCTCATTCCTATCATTGATGAATTCTTGGATGAATTGCATGGATCAATTTACTTCACCAAGTTAGATCTTCGTTTAGGATATCACCAAATCAGAATGAAGACTGAAGACATTTTGAAAACAACATTTAGAACTCATGAGGATCATTATGAATTTTTGGTCATGCCTTTTGGCCTTACCAATGCACCTTCTACATTTCAAGGTTTGATGAATTCCATTTTCAAACCCTTCCTTAGAAAATTTGTGTTAGTATTTTTTGATGATATACTAATCTACAACAAGTCTTGGAAGGATCACATTGAACATGTTGATAGGGTGCTCAAACTATTGGAGGAGAAACAATTATATGAAAAAAACTCCAAATGTTTCTTTGGAGTACAAGAGGTGGAATATCTGGGTCATATTGTCTCATGAAGGTGTTAAGGTTAACACTAGAAAAATTAAAGCCATTAAGGAATGGAAAATCCCCCCATCCATAAAGCATTTGCAAGGATTTCTCGGGTTGACAGGGTACTATCGCATGTTTGTTAAGAATTATGCATGAATAGTAGCACCTCTAACAACATTATTGAAGAAAGATGCATTTTCATGGACTCTAGAAGCAACAAAGGCCTTCGAATATCTTAAAGAGGCAATGTGCCAAGCACTGGTCTTAGCTACGCCGGACTTCACAAAAACCTTTATTGTGGAACGTGATGCTTCAGGAAATGGAATTGGTGATGTTTTAATGCAAGATGAAAGACCCATTGCTTTCAAAAGTTGTCCCATCAAAGGAAAGTATTTACACAAAGATATCTATGAGAAGGAAATGTTGGCAATACTACATGCACTTAAGAAATGGCGACCTTACCTAATGGGAAGACACTTCAAGGTAAAAACGGATCATGATAGTCTTAAATACTTTTTAGAACAAAGATTATCATCTGAAGAGCAACAAAAATGGGTCACAAAGATGTTGGGTTATGACTTTGAATTAATCTACAAAAAAGGGAAACAAAATGTTGTGGCAGATGCACTCTCAAGAAAGGATGAGGATGTGGAAGCATTCCTGTGCGCCATTTATATTATCCAACCAGATTGGATAAACGAAGCAAGGGATGAATGGAAGAATGACGAATAAGTGTGGGCACTCATTCAAAAGATACAACAAGATCCCAGTACATCTGATACATTTAGTTGGAAAAATGATTCGTTATGGTACAACGATCTCTTATACCTATGTAAGAATTCCCAACTCAAACAAAAGATTCTTATGGAATTGCACACTTCTCCCTTAGGAAGGCACTCAGGATTTTCACAAACTTACCACAGGGTTAAGAAGGAATTTTTTGGGATGGCCTTAAATTGGATATTCAAAAGTTTGTGGCAGAATGTTTCGTTTGCCAACAAAATAAAGTTGAAACAATTAAGACCCCAGGTCTATTACAATCTTTATCCATTCCAAGCCAACTTTGGGAGGAGGTTTCAATGGATTTTATCACAGGTTTACCCAAGTCCGAAGGAAAGAGTGTCATCATGGTGGTAGTTGACAAACTTACCAAGTATGCACACTTTTGTGCATTACCGCATCTGTTTAAAGCCAGTACAGTTTCTATTGCATTTATGGAAACAATTCAAAAGCTACATGGAAAGTCAAAAATTATTGTAAGCGACAGAGATCCCATTTTCACTGGAAATTTTAGGACAAAATTATTTTCTTGTCTTGGTACTCAGTTAGCTCATAGCTCGTCTTATTATCCTCAATCTGATGGGCAAACTAAGATAGTAAACTAATGTTTGGAAGGATATCTTCGTTGTTTTATATCTGATAAACAGACACAATGGGTCAAATGGTTGCCTCTGGCTGAGTGGTGGTATAACACTTCCTTCCATACTGCAGCAAAAATGACCCCATTTATGGCACTTTATGGATATCATCCACCATCCATCACATCATACTTAAGAGAAAATTCTAAGGTTCAAGCAGTGGAACATCACATTGAGCATCAACAACAAGTTCTCCAACTCTTAAAGGATAACCTCGCGTTGGTGCAGAATAGAATGAAACAATACGTAGATCAACATCACAGCGAAAGAAGTTTTGATGTAGGTGATTGGGTATTCCTATGGCTACAATCATATAAACAAATGTCCCTCAAGAAAGCTAAGAAGGATAATAAATTATCGCCAAAGTATTATGGTATGTACAAGGTGTTGCAAAAGATTGGTACTATGGCATACAAATTGGAGCTTCCTGCAACTTCCTGAGTGCACCCAGTTTTCCATGTTTCATGTTTAAAGAAGGTTATAGGTGACAAGTTCTCAGTTCAAACAATATTGCCAGAACTTGACGAGGAAGGAAAAATCATATTGGAACCGGAAGCAGTCACAGAAACAAGAACTCGACAACTACGAAATCAATCAATTTCAGAGTATCTCATCAAGTGGAAGAACTTATTCGTTGAAGATTCCACATGGGAGGATGAGAATTTGTTAAAATTGGCAACTAGGGCCAAACTCCATGTGGGTCATATTATTTATGGCAGCTGATATTTTTATTGGATCCCTCTCATTGAGAGGTGTAGGATTGATCTAAAGATCATCCGTTTCGATAAGTATTTATGAAGTTATGAATTTAGTTATGTTATGGACAAATTGTTAAGTCGACCAACAACTTATGTAGGCTCAGAAGCCCAATAGTCATGTCTATTCAACCTATACATTTTAGTATAAATAGAAGAGGACTTCAAGTCATTTCTACACACACTTGGATCTCTTCCTCTCTCTACTTGTTTTTGTGTTTTAGTAGGAGGAGAGATCCTAAGGAAAAGCTGGAAAAGTCGGAACTGCAGGAAAAGCCGGAAAAGCCTGAAACGCTAGAAAATCTGGAACTGTCGGAACTGCTGGAAAAGCCGAAAAAGTTGGAATTGCCGGAAAAGATGGAACTGCCAGAAAAGCCGAAAATGCCGAAAATATCGGAAAAGCTGGAAAAACCATAGAAGCTGGAAATGCCAGAAAAGTCAAAAAAGCTGGAACTGTTGGAAAAGTCGGAACTTCCGAAAAAGCTGGAACTGTCAAAAAAGCTGGAACTGCCAGAAAAGTCGGAACTACCGGAAAAGCCAGAACTGCCGGAACTTCCGGAAAAGTCGAAAATGCTAGAAAAGCCAGAAATACCAGAAAAGCTAGACAAGCTAGAAAAGTCGGAAAAGCCAAAAATGCGGAACTGCCATAAAAGTCAGAACTACCGAAACATCCAGAGCATTTGTCTCCGAAGAAAGGCAACATGATGTATGAGATCATGGGTAGCATAATAAGCAACATGATGATATGAGCATGGACAACATAATGATACATGATGATATGAGTATGGGCAGCATGATGTATGAGATCATGGGCAGCATGATGTATGAGATCATGGGCAGCATAATAAGTAGCATGATGATATGAGCATGGGCAAAATAATGATGCATGATGATATGAGCATGGGCAACATAATGATGAATAAGATCATGAGCATGGGCAGCTTGATGATGAATAAGACCATGGAAGATGCAGCATGATGAGCAACATGAAGATGAGAGAAGCTCAGTCATCAAGGTTCAACACATGTGACAATACAGTAAGGTGTCACATGATAATGTGCAGCAACTAGACGAGATGCAACACTATGATAAGTGAACCAGTCACCTTAGAGAATCAGTTGAAGCAATATGTCTTCAACTAATCTCATGTTGATATCAAAAGTCAGAGTTATTGACTTCTATTGTAAATGTACTATCTCTCTCACTTTGCCTGTTGAACTTTGAAGAACATAAAAGAAGAATTGATCAAGGGTTTCCCCACATTGTGGGGTTTGTCCCTGGCTAGCGCCACATCTTGTGTCCTCTTGTCTTGGCTTGTCTTCTGCGATTTATATTTATGTTCTATCTGCAGTTTACTTTATGTTGATTTGATTGCTAATGTGGAAAAGGAATTGAAATAAATTTCTCTAGCATAGAACATACCTAAAATTAACATGGTATCAGAGGTGAGGTGAAGACAATGCCCAAGCAAGAGTGAAAGAGCAATCACCAAAGACAATAAGACAAGACAAAAGGATCAATGAGTTTCACATCTCTGTTCTAAGTTCGCTAAGGGTGAAGTGGAAGCAAAGAATATTATTAGAATGACACAGTGGAAGATCACTTCATTGGGAAGTTTAGATCTAAGGGTGGAAGGAAAGGCAGATGCCTTGGTTGCAATAAGTTTGGCCATCATGCAAAGAGCAGAGACACATCTCTTGATGAAGATAACAATCATTCCAAGGACATCTTCAATGATCAGAGGAATGATAAGTAATGCAGGTCATCAAGGAAATGGTCGACTCTTCAAAGAAAGCAAGGAACCCCAAAATATCTTTTATATACCTGATCGCAAGAAGAACCTGGTGTCCATCTCGGAAATGGAAGTTTAAGGTTTCAGGGTGGCACTCATCGATGGAAAGGTATGTGTTTGAAAATAGTTTTTTCAAAGATCTTTTAGAGTTCATGGTTGTATCAAGTCCACTGGGGACCATGTCCATTAACTTAGCACCGGAAGTTTGTGAGTCAGATGGTGACCGGGATGCTTGAATTCAAAAAGAGCATGAAGGTACATGTCTGAAATGTATCGAAGGAAAATCTTACAAGGGGACGATTCCCCTCATGTAGCAGGTCCACAGATTTGGAACAACCCGTGGAGTTTGAGATTCATGAACGAGAATCTCATGTATACAGGTGGAAGAAAGCCCTCTATGGCTTGAAGCAAAACACCTCGGGCGTAGTATGAGTGGATTGATAGTTGTTTGATGAAGTTGAGATTCACTAGGAGTGAAACCAATCCAAACCATTACCCGAAGGTTGTGGATGATAGACCTCTCATACTGGCACTTCATAAGGACGACATATTTCTGACAAGTGCAGACCCTCTCATTTGCAGAAGTAAGAGGGAGTTGGATTCCGAATGTGGAATGATAAACTGCAAGCTTGTGACTACCTATACTACTAGTGTAACCCCTTATTGTTATTAGTACAACCCACATATTATATTGATGTACCCATGTAATGCCCATATTGTTACTATTGTGCCCCATAGAAGCCCACTATTATTATTATTGTGCCCTTACATTATTATTTTTATGTCGGCTCTGATTATGTTATGACCCCTTAGACTCCTATATATAGAAAGGAGGTATTTTCATTTGTATCATCCAAGAATTGTTCATTTATGTAATGTAAAGGAGGTTGCCCCCTCGAAGAGGCTGAATTCTAAGGTGTTGATCTATCTTTTCTTGAGCTGGTTTCATAACATTTGGTATCAGAGCTTTGGATTCTAGGGTTTTGCTGCTCCAAACAGGTCATCGTGGCATTTTAGCTATAATATATATATATATATATATATATATATATATATATATATATATATATATATATATATATTTTACGTTTCAGAAGTTGCAAAAAAAACCCATTTGAGAAGAAATCGTGCTGAACCTTAGGTCCGAATTTCGGAGCTGTTCGCACTATATTTGCGGAGATATGATCTGAGGAAGTTGGTCTTTTTGCAGACTCCTGAATTACATTCCAAACAGGTGACCTGGGGAAAAGCGTCATAACTTTCTCTCTGGGGATCAGATTGAAATTTCGTAAGAAGGTACAGAAAGAGGACGGACTATAGTTTTTTGTAAGCATTTTTCAGATCCAAAGGTCAAAACAGTGACTCGTGGCACGTCGTACAAGTTCGCTCTACTGAACTAGTCTATAATCAGGTCACTGTGGGTGATTTCACATAACTCTTCCTTGGAGAATCCAATCTAGATCAGATTGGTGGCATTGGAAAGAGGACGCAGAGGGCTACTACAGGTCACAATTTCAGAACTTAAAGATCCAAAAGTACAGAGTTACAGTCGTTTCAAGATCGAGCTCATAAGATCAAGAAAAAGCAATATGAGGAAGTTTGATGGCAAGGATCCGGTAAATTGGATACTCCAGATGGAGAAATATTTTGATCTACATGGTGTACAACTGTTACAAAAGGTATGTATTGCATCTTCATATTTAGAACTGGATCAATTTTTATGGTATGAAGGGCTTTGTTCTCGTAAACAACTTGTTACGTGGTCAATTTTCACGGAGGAAATGATAGCACATTATGAGGATACAAAGAGCAACACCTTCTTTAGAGCAACACCACAACAATTGGAAAGAGTAAAAGGGCTTTATGACATATGGAAAGCAAAATTATGGAAACCATGAAGCACACCCCTCACAACTATAAAGATGGAAGTGTTGTTTCTCCTAGCCTTCCACAACCTACAAGGGTTACACCACAACAATTGGAAGAAAAAAGAGAAAAAAATGGCTTTGTTACAATTGTGATAACAAATGCACTAAAGGTCATAAGTGCACTGAGAAGAAATTATTTTACATAGAATATGAAGAGGAGGAAGAAAAGGATCAAGAAACATCAAAATAAGAGGATATACGCAAGGACCCCACCCCAGAGAAAGAAGAAATGAATCAGACCATATCTTGTAAAGCATTGACAAGAACTACCACTCCTCAAACTCTCAAGATAGAAGGACATATCAAGAAGAAAAAGGTGCAAGAAGTGAAAGATCACATCGAGAAAGAAGAAATGAATCCAACCATATCTTGTAATTCATTGGTCGAAATTACCACTCCTCAAACTATCAAGATAGAAGGACATATCAAGAAGAAAAATGTTCAAGAAGTGAAAGATCACATCAGGCATCAAGCAATGAATCCGACCATATCTTGTAAAGGATTGGAAGAAATTACCACTCCTCAAACTCTAGAGATAGAAGGACATATCAAGAAGAAAAAGGTTCAAGCAGTGAAAGATCACATCGAGCATCAACAACAAGTTCTCCAACTTTTAAAGGATAACACCACTTCGGTGCAAAATCAAAGGAAACAACAGGAAGATCAACATCGTAGTGAGAGATGTTTTGATGTAGGTGATTTGGTATTTTTACTGCTACATCTCAAGCAAGCTACTTTATGAGAAGGAAATGTTGGCAATACTACATGCACTTAAAAAATGGCGACCTTACCGAATGGGAAGACTCTTCAAGGATGAGGATGTGGAAGCATTGTTTTGTGCTATTTCTATTATCCAACCAGATTGGATAAACAAAGCAAGGGATGAATGGAAGAAGGACGAAGAAGTATGGCCACTTATTCAAAAGTTGCAAAAGATCCCAATTCAAACAATATTGCCAGAAATTGAAGAGGAAGGAAAAATCATATTGGAACCTGGAGCAGTCACAGAAACAAGAACTTGACAGCTACGAAATCGATCAATTTCAGAGTATCTCATCAAGTGGAAGAACTTACCCGCAGAAGATTCCACGTGGGAGGACAAGAATTTTATACAGAAGCATCAAGAACTACTCAAGCGTTGAGGACAACGCTTTTTGAAGGAGAGGGGCATGTTAGGCCCCTATACTACTAGTGTAACCCCTTATTGTTATTAGTACAACCCACATATTATATTGATGTACCCATGTAATGCCCATATTGTTACTATTGTGCCCCATAGAAGCCCACTATTGTTATTATTGTGCCCTTACATTATTATTGTTATGTCGGCTCTGATTATGTTATGACCCCTTAGACTCCTATATATAGAAAGGAGGTCTTTTCGTTTGTATCATCCAAGAATTGTTCATTTATGTAATGTAAAGGAGGTTTCCCCCTCGAAGAGGCTGAATTCTAAGGCATTGATCTATATTTTCTATCTTTTCTTGAGCTGGTTTCATAACAATGGTTGTATCAAGTCCACTGGGGACCATGTCCATTAACTCAGCACCGGAAGTGTGTGAGTCAGATGGTGACCGGGATGCTTGAATTCAAAAAGAGCATGAAGGTACATGTCTGAGATGTATCGAAGGAAAATCTTACAAGGGGACCATTCCCCTCATGTAGCAGGTCCACATATTTGGAACAACCCGTGGAGTTTGAGATTCATGAACGAGAATCTCATGTATACAGGTGGAAGAAAGCCCTCTATGGCTTGAAGCAAAACACCTCGGGCGTAGTATGAGTGGATTGATAGTTGTTTGATGAAGTTGAGATTCACTAGGAGTGAAACCAATCCAAACCATTACCTGAAGGTTGTGGATGAGAGACCTCTCATACTGGAACCTCATAAGGACGACATATTTCTGACAGGTGCAAACCCTCTCATTTGCAGAAGTAAGAGGGAGTTGGATTCCGAATGTGGAATGACAAACTGCAAGCCTGTGACTACCTCGAGGATATTAACTTTTAGAAGTTATATGGTAGTGATGTCAGACCAGATTTGGGAAATGCCTCTGAGTTTTATAAACTCAATAACGTTTATGTTCTTAGTGAACTCCGGACATATGTTTTGCAGTTAGCATGATGAGCTTATATTTGGTTGAGCCTCACTGGATTGGTGCCAAGGATCCTCTGAGATATCTTCGAGGCACAATCTCTCATGGATTGAGATACACTGTCGGAAATATGAAAACTGCATGATTATTCGAATGCTGATTGGGCAGGCAGTGTGGAGGATCACTAGAGCACTTCTTAGTGCTGGTTCTCTTTGGATTCTACTTCGATATCATGGATGAGCAGGAAGCAGAAATCGATTGTTATAAGTACCGCCGAGACCGGATACATAACTACGAGTATGACCTCGTATGAAGTTGCTTGATTGTGGAAACTCTTCAGTGAGTACACATGATGAATACCATTGTGATTCTCTGTGACAACCAGAGGTGGGATTCGATTATTGAGGAATCTCGTATTCAATGATTGCTCCAGAAGATAGACATCAGATACTGCCTTATCTGGGATATGGTAAGTAGATGAGAAAGGAGGCTCCATCGCACTGAGATGATGTAAAGGTTGCTACACTTTGTCAGAGCCCCGGGGAAAGATCAAATTTGTGATTTTCCCGAATGATTTGGAGTCGTCGAGAGACCCTTGTAAAAGGGTCCTACATGTTGCATACATTGAGCTCTGGGAGCTCTAGGGGCTTGCGGTTCTTACTGGAGCAACATACGACCACAAAGTGACTCACCCTCCCATGGTGGTGCACACTGGGACAAGATGATTCACTTTCCTATGGATAGGATGATTCGCTCTCCTGTGAACAAGATGATTTTCTCTCTTGTGGGACAAGATGATTCACTCTCTTGTGGGACACGATGATTCTCTCTCCTGTGTAGCAGGATGATTAATTCTCCTGTGAGGTCTGGATGATGTGTTCTCCATGACGATTATGTAGCAGGATGATTAATTCTCCTGTGAGGTATGGATGATGTGTTCTCCATGACGATTGTGTAGCAGGATGATTAATTCTCATGTGAGGTTTGGATGATGTGTTCTCCATGACGATTGTGTAGCAGGATGATTATTCTCCTGTGAGGTTTGGATGATATGTTCTCCATGACGATTATGTAGCAGAATGATTAGTTCTCCTGTGAGACTTGGATGGTGTGTTCTCCATGGCGATTGTGTAGCAGGATGATTAGTTCTCCTGTGAGGATAAGATTGATTAAGTTCTCTTGTCGAGGCATCCTATCCATGTAGTCTGGGACTCATGGGAAGTACCTCTCATCTAATCAATGAGCAGGGAAATGAGGATAGGCACCATAGTAGTACCGATGGACGCATCGTTGTATCTACCGTACTCCCTATGCTAGGATGACCTTCATTGATCTGGGATCAATGATATTAGTTTGGGACCGGTGGTAGGAGTTGTACCTACTATGAAACTGACGTTGGGTCGATTGAGGATTGGTTTGGGACCAGTGGTACATACTCTGAGACTGACTTCGAGTCAGTAGAGTACTGGTCTGGGACCAGTGGTAGGAGTTGTACCCACTATGACACTGACTTCGGGTCAGTTGAGGACTAGTCTGGGACTAGTGGTACATACTCTGAGGCTGACTTTGAGTCAGTAGAGTACTGGTCTGGGACCAGTGGTAAGAGTTTTACCTACTATGACACTGACTTCAGGTTGGTTGAGGATTGGTTTGGGACCAGTGGTACAAACTCTGAGACTAACTTTGGGTCAGTGGAGAATGGTATGACACATTTAAGTATGGGGGATTTACGCAGTGCATTATATTAGATTTTTTGGGATTCAACTGCGTTAAGTAAGTCATTCAAACGTATGACCATTTCCATGAGAGGTAGTCGTAACTGACTAATTTCTCATGATTTTTGAATAGTTCACTTAGCACTCATTGCATCGGGTGATGCTCACAGGGGTGAAGAAGTGGGATTGAAACTAGTGAAATGTGGAGAACGAATCACATAGCATCAATCATCACTTCCGGGGCTTGCACCCGGTAACCAGGACTTCCCAGGAGGTCATCCATCCCAGAACTCCTCTGGCTCAAGCGCGCTTAACTGTGGAGTTGGTCACACATTCTCGATCAATTCTTCTTCTTCATGGTTCAGAAGAGCTAAGTTGAGCAGAGCAGAGCAGAGGCAACAGAGCTGAGTAGAGCGGAGTAGAGCCAGCATAGCTTAACAGAGCAGAGCAGAGCCAGCAGAGCCAGCAGAGCTGAGCAAGTAGAGCTAAGCAAGCAAAGCTGAGCAGAGCCAACAGAGCTGAGCAGAGCAGAGCAGATCCAACAGAGCTGAACAGAGCTGAGCAGAGCAGTGCAGGGCACTGATGGTAGAGATAGTACAGTTGGACATATGGATCAACAGATGGAGTTCTCCCTAGTTGAGAGAGAGTGTTAAAATTAGCAACTAGGGCCAAACTCCATGTGGGTCATATTATTTATGGCAGCTGATATTTATATTGGATCCCTCTCATTGAGAGGTGTAGGATTGATCTAAAGATCATCCGATTCTGATAAGTATTTATGAAGTTATGAATTTATTTATGTTATGGACAAATTGTTAAGTCGACCAATAACTTATGTAGGCTCAGAAGCCCAACAATCATGTCTATTCAACCTCTACGTTTTAGTCTAAATAGAAAAGGACTTCAAGTCATTTCTACACACACTTGGGTCTCTTCCTCTCTCTACTTGTCTTTGGGTTTTAGTAAGAGGAGAGATCCTAAGGAAAAGCCGGAAAAGCCAGAAAAGTTAGAAAAGCTGAAAAATCCAGAAAAGCCGGAATTGCCAGAAAATTCGAAACTGCCAGAAAAGTCGGAACTGCCGAAAAGCCGGAACTGCCAGAAAAGCTGAAAAAGTCGGAACTGCCGGAAAAACCGAAACTGCCGGAAAAGCCACAACTGTCGGAAACGCCGGAATTGCTGGAAAATTCGGAAAAGGCGAAACTACCAGAAAAGGCGAAATAATAGGAAAAGCCGGAACTGCAGGAAAAGCCGGAATTGTCAGAAAAGTCGGAACTGCCGGAAAAGTCGGAAATGCCAGAAATGCCGAAAAAGCCGGAAATACCAGAAAAGCTAGAAAATCCGGAAATGCCGAAACTGTTGGAATTGTCGGAAAAGTCGGAACTGCCGGAAAAGCCGGAACTACCGGGAGCTGCCGAAACAGCCAGAGCATCTGTCTCTGAAGGAAGGCAACATGATGTTTGAGATCATGGGCAGCATAATAAGCAACATAATGATATGAGCATGGGCAGCATAATGATGCATGATGATATGAGTATGGGCAACATGATGTATGAGATCATGGGCAACATAATAAGCAGCATGATGATATGAGCATGGGCAACATAATGATGAATGAGATCATGAGCATGGGCAGCTTGATGATGAATAAGACCATGGAAGATGCAGCATGAAGATGAGAGCAGCTCAATCATCAAGGTTCAACACATGTGACAGTACAGCAAGGTGTCACACGGTAATGTGCAACAAATAGACGAGATGCAACACTATGATAGGTGAATGAGTCACCTTAGAGAATCAGTTGAAGCAACATGTCTTCAATTGATCTCATGTCGATATCAAAAGTCAAAGTGATTGACTTCTATTGTAAATGTACTATCTCTCTCACTTTATTTGTTGAAATTTGAAGAACATAAAAGAAGAATTGATCAAGGGTTTCCCCACATTGTGGGGTTTGTCCTTGGCTAGTGCCACATCTTGTGTCCTCTTGTCTTGGCTTGTCTTCTGCTATTTATATTTATGTTTTATTTACAGTTTATTTTATGCTGATGTGATTGCTAATGTGGAAAAGAAATTGAAATAAATTGGTCTAACATAGAACATACCTAAAATTAACATAATTTTATGCAGAAGCATCTAGAAGTACTCAAGCGTTGAGGACAACGCTTTTCGGAAGGAGAGGGGCATGTTAGGTCCCTATAATATTAGTGATTCCCCCATTACTATTGTCATTGCATCCCTTATTGTTATTATTGTGCCCCTATTGTCCCCATATTGTTATTAGTGTGCCCCATAGAAACCCACTATTGCTATTGTTGTGCCCTTATGTTATTACTGTTATGTCGACTTGATTATATTGTGACCCCTTAGACTCCTATATATAGAGGGGAGGTTTAGTCATTTATATCATCCAAGAATTGATCATTTGTGTAATGTAAAGGAGGTTTCCCCCTCGAAGAGGCTGGATTCTAAGGCGTTGATCTATCTTTTCTATCTTTTTGTGAGCTGTTTTCCTAACATAGAGGACTTATCAATGGAAAGTTAATCAAACATTAGTTTACCTAAAATTCAACTGTTTTCAAAAGCATCATTGTATATACCATTTTATTTTTACAAATACTGCAGGTGTGGGTGGTTGTCATCAGAAATTGAAGCCTGGAGTGAAGGCCCTAAGTTTCTAATGAGTTGCTACCATATGTAATGAAGTTTCAGTCAGTCAAGTCAGTTTCAGTTGATTGAGGGTCAAATAAGCGCCCAATGGATAAGGCTACTAGTCTACGATGTTCTTGGCACCTCACAGGGAGGATGCCATCCCCATTGGAGCCACTATTAGGGTCCTATAAATATAGTGATCAAGGTATGATTATCTAGCTATTTATCCTAAAGGATATTGTAACTAATTTTTAACTTAGTTGTTTTCATCCTTCTAAAAGGAAAAAAGAAAAAATAAATAAATAAATAAACAAAAGAAAAAGAAAATTAGAAAAATCATAAAAAAAAAAGAAAAGAAAGAAAAATAAAAATGGGATAAAAGAAAAACATGTGAAAATTTAATAAAAAAAAATAAAAAATTCGTAAATGGTGCACTAGCTAAAATGTCACCTTAAGTTTTATGTTATGGTTAATTTTGATTAATAAGTGAAAGATTTTGTTAAAATTTGTAAATAAATATATGTGACATTTTTGTCTATTTTGATAAAGCGCTTGTGTGATTGAATGGACGAGATCGTCCCCGCTTGGATCAACGGTGGAGGATGTCCCCGAGCTTTCAGAACTTTACCAGGGGGGGTCCGAAATATGGTTTTGTGGAAACTGCTGAAACCCACGTCGTGGATCCACAGTGATTTTAGGGACCTCCCCTCCTTTATCGATTACCATTTGCATCCCCCCCCCCCCCCCCCCGAAAATCACCACACACTCCCGCTCCATTCAGGGCATGCCACCTGTCATCCACTCATCTGCCCACGTTGCATTATGTTTGTCATTTCATATGGACGTTGGCCATTAATGACTCTCGCTAACAGTCATATGGACGTTGGCCATTAATGACTCACGCTAACAGTCATATGGACGTTGACTGTTAATGATTCCCGCCAACGTTTAATTATTTTAATGAAACACCCAAAAAACGGTAATGTTTTTGTTAATCACCCCTCGCCCTCACTTTAAAAAACCCCAAATCACCATGTATTAGTCCCTTTTTCCATTTCATTTATCTGTGCAGGTTTCACCTGAAGATTTCCAAGTGTACCAGAGCTCTTTGCAGCAACATTCCCCTTCTATAATCGATCAATTATAGTCTGATAACAATATTTCCTTAGCCTCCATTATAGTCAAATATGTCGTCTCATAAAGGAAAGGCGAAAATGGTTGTTCAAAGTCCTGTATTACCTCCTATTTATAACTTAGATGAATTTCCTTTGGTCGACACACAGTATAAAAATAGTAGAAACCTAATGTGAGTTTGACTTGTATGAGCTTCACAACTGGGCAAATAAAAAATTCTTAGATAACAATGATGAGTTGAGTATCTGGGAGTCATTCTTACCTCAATTCATTTTTCCCCAAACTCATGTCTTCCAAGAATTTGTTACATGGTGTCATCTCAGGTATCTCCCTAGCCAGAAGGTTGTAATTGCCCAAAATAATAAAATCTTATTTGTAATTACACTGGAAGCTATATACCAAGTTCTTCAGAATAATCTTCAAGCTCTCTTACATCCATTATCAACTAATTCACTCATGGAAATATACCAGAATCTTACTTTCTTTCAATGAACCCATATTTTTGAGTCTTTTCTGCTTGAAAATTCATAGTTACCCATAAATAATTTCCCATATTCTGCTTGTATTTTACCTAAAATGTCAAGGCAAGTTATTTATATTGTTACTTCCCTATTAGGTTATCCCACATATCAATGGGTAGATGAAGTTGTGTTGGGATTCCTTTCAATGTTCTTATCGGTCAGAAGCCATCAGTTGTTTACAACCATAGTCAATATCTATCAAATGTTATTCATGATCAATTTCTGAAGTTTCCTGCGAAGGTGCATTCAAACACCAGTGTGTCCTTGTATATTTGACATTATTCTATCAAGCAGACATGTTCAAATTTTAGTTACAGAAGTTGGATGTACAGGGAAGACCACTATCAGTCATTCACTGGACTTCCTTGGTGAGAAATAATTCATAGGAATATTCATTTAGTAATTTTGTAGATCAGTTTTTGCATGTATCCTTATGTCTTCTTAGCAACAATGTTATACCAAGGATTTCACCAGAAATCAAAAGAGTTTTACATCTTACAGAACAAGCCAAGGTTGGAGACTGGTATCTTTACCAGAATTATACAGAAATTCGAATCTATGGATGTGAACTCCCTCCCTACAGGTTGCCAGTTTTTGTACCAGTAAGAATCTTTGCCTTGGAATATATCAGGCAAATGTTGAATATGGATGACCTACATTTTGTGTCAAGAAAGTAAAAGGCATAGTTTAAACTGAAGGCATAGATTGGTCAACACTATAGCAACAGTAAAGGAGGCAGATGATTTACTGAAGCTAATGAAATTCAAGTTGAGTTTTACATGATCTTATGATCCATTAGGGATAATTTCAAAATTAAGAGTTTAGCAGAAAACCACACCTTTTATACATACACCTAGGCTAGAAATTGAGCAATATGCTAATCAAGAGGAGTGGACAGAGAATACACTACAAGAGGCTAAAGAGAAAATTGTCAGTCAAACATCTCTACAAACTCCTATTTCGAAGGACAAAAAAACTAAGAGATCAAGGGAAAGTATGTCTCCTACAAATTCAAGGTCTCAAGCTGTAGAATTTCGTGTTTTCAAGAGAAGAAAGAAGACAAATCCTAAGGCAAATACTAATACTGATACTAAAAATGATACTCAGACAAATACTCAAGAGGAATCATCAGAAGAAAAGGGCTCATAGGAGCAAGCTATAGTTGTTTTAACAGGTCTTCCCAACACTTCCTTCCTGCACATTGAAGAGACAACCGAGTCAGATGTATCTTCTACATCCCAGATTGCAACACAACAAAACATTTTTGCCAGATAGAGAGAGATTAAGAAGAAGAATGAAGCATTGGAGGCTACAACATACTCAAAATTTTGGAAGCAGACTACTACTACTCAACACATATTATTGTTTGCACTTAATACAAAGAAGGGACAATTCCAATTAGCCTTCTTAGAACCTATGGTTCTAGTCCCTAAAGGTGCAGAAGACTACAAAGCATCTTTCTTTTCATTTGATACCCAGAAGATTCATGCAATCTATTAGATTGACTTGCATAAACAGGCTGGTGAAATAATATACTCAACATTAACAAGTTCAGCCATGGCAGCCTCTAAGTTGCAAGCCTCTCTGAACAACATAAATTCATAGCTAAAGATGGAGCGTCATCCTTGGCCAAAGACACCAAAACCAAAAGCTCTTAAAGATTTGGTGATTTAACGAAGATACAATCCTAGTGACATTAAAGAAACTTAGGAGATGATTAAAAACAAGAATGTTGATATTCAAGCTTTGAGAACGTACCTAGAGCTTCCAACCACAGATCACCCACAAACCAAATAAATCACTCAACTGGAGATAGAGAAAGAGATTTTTTCAAGTTGATAGTTGAACAGAACATTCAAATTCAAAAAATTGAGATAGACATGGAGGCACTTTTGAAAGAAAAAGAATTGTTGATAGCTACAGGTACATCAACACAATAGACAATACAACAAACAACAACAACGATCTCAACAGAAAGGGAAGAAACATCCATTGCAGATACTTATGAAAAGTTAGTGAAAGCTCTAGGATATTTATCATTAACCAACCAAGAGAATAAAAGATTATTAGCATCATTCATTGAAAAGAATGGAGGAGAATAAGATCAAAGTTGACAATGCATATTTAGTAGAACTCCAAAAAAATTTCAAGCTTACTCAACAACTTGGAAAGTATGAAAATCAGTCATTAACAACACAAATGTTGGTTGAAGCTAATCAAAGCATATGGCATAATATTAATGCAAATATCACAAAGTTGTGGTCATCATTCTAAATTATATTTGAGTAGGAGGAACTAGTACAAAACATCAAAGCAACAGTTGAACAAGAAAAGGTTGAAATTGAACACAGGCCCACAGAAGCACAGAAAATTATCAAGATGATGAACTCCAAGAATAAGGACGAGCTCGAAGAAATTCAAATTCAAGACAAAATAGGCATAGTCGTGGAAGTGAAAAGAGTTATACCAAATAAGAACCCGATGATACAATTTGAAAACAAGTGCAAAGAGTTAGAACTACAAGTAAAGAGATTTAACAAAAAAATTAATTTGTTGCAGGAGAAAGGGCTTCCATGTTTTAGAGCTTCTAATGGCGAATTGATTCCATTAGAGAACTACAAGGACCAGTTGTGTAATATAGATGCAGATACATCCAAATTCACCAAAGTGAGGAATAATAAGTGGAAGAGCTTTCATGGAAGGCCTACAATATGACCTCCTCATTCAGCATGAAATCAATTATTTGTTTCTCAATAAACCAACTTTTCAAAAATACACAAAGCTGGATGAAATATTTCGAAATGTGGTAAATTTATTTATTCCCAGTGAAGATAGATGGGCTAAATTGTTGGAGCTCGTTGAGTAAAATCAAACAAAAATTCTACAGATTAGGAGCAGTCAAACAGAAGAAGCAGAAATATAGTTGCAGCCATCAACAACACTCCTCAAAGTGTAGACAAAACATGTGAATTAGTCCAAGATTTCTATCATTTAGTTATATTTTTAAAATATCTACATCTTCTGGTAGATATTATTTTGTAATAAATTTTAGTTGAAGTCCAAATTAGTTCCAGACAGACTCTATAAGTATTTTGTAAAAAAAATCAGAAAGGGTAGGATTATGTAAAAAGAGAAGATCTTTCTTTGATTGTAAGTTGTGGACTTTATTTTGAAGTAATCATTTCAGAAATACAAAGACAATATTATTTCAGGATTCTTGTGTTAGACAAATGGTGTTGTTTCTCTCTTTGTGAAGTGTTTCTTCTTTCAATTTATCACACGAATTTTTCTTTCTTGATCGTTACAAGAAGATTACGAGCTGAATTTACTTACAATAGTCAGCTCCAACTTGTTTAAGAAATTTGAATGTTTTCCTTCTGAATATTAAATATAAAATTCATCTGTGTATGCTTTATATTAAATTGATCCTCACCTTATATTTATCTTATTCATACCACACATAATTATGAGATCCAAGAGTTTGCTTACCTCGCCCTGTTTCAACTACTCTGTTTATTTGTGATTGATTACTGGAGATTTTCATGACTCCATACCCAATGGACTTTTCTTTCATATTGCAACCAAAACTTTGAAAAAACTTATCTTAGACCTCTCGTGCCTAGCATAAGATCTAAACAACAAATTAAAATCATACAGAGTGAGCCCTCTTTGAAGCTAGAAGGGCTAGATCCCAACTTTAAAAGCGATGTGTGGTTACCTTTGCAGTTTCCTCTTCAACTTAGGAAAACTACGGAGTGCTAACACAACTAATAATGAACACTAGGCTTGCTCGTAAAAAATATTCAGGTTTCAGAAAGCTCTATAGTTTTTGGTCATGTTTCCTTTTAGCTTGATGCATGTTATCACTCCTCCGCATCTCCACGGCTGAGGAAGAGTCCAATAGAGGTAACCGTAGACCAATCTTTTGACTTGGTAGCTAGCCCTACCAGGCTGGAGAGGGCTCTCTCCATAGAATCACAGCCAAGAGGGTTGGATGGATTAGGGTTTTAGGCTAGGTATAAAGTGCAGAGGTTGTTTTGATTTGATTTGGTGGAGTTATTGTTGGATGAGGATATTAGGTCAGGGCAAACTAGATATGATAGCAGACATTCAAAGGGGTAAGGTAGGCTGGAGGCTTAACAATTAAAAGGTAATTCGATGAGATGGTTTAATATTGATGAGGAGTTAGGAAGAGCATATGAGATGTATTATTCCTAAACTGAAGAAAAATGGACAAATTATGATAACTTTCCCAAAATAGAGCATGAGCAAACATGTATTCTGCCTATCAACTTGAAAATTACCATATAACAGACATGAAATGGTTTATGAGATTACAAAACATTAATACAAATGATAACAAAGAAGAAATAATGTTAAACATCCATACCACATGTATCCCAAAGAAATAGCCGCAACTCATATATTAATACTGGCCAAAATCTGATACAATAGTGTCTTTGATCACTAGTACAACATCCAACTGAGTCCAACCTTTGAAAAGAGTGAAGAAAGGGAAGATATAGACATAAAAACAACCTTCTCTCATCCTCAGGGGTCGAATCCCTGAGTTGAGGAAGAGATCCACAAAAGTCTGAACTGATACCTAGAGTGTAGGGAGCTCTAAGTGACTCCTCCCTAATTACATTGAAACTGATTCATTTGACTTGATGAAGTCTATTTACCTAATGTATTTACCCCTAGGTAATAATAAAAGACCAAAATTACATTTGCAATATCAATTACATTAGTAAAAGTTGATTTCCAAAGATGAATATCAAATCTGGAGAAAAACAATGAAAAATCAGGGAAAGGGTCAAGAGTGCCATCTTTCTGTCAAGTGCGCCCTCACAGTGTCATGTGTGCCCTCCATCTTGCAGACTGCTTTTGGATGCCTTTTGAGTGTCCAAATTGAGCCCATGATAGCTCATTGGAAAGGTTGTCCTGTCGAGTTTCCATATCTATCTTAAGTTTCCAAAATGGACCTAATTGGACCCTCCAAAACTTCATTCTTCCAAGATTGGTCTATTCGCATTGCCTGGGCCAAAAATGAGGTAGAAACATGATTTTTTGCTCTCTTTTTTTGCCCTTTTCTCCTACCAGTTTTGCAAAATAAGGCTGGAAACATGGTTTTCTTAGATGTATTTGTCATTATGCATCCAGTGGGGGTCTCCATTTCTTCAAAATGTGCCCCAAAAAAATGCACATCGCCAGGGCGTTGCGCATTTGATCATGCCGCTGATATAAAATTGCCTAAAAAAACACAGAAAAGACAATATTTACAAAAATGAGCCAAGAGGTTTCAAAATTGGTTAAGGAGCTGATGTTTTTTGTGGCTAGTCTTTGAGTGAAGCCTTTGCAAATATATCAAGCTTCTTCTTCTCTTCTTGGTGAGTTAGGGCTTAAATTTTTTCCTTTGCAGCCTTGAGCTTTGCCCTTACATTTCTTTTTCTGTTGGCATAATGTTTTTCCATCTTCCTCTGAATGTCATTTTACTGATTAGCCTTATCTAGGAGGTTCTCTAAATGTTGATTGAACTTATAAAGCCAATGCTCTCGGTTCTCATTGATCAAGATGGCAAACTGCTCATTCCATGTGAGCTCATTTGCAAGCTCAGTCTCCTTTAGTTTCTCTAGTTTTAGAGCTCTTTTCAACCCTCTTGTCCTAGGTATACTTTTTGGTTCTTGCTCTTCTTCAGGTTCACCATACCTATCATAGGCCTCATCAAGCAATGCCTTGGATTTCATTGCTTCCCTTTTTTCCTTGATGAGCTGAATCTCCATGACATCATGTTTGGCTTGAAGCTGCTCATTCTCCTGCTCATAATATGAAATGATATATTTTGACCTCTCTAAGTTGATCTAGAGCTCCCTGAAGAGTGCATATTTTTCCTTGATGACAATGCTGATGTCCTTATTGTCATCATGCTCACCTTGGTCAACCAAGTCAAAATCTTGCTCTACCTCATTGAGGTCTTCCTCCTCATGCTAAATCTCTATCTCTGTCATCTTCTCTTTGCCTTTGTGTACCTTCTTTTTTGATGAAGAAGGCAAGGTCCCTCCCACAATCTATGGGGCAAACACCTGCCTATGGCCTCTCTGATAAGTGTGTGCCAAAGTGCCCAAATCTTCCCCTTTAGGCTTGATGACATCAACCTGCTCAATCTGCTCCGGCTCACTGATCTCATCTCTGCTAGGTGACTCAATATGCTCATGAAATGGTGATGGTGAAGGTGACTGATCTAATGATGATGAATGATCCATGGGCTGGGATGGAGGAATGGAGGTGGAAGGACAAGATGATGAAGGGACATTTTGAACATTTTGAATAGATGGATCAATGAATATGTGATTGGCTATGAAGGTACTCCATGCAATGTTCATCTCTTTGAGATGATAAAGGACTATGATTTTGATGAGGGAATGATGAAAAAGACTCTTCATTTGATGTTCATATTCCCTTTTCTGGACAATATAGGCCATCTTATCAATGCTTCAGAAAAGGTATTAGGGTATGTTGAGCCTTTTTACCCCAGTGAAATGCATTAAGAGCTGGATGCGATAAGAATATAGCCTAACAAATATACCTTCACATGAAAAGCATTTCATGATAATCTTCATCATTGGGGCATATCTGTCGAGGAGGTGAGAAAAAGGAAAATAACTCTTTCTCTCATTTCGGTACCTTGGTATTATGAAAGGTTCATAGCAATGTTTCTCCAACTCACCTTGTATAAACAATTACCCCCAACATCTGGGATCCCGGTGGCAGCTGATATAATGGTAGTAGATAAAGTAAAAGTGACACCAACTAGAGTTACTTGGTTGTCATGGAGTTTGGATATGAAGAGTCTAGTCAACATAGCATGGTGTTGGACTTTTTGAATTTGCTCACATAAATCATAATAGCCAAGATATTTGAAAGATGTCACAGCCATAGGAGATGCCAAGAGTTCCCTAAGATCTGTTGGCTCAAATATGAGTATTCTACCCCTTTTGTGTGGTCTCTTTACCTCTGTTACTTCTCCCTCACTGTATGGTTTTTTTTTCCTCTTCTGCCATGGTGTTTAAATATCAAACCCTAGGGAGGTATGACATTGTTTGAATGTGGTTTTTTAGGAGTAAGGAATGGGGAAGGGAAATTGAAGGAGATGGGTTTAGGGATTTATGTAATGGAGGAGGGGATAGGGAGTATTAATATGATGGATTTTTAAGATGGGGAAATTGTTTACAATGTTGGGGGTTTGGGAGCCTAGGTAGTTGTAACACCTAGGGCTTAGGGTTTTGGGATAAAGGTTAGAGAGTATTGGGATAAAGGGTTTAGGGAAAGGGAATGAAAGTGTAGGGGAGTTGAAATTTGGGAATTGAGAGTGCAAGGGTGGTTTTGAGGGAGATACTAGGGTTTTGATGTGAGAAAAAAACCAAATCTTCAATAAACTTTCAAAACACTATAAGAGTGACTTTAGGAGGAAGATGCATGTTATATTTAGTTGTTACTTACTTTTTGGAGGTTGAATACAAGTTTGGTGGAGCTTTGGAGGCGATTATAGCTTTCCTGGACAAATGCGTAGCACCACAAGGAAGTGCGCGCTTTCTCTGGCAAGTGCATAATGCTTGTAGGAAGTGTGTAGCACCTGAAGGATGTGCGTAGCACCTGGCAAGTGCACAGCGCGTGAAGGAAGTGCACAAAGCCTGCTCTGTTTTTTCACTTTCACCCAGAATCGTGAGAAATTCTCTCTTGGGGTTTACTCAATCAATGGTAGGAGGCAAATGAAGTTGAGTTTTGATGCTAAGAAGACCTTTATACTTGAGTTAATTTGATTCTTCAACTTTGAAACCCACTTCCTAATGTTTCAATTCACATTTTGAAAACTTTGCTAATTACCCTTTACACTCTGATTTTTTCTTCTTTGCAGATTGATGATGCTAGAGTTTAGCACTCTTTACATTTCAATTTGCTTGGATGAAGTTGGCACTAGAGTTTGAGTTAACAGCTTAGGAATAATAGTTATTACAACATAAAATTACATTAATTAAAAAATAATATTACAACTCTAATTTTTTTTGGAATAAAATTACAATATGAAATAAAACTCATACTTTGGAATGAAAATTAGAGCTTGGGCAACCATAATTACATGTTTGCAAATCCTCTTTAAATGAAAAAGGGATATTATTTGCTTACTCTCATACTTTTTGCTGGCCTTATGCAATGAAATGGTGTGTTATCGAACCTTGGAAGATGAAACCTAGTGACCTAATGGGACCTTGAATGACTAGACTCCATGTTGACTTAACTGACATAAGGACATGATAAAATGAGCTTTTATGATTGATGCGTGCTCAGTAGAACATGAAGGTGGGCCAACAAGTATTGATTTTTTAAGGGAGAGTGACGCTTTTGACTTGGGATACCATCAATGAATAAATTTTTGCACGAGGACCTAGGTGGAATGACAAAAATATCAGAATGGGACCCTAATATGATATAAAAGAGGAGTTTTGATCACTGATGGCAGTATGAAAATACTGACTCTAATATCAGCCTTATTTGGGGATGGCAGCTCCTTGGAGGTGTCAAGAACACCGTAGACCAAGTGCCTAACCAAGTGTGCCAATACGGTCAAAAACTTAAACTAAAATGCATGACTGAATACTGAAAACTCAAATAACACAAACTGACTCGAAGCTGTTGGTGAGCTCCAGTATTGTAGCAATAATGCTACAACTCCTGGGGCTTCCTGTCTCTCATTTTATCAACCCGGTAGTTCGTACAAACTTGGAAGCGACGGTGCTGTAAGCACAAGTACTAGCTCTTGTCGCAGCTATCACTTGGTCAGCTGGCACAAGTCCGCTAGGGCTCAAGCCAACTTCTATAGGCTCTCAGAAGAAGCTTGCTAATTGATGGACGAAAGCTATTCTCAAAGGAAAACTACTCTGCTTGACAAAATGGACTGAAAGCAAATCAAAGCATGTAAACCTAGGAAACCCTAATTTAACTAGTCTAACCTCTACAATGCAAAACATGTGAATGAAACTTCTACCAATGCTGCTGTTACCTCTAATAAGTGCAAATGCATGGATCTAAACTACTTGCATCATGAAAGATATGTTTTTGTATTTTTCCCTTAAGTGTGTGGAATGATTGTGATTTTGTGCTAACTAGGGTTTGATTGTGCAGATGGGATGGAGAAGGAAGGAAAGCGTGGGACAGGTTAGGAAGGCTAGGAGAGGTCCCCAGGGATCCTTAACATCCATCCACAGAGGTTCCTCGCATTCAGATGCTCACCAACCGAGAGAGTGGCCTCCTACAGGATGGCTGTAGGGGATCCTACAGGATACTCTAGTTTCTACAGGATGTCTACAAATGGCTACAGGATGACCTACCGTGAGTGTTTGGCGTGATGGAGGGATGATGAAATGGTAGAGGGAGATGTGTAAGGTAGGAATGAGGCTGGTGATGGCTGTAGAAGTGGAAGAATAGGATGGGAGGTGAGTGTAGGGAGTAGGTTGGAAGGTAAAGGGCTATGTCAACGAAAGGGCTAGAGAATGGAAGTACGTGAGGAGTGAAAGACTTTGGGAGATGACAGAGTAGAGCAGGGGTCAAAGATGTGTTTGCATGCGTGATCAAGATGGAGGACGAAGTAATGGAACGAGAGAAAGCAGTGTAAATGGAACAAATGCTTGTGACTATCACCAAACCGAAGATGCATCACCCTAAACTACCTGTGCTTGTAAATTCAATGAACAACAATCTAAATGCGAAGGAGAATGTGCATGAAGCCGTGGTAAAGGAGTGTGGTGCAGGTGTGAATCATGTGACAACATCTAACATAACGTGACTGTGTTTGCAGCAATCATGGAATAAAGAAATGCGTATTTTTGGTGGTTAGTCATGGACTTCACTCCAATCCCAGATGAGGTGGCAGTGAGCCTTAACAACCTTTTTGTTGGAGCTCCAATCGATTATATCTATCCTCTGCTACGCTAAGCAAGTCGAAACAAATTCACCATAAGCAACTCCTATCTAACTCATGAAAAAGACCAACTTAACAACCTGTAATTCGAATTGCATGTGCAAATGAAAAGCTCAAAGTGCTGAAATGAAATGGAAACAACACTACAGCAGAGGGGATCTATGGCTCTCAGGTTGGGCCCTAACCTGAGAGCTATAGTCTCCTTAAGAAAACTCAGAACTAGATCAGAATCTGCCTTCTTTATTCATAATCTGATATCATGCCAAATTGGCTTACAAAAAGGAACAAAAACTGAGCTGCGCTCGAAAATTACAATAGCAATACGAGAGTTTCAACAACCTATCCAAGGCTAAGGCCTCTACACTTATACAAAAACGATGATCCAACAAGTGTCCTTGATTTTAGGAGCTCGGCTGTCCAACTAGAGTTTAACTGCTGATCCTGTAGGACGGTCATAACTGCTATTCCTGTAGAGCAGTTTATAACTGCTGTTCCTGTAGAACAGCTGGCTGCTTCTAAGCTCGGAGGGGAGATGGATTGGAGCTCGGAGTTCTTGGTGGGAATCACGAGGAATGTCCCCAAGACCGTGGACATCCTCTCCTAAAAGTCAGCAGTGCCACCTCATTGTCTCCTTGTCTCCTTTTTCGTTGTCTTTTGCTCCCTTTTAATGCCAAAACCTGGAATCACAATGCATTAGTCACGTAGATAGAGTGCCTACCCTTCTTCCTACAAACAACATGAATAAACTAAGAAATGCATGCATAAGCAGTAAAAAATGAATGGTTTGAGCAAGTAGAATAGGCCAAAATGAGCCCAAATTGTACCAAAATTGGGGCTCATCAGCTGTCTTGAAATCGACTAGA
Organism: Pinus tabuliformis; assembly: GCA_031772625.1. Lineage (NCBI taxonomy): Eukaryota > Viridiplantae > Streptophyta > Pinopsida > Pinales > Pinaceae > Pinus > Pinus tabuliformis. The sequence continues at coordinate 5,428,465 of CM062819.1, forward strand.
AAATGACTCAAAACTGACTTACTTAACTGACGACTGAACTTTGAAAATGGTAGAAAATCAGTGAAGTTCCATGGCCTTCACTTTGGGCTTCAAACTCTAGTGATTCTCTACTTCACACTCACTGAAAGTTAAACTGTTATGTACAATGGAATCGAGAAATTGTTGAGAAGCATATTTAAGAAAAGATAGTGCTTAAGGAGTCTACCATTAACTAGTTCTCCTAAGCCTGGTTCTCCATTCATCTCATCTACCATGAAAGCATTTTACCCTCAGAAAGCTTAAATATGATAAAGGCCTTTCCACAAATTTTCAAATTCACCATGCTTACCCTTGTCCTCGTTTCTGGTATCCCAACGGAGCACCACATCTCCAATTTTGAAATCATCCTCCTTTGTTTTCTGATTATAGATTTTATTTATCCTATCATGGAGCTTAAAGGTGTTCTGTAATACCTCATCTCATGTCTGCTGTAGGTGAATCATTTGATTGATCCGGTGTTGTATATCATTCTCTTCACTTCCTGCTACTTGTAATAATTTCATGACCGAGGCTGCTAATGATGAAGGAAAAATAGTATCTACTCCATAAGCTATTTGAAAAGGAGAAAGTCCAAGGGATTTCTTACTACTCACCTGATCTGCCCACAATGCATTGATCAAATTTTTGAGCCAATTCTTTTTGTTGCCTCCAATATTTTCTTGACGATGTTAATTAAGGATTTATTGGAGGACTCCGCCAAACCATTTGCTTGCGGATAGTATGCTTTAGAATGTTCCAGCTTGGTGTTATATTTGTTAATAAACTCAATCATCTTTTTAGACTTGAATGTTGTCACATTTTCTGTGATGATCTTATTAGGAGAACCAAAACGAGACAAGATATTAGTTTCTAAAAACAGAATGATAACTGAATCTGTTGCTCACCTGGTTGGAATCGCTTCGATCCACTTAGTAAAATAGTCTGTAGCTGTCAATATCCACTTGTGTTGTGTGAATTATTATGGGTTAATCTCGTATATGAAATCTAGGTTCCACTGTTGAAAAGGTGCATTTTGGGCATGGGATCCCCCAAGGCAAGTTTTGGGGCTTAGAGGCCAAGTTTTGACTAAGTCTGATGTAAAGACTTCGCAATGTGTGGGCGCAGAGCGCGAAGATTGTAAATGAGTGAGAGGATTGTCCACCCTCATTTTTGTAATTTAATGTCGACTTGAGAGATCTACCCATGGTCCTCAGACCATGGGATTGTATAAATAGAGCAAGGCTCTAAGTTGTAAAGGAACATCAATCAATGGAATGGAATGAATAACAATGAATTGAGTCTGATCTAAGTATAGGGTGAGTCGTTGGGTCGTAGAGTAGGAGAAGGCTCTGCAGCTGAGTGCGCAGAGGCCTAGTAGTTCGTAGCTGAGTGCGCGGACCCCTACAATTGAGTGTGCATGGCGAGTCGAGTATGTAACCATTGGAGAATTAATAAAGAGAAGTTTCTTATCATTTTGTGTATCTTTTTCCTGTTTGGTATATTGGGTATGAATTGCAAGTTTACTGTTTATATGCTGCGTGAACTTATATGAATGTGTTGAATAAGTGAACATAAGATAAGTATCTGTTTATGCGAAATTGACTATCTCTTATAAGGAAAACAAGTAAGATATGCAGTGTAACTTGGGGAATTACATAGATCGTTGGCTTAGCAGCGTGAAAGAATTGCAGTCCCTAAGTAGGGTTGCGGGAAGATAACTATTACAAATCGCGAAAGCACCTCAGGTCAGAAGAGTGTGTGAAGTGACCTGCGCAAAGCTGGTTCATAGTTGGACTAAAGCAACACCTCAGACATCTCAAGGGTGCAGAAACTTGTTTCCAACATCCCCCCATACTGCTTCGGGTGAGACCTCAGTCCGCGCTCCATGGGATGTTGCCGAAAGGACCAGTAGTACAAGGATTTGTTTGGCTAATTAACTCCAAACTTGGGTCAGGCCCCATCAAGCCAACAAATGGTTCCTTTGCCGGGACCAGACTCTTCATAGAGATGTCTGATGTCGCATGATTGGAATCCAACTAAAAGGAAAATCGAAGGCTAGATTGATAGGAGAATTCACGAATTCACGGTGTAGGAGAACAAGAATCTGCGACTATCAAAGGAAGAGTAGTTAGACTGCTAGACCAACGAAACTTTCTTTGCGTCCTTCCCTACTGAGCTGTATGAGTGAATCACGAAGCTAAAAGATAGCCAAGGAAGGTGCAAGCTCAAAAGTCCTATTGTGGACCACCGAATTAGTGCACAGATTGGAAGCATCGGGGGATAAGATCGAGCGCATTGTTGTTCATTGGCTTGATCGGATTATAGGAGGATTCATTACTGAGTTCGCGGTAGACACTACGGTAAGCTACAACGAGGCCGAGTGACGCTTTCTCAAAGGACTGCGAGGTAAGTACGTTAAGTCTCTAAATACTTGGATTAAAATGATATTGTGTGAAAAAGTGGATTATGCGAATACATTGATGTTCGGGGCTACGCAAAGTGGGAGAAATTAGAGAAGCGAAGGTAGTGTAGAACTAGAAAATAGCCCCTTGATTTCACCTCCACGAGGGGACGAGGAAGAGCTCATGAAGGTCTCTCCACGAAGTGTGATCCATTTGATAAGACAGAGGATTCCACGCATACCACTTCCACCCACACCATCGCCCGTTTCACCGACATCACCTCCATCTTCACTCGTACCACCTTCGCCACTCCCCCATTTTAATATGGAGAGCTCGATAAAGTTGCTTATATTCAAAGGAGTGGGAAATGAAGATCCAACCAGTTTTGGTTCGTGGTAAAAGCTGTATGGGAAGCACAGGGAATGACAGATGATAATATCAAGAAAGCAACGTTGGTTAACGCTTTGTAGGATCGCAAGTTGACCTGGTACATTAAGCAATATAATGATAACCTGAATGTGGGAATCACGGGTATCCAAGCTGCACTAACTAGGGAGTTTAGCAGGCCGAAGTCAAAAACATAGTCAATCATTGGGTTCAAAGAAATTACAATTCTACCAGGTGAGACTCCTTGGGAGTTGGATCAAAGGCTAAAGTGCACGATTCATGAAGCTAATATGACCCTGACAAATGGACAACACTACGAATGGTTTGTAGCATCACTATCGCCGCATTTGAGGAACGCACTGTCACAGCAAAGGTTGGCAACTCAGGCCGAAGCCTTAGAGACCGCGATGAGGCTACATGAGATCCCCATACAGGATCCTAACCTGGGGGTTCAACAAATCCACGCGCAGTTGAAGAACCTATGCCTTGAGATGCAGACTCTGAAACAGGATTGGATAGTTCGACTAGAATTGCGCGAAGAAGTGTGGTGCATAAAATGTAAGGCTTAGGGACATGACAAGGACCACTGCCCGATATTCGCGAATTATCTCACAGGAGGAGGACCGATGTCGGTAAGGCTAGAAGTGCAAGCAGGACCGAGCATGATGCCTGCTTTGTGGTGCGCGATTTGTCAAATAGGAGGAAAGCATGTTACGAGCAACTGTCATCTGTTGCAGAAGTACACGTATAATTCGTAACAATTGTTCTATAATTTGTGTTGATCAATGGGACATGATGAGCGCACCTATAGAAGTTATGAGCTAATGATGGATAGAACTCCTACCTATAGTATTCAAGCCGAAACGCGGCCGCTAGAACAGGGCGCATGAATGGCGCGGGTCAGATTCCAGGGGTGCGGACGAGGCCGAGGTGGAGGAGGACCTGAGAGAGGTCGGGGACAACTGATATGCTACAATTGCAAAGGGCCAGGGCATTATGCCCGTGATTGTATGAATCCGACGCAACCATCATGTTTGTACTGTACCTTGTTTGATCATGAGACGGAGGATTGTCCTACGCTGATAGCTAGGATACGCGACAAAGGAGGGTTAGAACCTCCCCCAACTTAGAACCTGCAAATGATGAGGTATGAGCCACACGAGGAAGAACCTAATGTAAATATCGTGCTCAGAAGTGGAATTACGACGGGAGATGATAAAGGCAAACAACCTGAAGAAAGCACTTGGGTTCACAAAGCTCCAACGAAGGAAGCAAAATTTGATTTGGAGTGCGCCTGAGAAACTTTTATGTAAGCTAAGAAGAGCTTTTCTGATGCCTCCACTTCAGGAAGTAAAGACAGACCGGAGCAAGAAATGGACCCATCGATGGTCACAACGTTTTTGGAAATGTGTATGAAGTTACTGCGCGACACTAAGGCGGTAAAGGGACTGTTGTGGAGGTAAATCCTCTCTGCGGACATAACGATCCCTACTAGCCCAGACCGGGTCTAGCAACAATCACATAATGCTATCACGCAAGTTCCTAATTGCAAATAAAAAGTGGATGGTGAGAACCTGCTTGGATTCCAACGCTAATGTTCGTAGAAGAGACTTCGCTCTCGTTCCTTTGCCTCGGCCGGTCACGATCCCCACGATCTCTGTGATTGGACACCTGCACATGCAAAGAGTAACACGAATACAAGCATAAAATCTAGTAGACGCAATTATATATCAGTCAGAAAAGATATAACTCAACATCAAACATAAGACAATGAGAGTGGAACCATAATGATAGTCATCTATTATTGATAAATAACAAAGAAGAATACAACCATAGTTCTGACGTCAAATCTTCCTTTGGCTGGGTGATTAGCTACACAAGCCTTGCAAAACTTGTTGGGATGGGAAACAAGCCTCTCTCTCTTTGGTGACAAGAATCTCCTCACTTAGATTTGGCCTTATGGGTGCAAAGAAGGCTCTTGCAACTTCAATCTCTTGAACTCCTGGAATTCTCACTATCACTAGCACTCTGTTGGAACTAGAACTACTGTAACTAGCACTACTACTACTAGCTTGCTCAAGGTATAGAAGCAAGCTTTTATAGATAGAGAAGAAAGAGATAGGATCAACCACATTATTCATGGGATTGGCTTTATCACTTGGAAACTTCCATGAAAGGTGGCAAACCACTTTCCCTTCTATGGAGATTCGAAGCCAAACCATCATAGCTCAACATAGATTCAGTTGGTGAATGGGTTGAAGAGAACCTTCGGAAGCTTTTTGGTTAAAAACTTTTCTCAATTCGGTTGGCGCGAGTGCGACTCTGAGACAGAGCGCCAATGGCGCGCCCTTTTTAGAGGATTTCCCTCATTGGCGCGGGCAGTGAACTGTGGACCCGCGCTAATGCAAACAGAGCTGTTTTCATGAATATTTTGCAGGAGATGTCTTCAGGGAAAATGAAGCTCATACTTAGAGGAATATGATGCAAGTGGTTTCAGGTCATGTCACTTATCACAGGTTCCGGAATGAGTCCTCCAGTGTGCGGGTGAGGGGTAATAGGGACGGTGACAAATGGTGACAAATTGCTGTGTAACAGGGACTACAGGAACTCATTAACAGATGCGTTGGGACCACGCCAGGAGAACCACGTGTGGTCCAAAAGATTGGAAAACACAAGGCAAGAACATGAAGATAAATGAGGCTAACTGCGCATATTGGCGAATATGAGATCGACCAAGTCATTCTGGATCTAGGATTGGACGCAAATGTTCTGCCAAAGCAGACATGGGAGCACATGGGGAGGCCTATGCTATAATGGTCTCCTATTTAGCTGCGCATGGTGAACCAACAAAAGATAATACCCCTGGGGCAATTGCAGGGAATCACAGTGGATATTGAAGGAGCAAGTGCGCTAGCTGACTTTGAGGTGATAGAGATTGTTGATGACAACAATCCCTACCCCGTGCTCTTAGGAATCGATTGGGCCACTGGCATGAATGAGGTGATTAACCTGAAAAAGCGCAAGATGAGTTTTGATAAGAAGTCTATGCGCATAGTGATACCTTTGGACCCTGTTGAAGGATCACGCTACACTAAGCCAATGTGTGACTATGAAAGCGACAACGACTTAGATTGCATCTACAAGATAACTACGCGAGAGAAAGACTGGGTAAATCCCACTGTAGACGAGTAAATTTCATGGGGGCATGAAAGCTCCTGTACTTCAGACTCGAATGAGGAGATAGAGAGATGGTAGAATAGATTACATGAGGTAACCACGCTGAACTGTAACATAATGACAAGGTTGCTACCCTGCGTTTCAATGGAAATGAGAGATTTACCTACTTATGATGGATTAGGTGAGGCAGATGCTTTCTTGGACAGATTTGAGAGAGAGGTGCCGGAGAAACAACGTTTCGAAGCCTTGAATTGGGTACTACGCGCTACGCCCGCGAGATGGTGGGGTATACACAAAGGAAACTTTTATGACTGGCGCACATGTAGAAGCATGATGTGCACACGGTTTGGAAAGCCTTGAGTACGATTCACAGATAAATACGATGAACAAGATGGTCCGCGTATGCACCTGTGCAGATGGGTACATGCATATGGTAAACAACCTGCATGGATACACATGAGGTTCGCGACAGGAGATACGGTCTATAAGCCTGTGTTGGGGGGGGGGGCGCATATGCAATTGGCTCTTATTGTTCCAAGAATATGATTTCAAAGTTGTTGTGAAGCTTGGATGGTTGAACGTGGGACCAGATCACTTATCGCGCATTGAAACAGGGGAGGAACCTACCAGTTTGGAGGAAGTACTACCCGATGCGCAGCTTTTTGTTGTGCGCGTAGCAGATGGAAACATTGACAATATAATCCACTTTATAACAACTGGAACTGCGTCGGAAGGTTACTCTGTCCAGTACAAAAAGGAGCTAGTGGTGCGCGTGACAAACTTTTCTGTCATCGCCTGGCATTTGTATAAGATGGGGAATGATGAGATACTGTGAAGGTATGTACCAGAGTTTGAACGAAGCAGTATCCTCGCGGACACTCATGGGGGCCCCATGGGAGGTCATTATGCAGGAAGAGCAACCGTGCAGAAGATTCTCCACGTAAGGTTGTGGTGGCTGACCCTTCATCAGGATTCAAAAGCACATTGCAAGGCATGTGGTGTATGTCAAAGAACGGGCAAGCCATGGCGAAGGGACGAGATGCCTTTGAATCCACAAATTACATTGCAACATTTTTAAAAGTGGGTGATTGACTTTGTAGGACCCATTAAACCGCAAGGAAAGACAAGCGCGAGATATATTATTACTGCGACTGAATACCTGACGCGTTGGGCAGAAGTACAACCAGTAAAATATTGCACAACTACGACGACCGCGAAGTTTCTGTTTGAGCAAAAACTGATGATTCAGTTGTCCAAAGATCTTGATGAGCGATCGTAGTACACATTTCCTGAATGAGACGATCAATGCACTAATAGAAGAGTTTTAGGTGTATCATCAGAAAAGCACGCCGTATCACCCACATGCTAACGGGACTGTAGAGGCATTTAACAAAGTATTAGAGACCGCGCTGATAAAAGTATTCAATGCGCAGCGAAGCGATTGGGACCTGTGCGTCCCCGCAGTACTCAACATGCAAGAAACTCACGGGACAAACACCCTTTAGGCTGCTCTATGGAGTGGAAGCCATAATGCCAATGGAATATATCATGCCTAGTGTGCGCATAGTGGCGCTCACAGACATGACGGACCACGGAGCCCTGGAGGAGAGGCTCACGTAGTTGGAAGAACTCGAAGAAGAACGGTTTTTGGTAGGATTACATCAACAGGTACAAAAGCAGCACGAAAAGGCATGGCATGATCTCCAAATGCATTGGATGGGACCATATGTTATTAAAGAAGTCACAAGGGTGGCATGGTGCAGTGGGTGAAACTAAATGGCGAACTCTTCCCCGGAAAAGTAAACGGTAGTCGGTTTAAGCCTTACATAGGTGGCCCTGCCATCTGACTAGCCGAAGGAGATACAACAGGCAACGACTCAGTGCGTTGCCGACCTCGCAGCAGTCCGAGTAGAGTTGGGAGGTCTCCGTGTGAAGATCTCCGCACCGACAGAGTAACTCGGGGGCGAGTCATGATGTTTGTGTTTGGGGCTTAGAGCCCAAATTTTGACTAAGTCTAATGTAAAGACTCCGTGATGCGTGGGTGCGAAGCGTGAAGATTGTAAATGAGTCAGAGGGTTGTCTGCCCTCATTTTTGTAATGTAATGTTTGCTTGAAAGATCTACCCATGGTCCGCGGACCATGGGATTGTATAAATAGAGCGAGGCTCTAAGTTGTAAAGGAAAATCAATCAATGGAATGGAAGAATAATAATGAATTGAGTCAGTCAAGGACCTATAGTTAGTTATGTGGCGAGCAGGAATCCTCAACAAGGTCCCAATCAATCCATACGGGCACCCTACTTACAACCTCAAATGAGTCAAGGGAGCACTTCCAACCCCCAGCCTAACAACCCCTATGGAAACCCACAGTACAATACTATACCCCAAGGTACTTAATATACCACACAACCTGTGTATAATATTTGAAACAACGCGATGGGAGGACCGCAAGGATCCTCAATTCATATGTCATCGCCTTGGTCCGATTTGGGGGCATAAAACACCTTGCCTTTCTTGGCAACGCTTGATATCCCCAGCTTGTACAAACTCACAAATGACCCCATCTATCACAACCTACATTGGCCGCCAATCCCACATAAAATCCTGACAGACATCCTGAAGTTTGAAGGGAAACAAGGGGAGGATCTGGGTACACACGTCACCAAATATCATTTATGGTGTGTTTCTAACTCCATGGTGGATGATAGTATCCAGCTATGGCTCTTTCGCCGCACCCTTACTAGAAATGCAGCCAAGTGGTACATCGAGTTACCATGCGCATCAGTCAATACCGTTGGCGCTTAGCGATGGAATTCTTAAAGCACCTCCAACTACCGATCCACTATGAAAATGGGACAAAACTCCTAACTTCATTACGTCAGGACATCGCCACCCACATCTCTAATCATATACATGAATGGAGACATAGGTGGAGGTTAGTCAAAGCTCCCCACCTAGACTATTTATTAGAGGATTGGTTTTGCAAGTCTCTACTCCCCCAAATCGCTAAAGATGTCGCCTTAGGTGGTGTGGTCATGGAAGACCAATCCATTCATCATGCCTAACACTTAGATTTGATGTATTCACAAACTGGCACTTTGTGTCTTACAAGCGCATGTAATAGGTCCAAAACCAAGAGTGAACACATAACCTGCAGTAGACTTCCGATCATCAGGGTCACTAGCCCAATCAGAATCAGTGAAACCGACCAATAGAGGAGATGCTTCTACACTGTAATGAATCCCAAACTGAACTGTACCTCAAACATAACGAAGTATTGTTTTAGTTGCTTTCCAATGACTTTCATGCGGGTTTTTCATAAACCAAGCAATAAGGCCAACAACAAAGGAAATGTCAGGACGAGTGTGGGTGAGATACAAAAGTTTTCCTACAAGTTGACGATATAAGGTAGCATCAACTTTAGGGGAAGTACAAGTCACTGAAATTTTGGCTCCAGACTGAAAGGGAGAAGGGGCTGGCTTACAGTCTTCCATGTGAAAGTGGTATAGAAGATCACATGCATACATGGACTATGAAAGGGAAATACCTTCCTTGGATTGCAAGACTTGAAGACCAAGAAAATAATGAAAGTGTCCTAAGTCTGTCATTTCAAACTTCCTTTTGAGGCTGGACTTCACATGGTGTATAAGGTTAGGATCACTACCAGTAAGGATAAGATCATCAACATAAAGAACGACAATGATAAGAGACTTACCCACTTTCTTGGTGTAGACAATATTGTCAGAATGACACCTAGAAAAGACAATATCTAAAAGAAAGCTATCCATTTTGGCATACCAATCCCGAGGGGCTTGCTTGAGACCATAAATGGATTTCTTATGTCAACATACAAGGTTGGAGTCTGTTTTTATAAAGCCAGGAGTTTGTTCCATATAGATTTATTCATGAAAGTCCCCATGCAAGAAGGCAAATTTAACATCCATCTAATGGACTTCCCATTTGAAAGAGGCGGCAAGGGAAAGAACAAGGTGGATAGAGTTCATTTTGGCAACAAGGGAGACGGTTTCAGTATAGTCAACGCCTTCAACTTGTGAAAAACCCTTAGCAACAAGATGAGCTTTATGTTTATCAACTTTTCCATCTGGTCCATACTTGGTTCTATAAACCCATTTGCATCTAACAAGTTTTCGTCCCTTTGGAAGAGCAACAAGATCCCATGTATCATTTGTCAATAATGAATGATATTCTTCATTCGTAGTTGCGTCCCAATCTAGATGGCCTGAAGCTTCTGCAAAGGTTTCAGGATCATAATTCGCTGGATCTTGAGCCAGTAAAGAAGAGGCTCTATCAAATTGAGAACGTGTACGTCGCTGATCTATAGGATCACCTGCAACAACACCTGCTGCATTCCGAGTAGCGTGGACCCATTTTGGAAGTTAAGGAGCTAAAGGAGGATCCTAAGAAGTTGGGCGAGGATTATCATCCTCGCTATCATCACTTGAAGAAGAAATGTTTTCAGAAGTATAAGGGATAGAGAGAGGTGGCACATCCACCGAACTAGGATCGCGGGCTGATATATTTTTAGAAAACTTTACATCTCTTCTAATGATAACATTTTTGGACTTACATGGAATAAGTCTATATCCTTTGACATCTTTAGAATATCCAACAAAAATACATTTTTCACTCTCAGGTTCTAAAGCTTTATGTTTCTCATATGGAATATGGGCCCATGCTTCACTTCCAAAAACATGAAAGTGAATTACATCTGGTTTAGTTGAGCTCCATGCTTCTTCTGGAGTGATATTCTTTAAAACCTTAGTAGGAGTGCAATCTACTATGTAATTTGCACAGTTAATTGCTTCTACCCAAAAATCAAGACTAAGTCCTTTAAATTGAAGCATACAATTAGCCATTTTCTTTAAGGTGCAATTCTTCCTTTCACCTACACCATTTTGTTGTGGATTATATGGAACAATATGTTGCATTTGAATTCCATGCTTAGTGCAAAAGTTGATGAATTTATTGTTAAAATATTCTCTGCCATTATTAGATCTTAGCTTAAGAATTTGATGTCTAGATTGTTTCTCAACAAAGGCCTTAAAGGCCAAGAACATGTTAAATACTAGACTCTTGAGTTTTAAGAAGTATAACGAAGTGCGTCTGGAGAAATCATCAATGAAAGTTAAGAAATACTTGTAGCCAGAGAATGAAACAACTGGAAGTGGACCACATAAATCACTATGCAAAAGCTGTGAAGGGGCTGAGACATGCCAAGAGGCATGTTTTTCAAAACTATCTCGATGATGTCTTCTGAGTACACATCCAGAACAAACACCATCTATGCAAGATACCATAGGAAGACCTGTCACCATATTTTCTTTACATAGATTTTGAAGGGAGTGATAATTTAAGTGACCAAATTGCTCAAGCCAAAGTTTGCTCACTTCATAATTATGAGCAACAAATACTGAGGGAAGAGGTGATGAGCCAAAGTTGTTAAACTTATACAACCTTATAGAATCATCCGCAATGCCAGTAGCTAGAATCTGTCTAGGATCTCTTAGGTCGTTAATTACAACATCATGAGGTGAAAATTCAACGATTTTACCTTCACCTGAATGAGTTATCTGACATACAGATAGAAGGTTGTAGGATAAGGTTGGAACACATAATACATCATTAAATTGACCATAGTCTAGATGAATAGTTCCAGTCCCTACAACAATAAGAGATCTATAATCACCAACATATATATTTTTTGTGTTACAATCATTTAAAGAAGAAAACATGGCTTTGTTTTTGGCCATGTGATAAGAAGCTCCAAAATCAATGAGCCACTCATGAGAATGAGAAGAAGAAGATACATTAAGTGCATAAACAGACCGAGATGCTTGACAACCACATGCAGAAAATGTTATTCCTGAAGATGAATTTGAAGTTGAAGAATGAACCAATTGGATGTTATGCTTCTTCATTGTTGCTTCCAAGGCTTCCATTTTCTTAAAGCATTTGGATTCTAAGGGGCCATCTCGATTACAAAAGTTGCAATGTCTATCAGTCTTCTCCCCTTTGTTTTTATTTGCCTTATCATTTTGTTGAATTGATTTTTCATTTTGTTGAGACTGAAAGTGCTTAGGACCCTTGTTTAGTTTAGGAACATTCTTTTTAGGATACTGCTTCTTTGGATTCTTTGAACTTGGTTGTTGTTGGGCAAATAAGGCTTTCTTAGAAGTTTCCAAGACTAAGCAGACCAAGATGTAAGAGTTTTTCTTGTTCTCTTATTAAAGAATTACAAAAGGAATCAAAAGAGGGGGACTTGTAGTCTTGTCCTTGAGAAATGAAGGCTTCTCTAGTAGAATGGAAGGTGGAAACAAACACAGAGTAGGCTGGTCCTAACTTAGTAAGAATTGAATAGATAAGGCTACCAACTTCTTTATTAACTTTAACACTTTCAAAGAGAAGTCTAAGGGTCTTGAACTTGGACAAAAAATCTTCAATGGAAGAGAAATTATTGGGGTCCAATGTAAGCAACTCATTATTGAGTTGATGGGCTCTAATTTCACTTTTAATTCCAAAAACTTTAGTGAGTTGTTTCATTGCTTCATTAGGGGTATCAAGTTCTGCGATATGGAATCTAAGCTCTGGAGAAATAGACATCCCTATCAAACCAAGTGCTTTATCTTGCCTATTTTCCCATTTGGTTGCCTTATCTTCATTTTTAGGTTTAGTTTCTTAGTCTGAGGCTATTCTGTAAAGACCTTTACTTCTAAGTAAATCCATAATGTAGGACCACCATTGGAAGTAGTTGGTGTTGTTAAGAATAAATTGGCATGGACTTTCCATTTTAACAAAAATTGAAGATTTAAATGCTGAAACTAAGTGTTCCAATGGAAATTTCTCGTAAAATATGGATGTTTAAAAAAAATGGCTCTGAAAACGGCTTCCGGATGAAGAAGTTATGTATTTATTAAGAAAAGTTGTTGAAGATGCTGACGAAGTGCGTGAATGTGCGGAAGTGAATCTAGTATATGGGAAAGAAGCTATCACCCCTTTAAATTCAGCTCTTCCCTCATTATCCCTAGTCCAATTCATCGAAGAAACACCTTATTCTTCTTTACAACTAAGACAGTCTCAAATTCTTAATCTAGAAGAAGAAAGAAAGAAAGCTAAGCTTCACATGCTCGCCATCAACAACTAGTCAAATCTTCTTTTGATGCAAGTTCTGTTTCCACAAAAGCTTTTCAAATGGAGATCTCATCCTTAAATGAGACAAGGCACATGAGGAAAGAAGAAAGCATACTAAATTCCAAAAAATGTGGCTTGGAACATTTCAAATTGTTGAACAAGTAGGCCCATCAACATTCATATTGTAAGATTTATCAGGAAAGGGAGGTTATCTTCATGTCAATGGGCTTATTTTGAAAAAATTATTTTCTTGGAAGAGTGCATCTTCTATTGTAACATTATTGCATTTACTTTTAGTTTTTATAGAAAATAATGTTAAAGAGTATTACTTTTGTCTTTGCAATAAAATTTCTTGAAACATATATGATCTTTCACTTTAAAGGTAGGAATTCTTAAGGAAATGATCGCAACATTGAAAATTAGCTAAGTATCATAAAACCTCAACTTTATAAAATCCTTTTACTCTATTATCAGTCAAGAAAGGTTATCTTTAACAAAGTAAAGATTGTTTACATCTAAGCATTCCCAACTCTAAAATTTTCATCCAAAACTCTTAAGGAGTCAATGATTCTCCCCATCCATTAACTTTACTATTTTTAGAGTGTAATTTAAAAATATATTAACCTTAAAAGATAAGGGGTCTCATCACGAGCCTGCTTACCATGTTCATAGGGAAATAATAGACTAACATTACCAACACTGAATACCAAACCAGGGTAATGGCTTATAGTTATTTTAATCTTAAGACAAGGGGTCTCATCACGAGCCAGCTTGTTCAGTTCAATTACAAACAGTGAATGGCATTGTCACTTTCTAGTCACCAAACCAGGACAATGGCTTTTAGGTAATAAAAATTTGTTAAAAAGAAAAATAAATAAATAAAAAAGAAAAATTATATATATATATATATATATATATATATACTTTTGAAATTATCTCTAAAGATTGCACTCTTAAATGGATGGGATTCTGAATCATTGATGGTTAAAAGGTAACCCTATCGAGGCTATGAACACTTGCTGGCAGCAGTGGCTCTACCTATGACAAATGAGTATATTAAAAACGCTAAGTTGTAAAAAGCCCCCTACTTTATCTTTACAACTAATTAAAGACTGATATAGACAAAAGTATTTTCATCTATAAGAGGATATAAAAAGAATTATAATTAAGTGAGTTTTTCTATGTTCAGAGTAATGTTACTTATCTAAATATTTCGAAAATACTTTTCCTTTCCTGAATTATTTTTACTTAGGAAAGTTTTAGAAATTTCATTATTATAAATCAAAGATAACTGGTTCTTCCAGTGAATCGCCAATTGTTGTGTTATGCAACAACCCCCCATTTATTTATACATAAATCTCTTAGGAAATTATTGCATAAATAAATGGGGACCCTTAAAATTTGAAAAACATAGGAAAATAACATAGTTTAGGTTTTTGAAAGAAGAAATTTGATTTTTGAATAAACAAATCTAATCGGCCCCAAACAACTTGAATAAAGCTTGCCTTAAAGAAAATCCTGACGATATCACATATCGCAAAGTCTCAAAGAAACAACACTTTGTTTTTACCCTTTTGAAACTTGCGATGCGATAAAGGATAACCCCCGAGAACCTACCATGTTTATTCCTTAAAAGGCTTAAGTATTAACAAAATAAATTCATGGCGGAACTTACTCGAATCACAAGCTTATAACAAAAATGATATATGAAAAGGTAGAGGAACACTCCGTTTGAAAAATGTGATAAGTGAACCAGACCCGATAAAACAATGAACGCAATATATATCGCATCTGGTTAAATCGCAACTTATCAAAAAGCTCCCCGTTTGTTTCACTTTCTATTCCTTCCAATTACGATAAATCTATTTCTTAAAAGATGCGCTTAAAGAAAATCAGAAGGCTAAATAAAATCCATTTCTCAAAAGCCACACTTCTTAATAATTTGTTGGGCCTGCTAGAACGCAATGTCATTTTTTCGCAATTTCGCAATCGCACTAATCTTTTGGACATATCCATTCTCCGTCGTGAAGAAGAATCACAAAGCCATATAACCATATGCACAGAAAATTAACACACAAACATTAAACTGGCGGAAAAGGCAAAGAGCCATCATGTGGTCTCTCATGCTCATGTAATTCTCTTATTCAAATAATTTAATAGTACATTTAAATACATGAGCAGGTGGTCTTAAGATAGTGCGTCTATCTTAGACTCACTTGGTTGAGACAATTTCTCAACTTACACACTAATTTAGGAGAGCTAGTTGGAGAGAATCTCTCGTCCAAACTAGACTCCTTAATTTGAGGAATTCTCATGATTTTATTTATTTAATTTAATAATTGGCTTTATTATTGATTTTTAAGAGAGTGAGGCTAACACGCCACTCCCAAAACCTCTGATTGTGATATTTCAATTATCGCAATCGCACATCTCCCATACCCAATGAACTAATATAGTGATATTTCTATCGCATATCAACAAAGTACATGGAAATAAGTTTTATTTACCGTTTGAAAATTTTTTATGCGATGTGATGTATTAATGAATAATAAATAACCATGTGAAGCCATGATTTCAGTCATTTAAAAGAATTCTAACGATATTTATGATTTCAAAGCCTAAGGTGATTTGATAGCCTATATAGATTGATTCGTATTTAAACTCTCATTTCCTTCATGTCAAAGCCTTGTATGATTGTATGATTTCGACATTTCACAACTATTTCTCTTCATTTCTCTGTGTTCTCAATTCACAGGTTTAGCTCGAGAAAGAACTGTGTGAAAAGATGACTAAGTCCAAGAAAGGGAAGAAAACCATGGAGTCTTCACAATCTTCTGCTTCTAATGTAATAGAAATGCCCCCATTGTTCTCAGACATGACATGCACAATCGACAACGATACTTCCTCATGGGACACCATGTACCAATTGCTAGAGAGCTAGGGTCCTAAGATAATTCAAAGAGTAGCAACAATGGATGCTACTACCTCTTCTAAAGCCTCCCACTTTGAAGTTGCCATCTCTTTTATTCATAGAATTGTTGCTACACCCAAGATTTTTCCTTACACCGATCTGGTAAAATGAATAATTGAAAATATTGACATTACCGATCAGACGTTCCAAACTTCAAGAAAAATAGTTATAGGGTCCTTCACAGCAGAAGACTTGAAGAAAATGTATCATGTACCAAACCCACAGAAGGTGTATGACAAAGCCTTTCTTGAGAAATTTGCAAGCAAAAATTATGTGCCATCAGACCCAATTAAATAACAAGGTCCAATTCGAACAAACACAAGAATGATAAATCAGGTATGTATTCTATATTGTCTACTCTTATATCACAGCTATGATGTGTACATTGTTTGGGCATGTCGATACGTGGGTTCCCCTAATCGATGCTGCAGTAAATTCTTTTATAACGGATTGGGGCACTATCCTGTCTAATAATATTTCTTCCCAAATCCTAGAGTTTAGACAACACCAATATGTCACCTCTAGAACAGTCCCACCATTTTTCATGAGTGCCTACATTATGGATGCAATCTGTTTCACTATTGGTTTACCAACTATGGGATGGAAATGGACCATTCGAGATCCCACTCCCATCCATATAAACCATAAAATCCTGTGGGAATACAATTTCCACACCCATTTCTATAAGATTTTCCAAGGAGTTATGCTACCCATCCACCAACCCGTTTTTGACAAAAGGGCCTCAAGATTGTCTCATGAGACCAAAATTGATTTTTTACCAATAGGTAGGTGGTTTGGAGAATAATTGTTTACTTATGTCCGAGTCTATGGAAGCTTAGCACCTCCCCATGTTCTCCCATGGTATGTACCAGATAAACTGCTTGCTAGGGAGATTGCCTACCAAACTGTAGGGGATGGGTTAACCAAGACCCTAAAAGAATCTAAGAAGTCTCTTTGGCCTTCCTTTCCCCTCCAATGTGGTGTTTATGCATTACACAATTTCAAGCATGTTGCGCTTGAAATCGATCATATTATATGTTTAAAACTTGCCACCATTCCTGGAAGACAGTTTGACCCTAATAAAGTTGCTCAGAACTTCATTACTCAAGTGAAAATTAGACAGATCAGCCATGAGGATGATGATTATGACGACTTGTTTGAGTCTACTAAGTTGTTTTCACAAGTGAAACATTTGGCTACATTAAGACTGGATCCACAAAGGCTAGCTAAATTCCATCAGTACATGAGGAAAAGGCTACAAAATGTCCCTTTAGATCTATTAAATATCCCTCGACCAATTTTTCAAGAGGAGCAGAGTTTAGACCAAGGATAAAAAAAGGGCATAATTCATAAAAGAAATTGGAACAAGGTTTCGAGCATACATCAGGGCAGAAATTGGCACAAGGCTCAGAACATAGTTCAGAGCATGATTCAGAACAGGGCTCAGAGCACAACTCAGAGCAAAATTCATAGAAGAGCCTAGAGGAAAGCCCGGAGAAGAGTCCAGAAAGGGACACTAAAAAGAAAACATAAAAAGCTTCCAAAGATATAGAAGTGGAAGATGTATCCATAGAATTACACACAGATGGATCTCCTTTCAAACATCAGTTGGATGAGGCATGGAAACAATTTGACCATCGTCTTAGAGGACAACAAGGGGAAAAAGATGTTGAAATGGAAACAGTGTTCAACACACCCTAAAACACTGGACAAAGCTCACTTACTGAAAGGGATACCGACAAAGTTGTCACTACATAGGAAGTTGAGATAATCCCAACCTTCCCTTCATCTAAAATTGTTCTCAGGGTAGAAGAAATCCCTCCTCTTGATGTCTTTTATAGTCCCAAGCATCGGGTTGTGGTAAAAAGATAGAGGAAAAGGAGGAAAATAGAATGGTGATCGACAATAATCCCAGACAATGAACCTATGGATGTAGTTTGGAAGGATACCCCCATGGATCCTTAAAATTTTTTGACAAAATTATCACATTTTGCAGGTGCTTCTGCATCTGCTACTATTGACAAGGTGGTTGAAGTCAAAAAACTAGTAGGGAGAAAGAACAGAGAATGTAGCAGCTAGAGCAGCAGTTGGCAGAAGAGAGACAGAATGTTGATCATCAAATGAAGAGTCAAATGTTCAAATTACAATAGAGCTTTTACCAATTGAAGCTCTAGTATCAAGCAGAAATAAATGCTAAGGATATCCAGATACAGTAGCTACAGTTTTCACTGGACCAGTTGAAGGATAATCCTAAGGTTGAGGATTTTATAAAGGAATCATTAGAGCTCAACTCTTTATTATCAAAGGCAACAAGCAACATTCTGTCAAAATTTGTCTATCATCAATCCAATGTGCAAGACAAGTGATTCACTAATGAATCAAGCATCCAATATGAGGGTGACTTTTAATGAGATTGATGATAAGATCTCAGGATATATAACATGGCAAGATACTCCAGAGGGCAGAGCAGCAGATCTTCCCAGGATAGAGGAATCTCATAAAGAAATCCTCTTTACTGATTGGGACATTCAACTGAAGTAGGCAGAAAGAGCAATTTCTAGAGCGGTTGATGCTACAAATAATACCTTTGAAACCATTAATGATAATTTGTACAATGCTAACTTGATACAAGAAGGCCTAC
This sequence comes from Pinus tabuliformis, assembly GCA_031772625.1. NCBI lineage: Eukaryota > Viridiplantae > Streptophyta > Pinopsida > Pinales > Pinaceae > Pinus > Pinus tabuliformis. The sequence continues at coordinate 5,447,209 of CM062819.1, forward strand.
CTGGGAGTCTCCTCGACATCAGAGTCCTTAAAACACAATGGAAAGAAGCTTCAAAGGGGAGGGAATAGGAAATTAAATAGTTGACCAAACTAGACTGGGAAGTATGTTGGAGATATCTAGTGAAGCCACACAGTCAGTGGCTAATGCTTCACTTCCTCACTGACTCATCCATGCAGATGATTCCTACTCTTTCAAATGAAGTGTATACAGGACAATTACGCATGAGGATGGGTCAGCCTCCTGAAGTCAAGCTGAGGATGGATATCTACGAGCTCAGACAACAAATGAAATTGTAGACACCATTGCATATTTAAGATCGTCATTACAACAGTTTCTATTTCTGTATTTTTGTCACTTATTTTGAGGAGAGTTGTTTACAACTCCTCATAACTTTCATGTAATATATATTTTTGTACTTTGATTTATTATATAAACCCTTTCATGTCTATGAATAAAGGGTCCCCAATTTTATATAGAAATGCTTTAAAATCTTTCACTTTTGTACTTTTAAAGTTTCTCTTAGTAGAATGACTAGATCAAAGTCTTGAGGTTTTGTCAATAATGCTTTAGAACCTTACACTTTTGTAATTTTTGAAATCATCTTAATGAAAAAGACTGTACTGGAGTTATTTACTTCATGAGAAGAGTCATATGCATCGGGTAATTCTATCATTGTATATTTATTTGTTTATGAATTGATAGCCATTTCTCTTTGTATTGTTTGTTATATGTATCTCTTTTAAGGCAGTTATGTATCCATTCACTTCTGAAAATGCTTGAACTATTATTCTTAAGACACAGATGAGCAAACGTTTAAACGATATTTGATGCAATATATGTTTCATCAATTATTTTGATTAACTATTTAATAAAAATAATTATTTTAAATATTTTTCATTTCTATTAGTGTTTAATCAATCTCCATTATCTTACACTAAAGATAATCATTGTAGATAGCATAAATATAAGTAAATCTAGGGTAATAAATAGATAGGTTAAATATACATGTATTCTAGTTGAAAACCACCCCATCTCTCACTTAGTTTTGGTTATCGACACCCTATCCATCCTATCACATTTTTTATTGGGAAACTGGTCCCATTATATCCAGTCGAAGCCACTAAACCGAATGGATAAGGGACGATATTCAAGTCCCCAACCGGGTGGGTTCCCCCCATGTTGTTGCAACATTTTCGAGGCATCCCCATTGCTTCCTAAGGAGGGAGTACTCATACAGGTGGATATTGGTGGCCACCCACCTATTCCACCTATACCTATAGTCGGTTTCATCTGTTTCCTTGTTTATTTCAGCATTTAATCTTTTTAGCATTTTTTTGGGTACTCAGAGAGACCTTTCCAACAAGGTATTGTACGCGCCAAATGGAGATAATATGACCAAGTTACGACCTCGGGAAGTTGGTTGCCTAACTAGCACCAACGGGGCCCACAAACTCTTAGTGTTCCATCTCGTGGGGTTAGGGTTTTGGTTGTTTAGGGTTTTTCATTATTGTTGAATAATAAATAGGACCTTGAGCCTCATTTTAACACAATTCAAAGGCATGTATCCACCACATCTCTCCTTAGAGATAAGCTACCATCACCCAAGCTAGTTTATTTCCATTCTATTTGTAAGCATATTTCAATATTTTGATATTAATGAAATGAAGTGTTATTTTCTATTGCATCTCTGTATTCATGGTTATATCTGAAATTTTTTGCTTTCCAGTTTAAGTTCAGATCAAACCCCCACTGCTGAAATGGCACCTCCACCGAAATAGGTTTCAGGGGTAATGGTAAAAGTTTCTTCTTCCCTTCAAATATCTGACATTTGTGACAACTAGAAACCTTTTTGTAGACATCAGCAAATAGTGTAGGCCAGTAGAATGCAACCCTCAAAATTTTATTTGTTTTGGTCTTCCAGAAAAGATGCCCTCCACAATCTCCTTTGTGGAATTCTTCCATTATCTTATGTGACTCATCTTCCAACAAATAGTTCAGCAATATACCTCCTGAGCCCTTCCAATATAAAGACTGATCTAGAATGTAGACATCTTTCAACTTGAGAAACCTTGCTTTTGTTTTTATTAATCCAAGTTTAGCTTGTAGGTGTTGCAAAACTTAGATGATATCAGTGTACCAGGGAGAAGAGAGGAACCTTTCTAACACCTGTTGAGTAGTTTCTTCATCATTGTCTTCTGACAGGGTAGCAATGAAATTAATATCCAATGCATGCAGATTTGACTCAGCCATCATTTTAGCCAATCCCTAACCTTTTATCAATTTAGTAGGCTTAATTTCAACGTCATATTCCAAAATCATTGTTATCCACTTACCTCTTCTTCCTTATGGTTCAGTTTGGGTAAGAATCTCCTTCACTACAGCATTAGGAACAAAGGCAATTATGTGAGAATGCAATATGTAAACCCTGAAATCCTTCAAAGCCTTCACCAATGCAAAAGATTGCTTCTCCATTATGTTATATTTCATAGCAGCATCCCTTAAACTCTTGCTAAAGAATTTTATAGGTTGCTCATGGTCTTGTTATTTTTTCTGCATCAACATTGTTGCAATGGTGTGCTCCGAGGCAAAGGAGAAAATGATGAAATATTTGTGTAATCATGGCTAGCCAAAACAAGAGCATGAGTCAAGGCTAACTTTACCTCATTGAATGAATTATTAAATTCAACATTCCACTTGATTTCGTTGTCCTTTCTTAATGTTTGTCATAGCCCTTATGATTTCAGCAAGATTTGGAATGAACCACCTCAGAAAATTAACCCTTCCAAGAAAACATTGCACCTCCTTTTTATTCCTTCGGGTATCAATCTTCTTGATTGCATCAATTCTACTTGGATCCATATTGATGCCATATTTTAAAATTATTTTCCTAGGAAACTTACCTTCTTCCATTCCAAAGAGGGACTTCTTTGGGTTCAAAGAGATACTATACATCCTACACTTCTCAAAAGAAATCTTCAAATGTTGCAAATGATCTTCATCAAATTTAGAGTACACAGTAATATAATCAAGATAAATAAAAATAAACCTGTCTTTCTCATCAGCAAAGGTGATGTCCATGGCCCCGTGTAAGGTTTCCCATGCATTCATTAATTCGAAGGGCATTTTTACATACATGAATTTCCCCCGTGGCATAGTGTAAGTTGTTTTATCCTGATCATCTGGATGTACTAAAATCTGATTATACCCGAAGAAACCATCAAGTAATGAAATCCTCCTAGAACTAACTACCCATTGTAATATGTGATCCATTTTTTGCAAGGGGTAATTTTCTTTAAGATACACCTTATTAAGGTGTCTAAAGTCAACACACAGTCTTATCTCTCCTATATTTTTCCTTACTGGGACTAAATTTGACAACCACTTGGAAAACCTTAAAGGGACAATAATATTTGAATCAAATAACTTTCTTACGTCCTTCTCATTGAGGGGTAAAAAATTGGGTCAATTCTCCTTAGCTTCTTCTTAAAAGGTTTCTTACCTTCCTTGATAGGAATGATGTGCTAGATAATGCTCATGTCATAAACTTTTAAGTCCTCATAACCCCATGCAAAGACATCAAAATACTCTCTCTTAAGATTAATATATTTATGCTTTTCTTCAGGACCTAAGGATTTAGAGGGCTTCGCAATTTTAGGTCTGTCATTTGTTCCTATGTTGCAATCTTCCACCCCAGCCTCAGTAGGAAGTATTTTAGGCTTATGAGCCACATCATTGTGATCAAACAGCTCCTCCAGTGGGACTAAATCTCTCTAGATCACATTATCTTTCAGCTGCAAAACTTCAAGGTCTATTATATGCTTGTCAAGATCTTCTCTTGTTTGATTTATGTAGGCTTCCCATTCATCTTTGTCAAAACCATTTGCTCCATTAATGTGCAGATTTGAAAATTCTACTTTCATTTGCAGAAAATTGTCTAGTTGTTTATCATTATCAAAGACTTTCCAATACCTTATATTATCTGGGAAAGCTAGCTTGTGTTTAACTTCAATTTCATACTTCTTATTAGGATGAATGGGAATCTTAAATGTACTGGCTGAGGTGGCCAATGCATCAGTAATTAGATTCTGTTCTCAAGGAATCATGGACAAATTGTATTTTGGAAAACATTGCAGAAAATCTAAGACAACATTTCTATAAGCCCTCATTACAGTGTGCATGGTGTGATACTCAACTTTAATTTTCTTAATGATCAACTCTTAGTCCCCATGGACTAAAATCCTCCTGGCTCCTAACTTATTCAACACTTGCAGTTCCAAAATCGATGCCTCGTATTCAACAACATTGTTCGTGCATTCGAAAGAAAACTTATAAGAATAGAGCTTTGACTCATCTACTTTTGGGCTCATAATCCATACCCCGACTCCAACCCCTTCCTTATTGACTGCTCCATCAAAGTCCATGTTCCAAAGGCCCCCTTCATCATCAATGTGTTATGATTTTGTTTCCAATTCTTTATTTTGCATCTCATTTCCCTTCCCTTCTGACAGGCTGGCCACATTTTGATTTTTTTTCCTCCAAACATGAATCATTGTACAATATGAAGGAATCTATATCAGAATGTACATAATAAATAGGATAATTATTTGGTTTATCTTGAATTTTTACCATGTATTTCGTCAGAGTTTCCATGTACAACTTCCTTGGTTGTTCGAACACTGGGATAGTAGCATATGAAATGTCCATCTGTAGAGAACCCTTCAATTTTGCACCCTAAGATCTCGATAAAAACATACCATATTTTGGAGGAATGTTAGCTACAACTGCATCCATAAATATACTCTTGGCTATAATTTGAGTAAGAGTGACACACAAATCTTTAATCAAACCCAATCATTTCACCATACTTGAATCAAAAGAAAAAATATATTTTTAAGGCCTTGTAGTATCTAAAACAAGTTTTTCCATGACAACCTTCGGCATTAAATTGTGTGATGCACCTGAATCTAACATGGCATTGTGTAGGATCAAATTATGTATATTCAGGCTCACATAGAATGGTGGCACATTTCCATCTTGAGAACCTTCTTCAACTTCTGGACCAAACAAAATCTCAAGATGATCATCATTCAAATTCACAGTATCTGAAACATCTCCAAATTTTAATGCTTTGATAATTTGATTTTTGTATACTCCATTCTTGATCAGTTCAGTAAATGGGATAGAAATTTTGATTTTTGATATCTTATTTTCCAAACTGAAAGATGATTGACCCTTTTCTACCTCTTTGGTGGTTGCATCTTTCTTTTCAAGAATCTCCTTTGGAGGATTAGCTTTCTTCTAGCTTGTAGAAGGTGCATCAGCTTGGGATTTCTTCGAAGGATTAACTGACACCATTATATTTTTCAAATTACATTTTTTTTGTACCTCCAAAACTAAATTTAGATACCCCTTCTTGTACTCTTCTAATTCTATAGACATGGCATCTTTCAATGACTGTGAGAACAAATCATGTTCTTCCTCTATTAGAAAGATGGTGTCCTCTATTTCACCAAAATAATTAATGTGATGTTGAACCCGATCTTGATCTTTTGCTATCATTTCTTCCTCTTCTGCATAGTTCTCTTGAAAAGGAGGTCTCATCTGTTGTTGATCTGCTAGATTTCTCTACTCTCTTTTCTTAATTTGAATTTGTTGCCTTCTGAAATTAGGATTTTTGATTTGGGGACCTCCCTGTGGTTCTCTTGCAATAACTCTATCTCCCAAATTCATTCTCTCCATAATTTTCTCCGTGGTTTTCACCAAATTGTCCAACTTAGAATTTGATGATGTAGAAGGTTCCTCCTTAATAGCTACCCTATTTTCAGTCTTCATCTTAGATTTCTTGCCCAGCAAGTTAGCTTCTACACTGACAACATTCTTTTGCATGTCTTCCAAGGTAGTTGGGTTTCTCTCCCTTAGGCCATACCACCATCAAATCCATCCAGATATTGAAGTAGGGCCAATCCTGGGGGAGGCTTTATGTCTACAGGGATGGAATTGTAAACATTATTTAACTTGGTTGAGAAATCTTGGACTATTTCTCCCAAAGCTCTCTTCAAGTTTTCATACTTTCTAGTATTTAAGAGGGTTCTTTTTTACTTCCCACCTGACCATAAAATTTCTTTCAAGCTGTTGGAAACTAGTAATAATTGCAACTTTCAAACGTTTAAACCACTTCTTGACTTCTTTGGAAAATATATGAGCTAACAGTCACATTTTAACATCATCGTGGTCAACCTCTTCAAGATCTATAAAATCACTCATCTTATCAAGATATTGTTGTGTTGTCAAATCCCCTGTAACATCAAACAGAGGAAATCGTTGGGCATAGTTTTGTGGCATATCATGTATTTGGCTTGGTAAATATAATGGGGCATAGTGGGCAACCATGAATGCATCTGAGATGTATTTGTACTAGTTGTTGTACTTGATGATGAAGATGAAAGAGGTAGTGGAACTATGATTTGTTGGGTTGTTGGCATGGGAGGAGTATAGACAATAGATACGATCATAGAATAACTCTATGGAGGACTTGAAGGCAAGGTAAATTGAGGGTCAGAAGGTGTTGGGACAGTCTGCTAAAATATAGGTGACTTCTCAGTAGCCTCGTGAAGTTGATTAACCAAGTGTTCAAGCTTATAAAATTGTTGCAAAATGTCTCTATCAGACTTTGAAACACCAATTTTCTGAGATGGGATATGTGGTTTTATTTTAGACACGTCAATGATTGTCTTATACACAAAAGATTCAGATTTCGATCTGAAAAGACTTCGATCAACATTTATAATACTCTCAGGAATGGTGTAATATCTCTCTAGAGGGTTGTTGCTTGCTTCACCTTCTTCAAACCTCTTCTTTCTAAGCAATTTCTCAAGGTCAAGTACAACTTTAAGAGGATCATGATTTGGATGTGACCTTGTATGGATCTTTCTAGAAGCCAAAATTTCCAAACAATATGATTACAGTTAAGTCTAAACACAACTTTTCAGTGAAGATTCAGCCTAATTGATACCTACCTCACTGTCACCCACAGGAGTTAGAATTAAGCTTTCAAAACAAATGTTTATCCAGGGAAAATTTAGCCTTCGTTTCCCTGGCAACAATGCTATAATGTTAGCACTCTGTAATTTTCCCTAGGCTGAGGAGAGAAATTTGAGAGGTAACCACAAAACCACTTGTAAGCTAGAATCTATCCCTTATAGCTTTAGAGAGCGCTTTCTCTACCTATGAAATTCAATTTCTTCGTTGTTAGGCTAGGTATAGTGCTCGATAGGGTATGAATTTTGAATGTTTGCCGGTAGGAGAGAATATGGATCCATTTGGCATGGAGTCATGTCAAGTTGATTGGTTTCCCCAATGATAGGATGAGCGAGAAGGAGTCTTATAAAGGAGAAAGGTAGGCAGTCTTGGTGGTGAAATCAGATCAATTTGATGTAGGAGGGTGAGTATAATAAAAGTGGAGATAACACATAGAGAACCAAAACTGTAAATGAATTCTAAATGTTGTTTCAAGAAGAAAACATGGAGTGCTTGGCAAAATATATAAGAGCATTATTAAAATGAATTCTAAGACAATATTGATTTAAGCCAAACCTGAAGACATACATTTAAGATGTGGAAACAACATAAGATAAACTTACAACATGAGACAAGCACAACACGATCAAGAGCTAACACAGGAATCCATGTAAATCACACCTTTGTATTCGTTCACTGGAAAATCTTCAGATAAATATAATGCACAAAAGTATCTTGTAAACATATCCATCCCTTTTCTCCTTTGAAATCATATCATAAATATGCAAAAACGAGTCAGTTCAAACCTCTAGGGGTCGAATTCCTCATTAGGTTTTCAGTTTCTAACTTCTACAATGAAAATAGAACTGACTGCTAAATACTAGGGACTACATAACTAAGTCTTTTCTAAGCATTTCCCATTAATTTTTCAACCCCAAATTGAGTTTGTGAGATACTCGCTACTTTATTACAATTACTACAAGCATAAAAACAAAGTACATCAAGTTTTGACCAAGTAAACTTGCCCAAACAGAAGTTTGTCTGGAAGCATAGCTGTGCTTCTCCCTAATTCTCCATAAATGTAAAAACGCAGCAAAGAAATGCAATGCTCCATGGTTGTAATATCTCTAGTTGACTTCTAAGTTGCTAGATGAATCCAACGTGTGTAAACAAGTATGAACATGGACATTTTCCCCTTTGGAAGTTTTATTTTACTACATAAAGCCTCAAACTTCGACAAATTCTTTTGTAGCCAAAAACACAGCGACAACTTCAAAAGCGCAGCTCCATCTTATTTTATGACTTGAGAGACAGGGATGTTTTTGGGAAAATTTCACATGTTTATGTTGATGTTTACACTACAATAATAATTCCATATACCTATTTCAAGCCTTCCTTCACCAAAAATGCAAAAAGTTCATATCCACACCAAATACCCTAATCCTAAGGCTAGCTAGGGTACAAAATATTGTAAAAGTTGCTTCTTCACAGCATGACTTCATAATCCTTACTAGATATGGTTACAAGATGGACTATAAGAAAAAACCTTATCACCTAAAACTTCAACACCATATCCAAGCACGCTTTGGGCAAAGTCAAAAATCAAAACTGTGTTATTTTACTCTTCCAGAATTCAAATTTTGGCTGCCTCAACCAATAAGTCTAATTTGCTTCTATCTTTCTCCCACAACTCCCTTAACTGTTGTTTGATGTCTCTTATATCTTTCCTCATAGATATATTCTGCCTACATAAATTGTTCATTTGCACGTGTAGTGGAATGGATCTGCTCAACATGTATTTGGAATTGTCCATGGTTGGGTGATAGATGTCTAGAAGGTCACTCATTTATTTCTTGGTCATTTCATCCTGTTGATTGAGCTCGTAAATTTCCTTGTGAGCTTCATTTAGTTGCCTTCTCAACCTATTAAAAGTGTGCTTCCGCTCATCTATCTCTACCTTCTCCTCTTGCACTGTCTTCTCTTCTTGGATTTGTAGCTTCCCAGATAAGGATCTAGTAATCCTAGCTGCTAGAATGTCTGCCTTCTCTACATCTTCTTTGATTACCTTTTTTTTTTCCCTTGGATTTAGCAACATATAGTGTAGCTTTAACCTTTGGCACATCTTCACTAGGTTAAATTGTCTTTTCCAGAATAGCCTTCTTTAGTTTCCTATTTTCCTACTGCAACTGTGAAATCATCAAATGGGCCTTCTTCAATTTCTCTTGCAATTCGACAATCTCCCTAATTTTATCATCAACACCTTCATCTTCTAGTATGGTCTCAAATGTCTGTTCCAAGGGCATCTATTTTGCAACAGACCTAGTGAGAGGTTTCTTAGGGACATCTGTCACTTCTGGAGAAAATTGTAGCTTCTTGCCTTTCTTCTTTCTTGTAAATTGCACTATAGCTTAGGGCCTCTTCACTGAGCTTCCAGTTGGTGATTGAATTTCCTTTACCACCACTTAGGGTGTTTCCTTCTTGCTCAAGGTACTAGTTGGCACATCATCCACCATTTTTGAAGAATCAACAAATGACTGCCATGATTTCTTTATTTTATTTAGATCCTCCAATACCAACAACTTCGTTAAGGAAAACTGGAAAGGGCTTGGTTCCACTTGACTTTTTTTTCCCGGCACTTTTCCAGCCATCTTACTGAGACTCCAAAATAGATAAAAAGGCAAATTCAAGGGACTCTTCCTAGTCAAATGCATTAAGAGTCTAAAATGGTATTCGTAAATCCTTCCAAACCTCCCCTCACATGTGAAATACCTCTGAGTAGATTGCAAAAGCTTGTTGTGATGTTCAAGTAGATACTCTTTAGGAACAATGGCCCCATACTCCTTGTCTCTATACCCAAGTGTTAGTGTCGGTATCTTCATCCCTCCATCAGTGATCAAAATTCTCTTTTTGCATGCATTTTAGGTGTCTCATCCAATCAGTTGTATTCCATTAGGTCATGGATCATCTGATGGTAGTGGTTCTTTGTCAATTTCCCTCATGCTTTTTATCTGATGGCCTATTTGCACATGTACAGATCATTTGCTATCATTTTTATTTCATTTCAGTTGCAGAAGTCATTTTAGGGTTTCAAGTCTCATTAGGTCTAGGGTTTGCCACCATGATCTTCAAAAGCTCAATAACAGGCCAACAGTCACATGAGGATGTTCAGTAAGTTCATAAAATCACAAATTCTACTAATGATTTGCTCCATAAAGGGTTTTTACCACAAAACTCTGTTTTGAGGTGAAAACAGGGTTTTTCCATTTCTTGTACAAATTTTATGTAATTTTATCATTTTCATATGTAATAAAGTGTCATCTACAACCCTGGGTCACCTTGCCAAACTTTTGCACTCCAACTCCTGCAAAAGAGACAAGAAAATCCAAGCATTAGTCCATCAAATGACAAAAAGAGAGCCAAACTGCAAAACAGAGTTTTTAAAGAACAAAAGTGAAAAGGAAAACTTTAGAAAGTGGGTTTTCTAAATGAAAAATTAAAATCAAAAGTATATAAAGTGCTCTTTGTGTTGAAGACATCATTTTTGTGCTAAAGTGAGAGAACAAGGAGAAAATCGTGATTTGAGGCGAAAAGAGGGAAATCGCAGCAAAGTTTTGAAATTCATCTTGGCGCGGCACACCTTCCTGGAGTGGCACACCTACCTGGCACAGCGCATCGGGCTCAGGATTTACACAGAACTTTGAACTGGCGCGGCGCACCAATGTACCAAGCCACAAATTCATTCAAACGACCTTCTAAAAGCTCCAAAATTTTGCAACATCATTCCTCCAAGTAAGTAAAGCCTCCTATTTGCCATAGCAAGACATTTTATCATCATTGATGGTGTTTTGATAGGTGAAAAATCAAACCCTAATTTGCTTCACAGTTGCATTGCAAAACTGTCTAGGGTTTTGTAATTTTGTCATACTTGTTGTTTTTACTCCCCTACATAATTCTCCCATATCCCATCCCTCTCCACTAAATTTCCCTAATTTTATTCCCCTTTCCCTCTCTCATTTACACTCATCTTACTCCATTTTTCCCAAACCCTAACACCTAATTCCCACTATTTCCCAAACCCTAATCTTCATTCCCAAAACCCTATCACTCCCTAATAACCCTACAACAAGCATCAAAACCTTCCACTCATCAGTCCCATTCATCAAATCCCAAAGAAGAAAACAACAGTCACCTATTCTTGAAATAAAATCTCTTCATACTCATCATTTTGCACCATACAATGGCAAATATGGAAACAGATTCAACTTATGAAAGGGATGAGGAAACTATGAGTGATTCCTCCCAAGAGATTCATGCACCAAGAAAACCACATAAGGGAGGAAAACACATCCGGGAGGAGCCCACTACACTCACAGAGTTATTGGCTTGTCCTCTTGCAGTAACATGTTTTAAACATCAGTCTTGCTACCAGTTTTGTGAGATGGTGGAGAGGGTGAAATACCACCATGAACTTGCCAGGCTATTTGTCCTTCATCTTCACAATGGCCAGGTGAACTTAGCAGGTGTTTCCTTCACTTTGACACCTGAAACTATAGCTGCAGCAACAGGTATTCCAAATGTAGGTGAACAGTGGAACAAAGGACAACTTGTGGGCAAAGAGCATTATGAGCCTTATATCAAGGCTAGTTATCAAAAGCAAATCAGTAGGGTCTTTCCTTTCAGATACCTACAGGACACTTATGCTCCACTCATGAAGCTTATTATCAAATACTTCACCTGTGAAGGGAGATTTTCTCGCTTGTACACTTATCATGTTAGATTATTGATGCATTTCACTAGAGTGAGGATGATGAACCTCCCCTATTTCATATGCAGAAACATTGAGAAAATGGCTACATTGGTGCAAAGAAAACCTCTTCATCAACAGTTCAACAACATTTATCATTTTTCATTGATCAAGATTGTTGTTTTGCATCAGCTGAGTTTGTTGAATGTTTCATGGGATACTTTCATTTCACATGAGGTTTTCAAAAGCCCTCAAGTGACCCCATCAGTGTTTCAAGAGGAAGGAGGGCCTTCAAATCAACCAGAGGTTCATGAGACTCAAGCTACAGGTGTGCCAATATTTTTCACTTATGAAAAAGGCACAAGGAGATTATTTGCAGCTGCCAAACGAGTATTATCTCCACCTGGGGTGGAAGGGGTCTCATTTCCTTCACCAGACAACAGGCAAATGCTATCTTCACCTGGGGGGAAAGGGGCTTTGCCTTCTTCTTTAGAAGAGCAGGTACAGGATAAAGGGAAGCAAACGTTTCATGAGTAAGGGCCTTCTAAAGGTCAGGAGAGAGATTTTATTTTGATTCAGGATGAGAATACTGATTTGGGCTCCCAAAGCTCAAGACTCAAGGAGATCATCAAAGAACAAGAAGCTGACATCCATGCCTTATCTCTTAACCTTGAAAGGGCTAAGTGGATCATTAATTACCTTGAGCAATGGAACAAGTAGTTGGAGGATAAACAGACAATCATGGAGCTGCAAACCATAAGGGAAAACAAGCAAGCAACAAAAAGAAAGAAAGTCAAATTGACACCCCTCGAGCAAGAGATTGATGCTCACCGGGAATCTTGGCTAGAGAGAGCGAATATGCACTTGGAGGAGCTGCTTGAGAAATCCAATAAGGAGAAAAAGATGTTGTGGCACATGGCTTATCACTATTTGGCACGAAACAAAATTTGCAAAACTAGGATAAGGTGCCTAAAAGCCAAGTTGAGGAAGACTTTGAGGAGCAAGAAAGAGCAAGATAAGCTCAAGATCTTGGCTGAAGCTTCATTGGCCCAGCATAGTACTTGATGCAGATAACTCATGCCAAATTTCAAGAAATTTGGTAAAATTTTTGGCAATTTTGAATTTTTCATGGAAAAAACAGGGTTTTCCAGCAGGTGCGTAGCGCCACCTGACACTCGCTTTTGATAGGGACCTCCTTTGGAAGAAAACTTTGCATTTTTAGATTCCTTGTGAAAATTTATGCATGCCTAGAAATTACTAGGAAATATTGACAAGTTTTGGACCTCCAAAAGGGTCAAAAACACCTCAAAAATGCCCTCTCTGCCACTTTTTGGCCACACAAGAAGCAATGTTGGGAGAAATGATTTTTGGAGAGGCAAATGGACACCAAATTAAAAAATTCCGCTTGTCCTAGAAAGTAGACAAACATAAATTTCCAACAAGCCATCTTGGAGAAAATTTGGTGAAGGGAAAGGCCTTCAAAATTAGCTTGGAAAAAGCACTATGCACAGAAAAAATGGCACTACGCACAAGATGAAAAAGTGCCAATTTTGCTCAAAAAATATGTTTTTCGCCTAGTTTTCTTCTAGTTTGACTTTTTCTCTCTTATGGTCAAATTCATGATGTGACATGACATAAATTGATGTACTATGATGTAAAAATGATAAAAATTGACTTGATAAGGTAGATACATTAGTTGTAGGTGGATTAAAGTTGAATGAATCAGTTTCCTAGGTTTTAGAGGCAAGCTATTCCACTGCCTATTTTTGTGTTCCTAGCTTAGATATGGTTAAAACCACCCCTCTTCTCATGGATTCGACCCCTGATGGATAACACAGGTGTTTTGGAGGTCTATATCATGTGTTTTTTCAGTCATTTGTAAAAGTTGGACTCTTGTGAATGCTTTGAGCATTATTGTACATTCATCTCTGTAGTTTGGCAAGGAAATAGACTAGGGTTTGCAACATTTTGTGGGATTCTTGTGGCAAGGTGATTTAGTATTGTTTTTCCTTATGTGATTCAAGTTATCATGTGTTTATGTGTACCATGATCTCTCTCTTTTCAACTTAACTAAATGAATCAAATATAAAGGTGGAATTCATTGATGTTGCAGTGCTCTACCTTAGGGTTTATTTGGTTTTACATGTTTTCAACTGTTTGAAGAGGATTCCTGATACTTTCATGCCCTATCCAACTCCTCACCAGTCTTAAGACTTTCCATTTCACTTATTTCAAAGTACTAAATCATTTTCCTACCTCGCCCCACAGAAACCTCTGCAAGACTGAGTCCATTCCCCGGACCCAAAACTGCCTTTCACATTTGATCCAGCAAACCAACATAAAACTCAATCAAACTCCTCTGAGCATATACCTAGCCTAAAATTAGTCTTTACATCAGTCATCTCAAGCCTCATTTGCTATATTTTCCTGAGATTGACAAGGAGAGATCCCTCTCCCAACCTGGTAGGGCTAGCTACCAGGTTAAGCGTGGTTTGATGTTACCCTAGACCTGCCTTTCTCAGCCTGAGGTAGATTTAGGCCCTAACATAGTGGCAACCATACTGGGGAAGAAAATTTTATTTGTTTGTTAGTGTTCTTTTCTTTATAAACTACAAATGGAGCCTGAAGTTAGCCAGGTAGCCTTCGAACTGCTCTTGCTTTGCGAGTGCATAAGTAGATGAATGTTGCTTCAGTAAATCTCCGATTTAGTTTTATAAATTGAACATCTGACTTGCAAATCACCCCAGTACATGTATCAAGTTAGATCTGATTGTTGATGGTGGACAGGGATCAGACACCGGAAGGCTGAAATCATTCACCTAGCGATTCCAGTGTTGAAGAATCCCAAGGTTTAGAATTTTTATGGAAATTCCACTCTTCAAGAACCAATAGCCTGAAGAATTTCTTGGTGAGTTCATTGTTATCAAAATGGATTTGTTTGCTTGAAGGTATGCTCCCATGAGCCGAGATCACATTCCAGGTTTTCCAAATAAAATTCCTAAGATAGATTGGCAAAGGAATTTGCCTACATTTAAAGATGATGATAGGAATGATGTTGCTTTACATGTGGTTAGATTTCACATACATATTCGCAAGTTGAAGGTTGATTTTCCTGAAGATTTCCTAATGAAGATATTCATGGCCAGTCTAGAAGGTGAAGCCCAATGTTGGTATGAAAGTTTTCCGCTTGCTTGTATTTACTGTTTAAAGGATTTTCATACTATGTTCTTTAAAAGGTATAAAGAATCTTATCCATCATTAAATTTAGTTCAAGACTATTGCAAACATGCTTATAGTTTTATTGAAAGCCTTGAGAAATATTATGAAGATGATGACTTCATGGACGACGAGATCATGGAGGCTCTGTACGAAAATCCATTTCAGCAGCATAAAGAGAACTTAGGAGATACTTATCAAGATGTGCAGGAAAATTTGAAGCTGGATCAAGATCTTAGTACAATGGAAAATGATGAAGGAGAAGGTTTTATTTCAGATCTATCCATAGAAGATGACAGTATGCAGGGAAATCAAGTTTCAATTTCAGGATGTGATAAAGTCAAGTCGGCTATTTCAGATCTAGATTCAGATTGTGATGATCAATAGTACCTTATTCTAAACCCCATGGAGGAGAGCTCTGCTGTTGAGATCATCAGGAATGAAGAAGGCAGAGTTATTGACTCAAGTGTTCTAATTCCATTAGAACAAAGCCTTCATGAGGAGGTAATCCAGTCATTCTATGAAAAATAAGATGAGATCTTTTTTCAAGTAAGTGAAAAATATTCTTTCAATAACTCAGTGGTAAATGATAATTTGATTTCCATGTCATGTGAAGATGATCAACAATGTTTTCAAATTTCAGAAGACCAGGGAATTAAGGGCTGTCATTCAGGTTTTTCATGTTTTGAAATGTTATTTCAAGAAGACAATAATTGCTTGAGCAAAACAAAATAGACAATATTATCTCCTCTGTCTGAAGATGAGATAGATCGACTCCTGAAAGGTCAGGTTACAGCCCAAGGTAATGCAGGTCTGCAATGTGCACATGGTCAAGAAGGTGTTGGTGAAACTTCTTCCTCTTTTGAAAATGATGATAGTCTTGAAATTAGATTTGTAGATCAGCGAACCAATAATGTTTTCTTTCATGAAGATGATAGGGCTATCATGTTTGATAATCTTGAAAATTGTTTTTTGTTTAAGAATGACATAGACCATGAAATTGAGGAATATGAGCCTGAGAGAGACAATATGCTAGAATTTCTCATGCTCGAGGAATTTACAGCTAACACTTAGATGGCAGAATCTTATACCTCTCTATGCCTTCCTACCAATCGGCAACCAGTTGTTCTTTCATATCAGAATGAAGGGAATACTTGTATTTTTTGTTGCTGGATCTCAAGACCAGGTAGTGCTTCAGGACTTTCAAGATTCTTTCAGCATTCTTTTGCAAGCACTAGAAAAGATGAATGTTGCCTAGTTCGTTAGCATAAGCCTTGGTTTCAATTGTTATTGTGAGTTGCCTGCATGTACATCATTCTACCTGCTCGGGGAAAATGAGAACAGGATTTTAGTAAGTAGCCATATGCTAGATTGGTTACTTTGGAAGGCCCACTTCACATGATTGTACATATTTCATCAGTAGGCAGGTGGTTGTCATCCTGATTTGAAACCCTCAAATATCGATGGTATTATGCCATTATAAATCTTTGTAAGTACTTGTTTCAGTTAAGTAAGTCTTGAGTCAATTTTTGTTTTCATAAGTTTCGAGCTAGTTTCAGCTTTTAAGTGTCTTGTTTTAGTTTTGAGTTAGTCTTAGTTCTTACTCATTTCATATTATGAGTCTTAAGTCTTGAGTTTTGATGTTTTTGTTGCCAAGATGTTGACTCCATATTGCCCAATGACTAAGGCACTGGTCTGCTCTCCCAAAGATTTGCGATTCTTGGCATCTCCCAGGAGCTACCATCCCCATTGGAGCCAATGTTAGTGTCGGTATCTTCATCCCTCCATCAGTGTTCAAAATTCTCTTTTTGCATGCATTTCAGGTGTCTCATCCGATCAGCTGGATTCCATTAGGTCATGGATCATTTGATGGTAGTGGTTCTTTGTCAATTTCCCTCATTCTTTTTATCTACTGGCCTATTTGCACATGTACAGATCATTTGCTGTCATTTTTATTTCATTTCAGTTGCAGAAATCATTTTAGGGTTTCAAGTCTCATTAGCTCTAAGTTTTGCCACCATGATCTTCAAAAGATTAATAACAAGCCAACAATCATATGAGGATGTTCAATAAGTTCATAAAATCACAAATTCTACTGATAATTTGATCCATAAAGGTTTTCACCTCAAAACTCTATTTTGAGGTGAAAACAGGGTTTTCCCCTTTGCTTGTACAAATTTTATGTAATTTTATCATTTTCATATTTAATAAAGTGTCATCTGCAACCCTAGGTCACCTTGCCAAACTTCTGCACTCCAGCTCCTACAAAAGAGACAAGAAAACCCAAGCATTAGTCCATCAAATTACAAAAAGAGAGCCAAACTGCAAAACAAAGTTTTTGAAGAACAAAAGTGAAAAGGAAAACTTTAGAAAGTGGGTTTTCTAAATGAAAAATTAAAATCAAAAGTATATAAAGTGCTCTTTGTGTTGAAGACATCATTTTTGTGCTAAAGTGAGAGAACAAGGAGAAAATCGAGATTTGAGGCGAAAAGAGGGAAATCGCAGCAAAGTTTTGAAATTCCTCTTGGCGTGGCGCACCTGCCTGGCGCGGTGCACCAAGCGCAGGATTTACACAGAACTTTGAACTGGCACGGTGCACTTGCCAGGCGCGACGCACCTAGGTGTTGGTACGACGCACCAGTCTGCCAAGCCACAAATTCATTCAAACGACCTTCTAAAAGATCCATTTTGCAACGTCATTCCTCCAAGTAAGTAAAGCCTCCTATTTGCCATAGCAAGACATTTTATCATCATTGATGGTGTTTAGATAGGTGAAAAATAAAACCCTAATTTGCTTCATAGTTACATTGCAAAACTATCTAGGGTTTTGTAATTTTGCCATACTTGCTGTTTTTACTCCCCTACATAATTCTCCCATATCCCATCCCTCTCCACTAAATTTCCCTAATTTTATTCCCCTTTCCCTCTCTCATTTACACTCATCTTACTCCATTTTTCCCAAACCCTAAAACCCTAACACCTAATTCCCACTATTTCCCAAACCCTAATCTTCATTCCCAAAACCCTATCACTCCCTAATAACCCTACAGTAAGCATCAAAACCTTCCACTCATCAGTCCCATTAATAAAATCCCAAAGAAGAAAACAAAAGTCACATATTCTTGAAATAAAATCTCTTCATACTCATCATTTTGCACCATACAGTGGCAAATATGGAAATAGATTCAGCTTATGAAAGGGATGAGGAAACTGTGAGTGATTCCTCCCAAGAGATTCATGCACCAAGAAAACCACATAAGGGAGTATAACACATCTGGGAGGAGCCCACCACACTCACAAAGTTATTGGCTTGTCCTCTTCTAGTAACATGTTTTAAACATCAGTCTTGCTACCAGTTTTGTGAGATGGTGGAGAGGGTGAAATACCACCATGAACTTGCCAGGCTATTTGTCCTTCATCTTCACAATGGCTAGGTGAACTTAGCAGGTGTTTCCTTCACTTTGACACCTGAAACTATAGTTGCAGCAACAGGTATTCCAAATGTAGGTGAACAGTGGAACAAAGGACAACTTGTGGGCGAAGAACATTATGAGCCTGATATCAAGGCTAGTTATCAAAAGCAAATTAGTAGGGTCTTTCCTTTCAGATACCTACAGGACACTTATGCTCCACTCATGAAGCTTATTATCAAATACTTCACCTATGAAGGGAGATTTTCTCGCTTGTACACTTATCATGTTAGATTATTGATGCATTTCACTAGAGTGAGGATGATGAACCTCCCCTATTTCATATGCAGAAACATTAAGAAAATGGCTACATTGGTGCAAAGAAAACCTCTTCATCAACAGTTCAACGTCATTTATCACTTTTCATTGATCAAGATTGTTGTTTTGCATCAGCTGAGTTTGTTGAATGTTTCATGGGATACTTTCATTTCACATGAGGTTTTCAAAAGCCCTCAAGTGACCCCATCAGTGTTTCAAGAGGAAGGAGGGCCTTCAAATCAACCAGAGGTTCATGAGACTCAAGCTACAGGTGTGCCAGTATTTTTCACTTATGAAAAAGTCACAAGGAGATTATTTGCAGCTGCCAAACGAGTACTATCTCCACCTGGGGTGGAAGGGGTCTCGTTTCCTTCACCAGACAACAGGAAAATGCTATCTTCACCCGGGGTGAAAGGGGCTTTGCCTTCTTCTTCAGCATAACAGGTACAGGATAAAGGGAAACAACCATTGCATGAGTAAGGGTCTTCTAAAGGTTAGGAGAGAGATTTTATTTTGATTCAAGATGAGGATACTTGGGCTTGGAAAGCCCAAGACTCAAGGAGATCATCAAAGAACAAGAAGCTAACATCCATGCCTTATCTCTTAACCTTGAAAGGGCTAAGTGGATCATTAATTACCTTGAGCAACGGAACAAGTAGTTGGACGATAAACAGACAATCATGGAGCTGCAAACCATAAGGGAAAACAAGCAAGCAACAAAAAGAAAGAAAATCAAATTGACACCCCTCGAGCAAGAGATTGATGCTAACCAGGAATCTTGGCTAGAGAGGGCGAATATGCACTTGGAGAAGTTGCTTGAGAAAGCCAATAAGGAGAAAAATATGTTGCGGCACATGGCTTATCACTATTTGGCATGAAACAAAATTTGCAAAACTAGGATAAGGTGCCTAAAAGCTAAGTCGAGGAAGATTTTTAGGAGCAAGAAAGAGAAAGATAAGCTCAATATATTGGCTGAAGCTTCATTGGCTCAGCATAGTACTTGATGCAGATCACTCATGCCAAATTTCAAGAAATTTGGTCAACTTTTGGCAATTTTGAATTTTTCATGGCAAAACAGGTTTTTCCAACAAGTGTGTAGCACCACCTGGCACTCGCTTTTGATAAGGACCTCTTGTGGAAAAAAACTTTGCATTTTTGGATTCCTTATGAAAAGTTATGCATGCCCAGAAATTACTAGGAAATTTTGACAAGTTTTGGACCTCCAAAAGGGTCAAAAACACCTCAAAAATGCCCTCTCTGCCACTTTTTGTCCACACAGGAAGAAGTGTTGGGAGAACTGGTTTTTGGAGGGGAAAATGGGCACAAAATTAAAAAAATCCACTTTTCCTAGAAAGTAGACAGATAGACCTTTCCAACAAGCCATCTTGAATCCAATTTGGTCAAGGGGAAGGCCTTCAAAAGCATCTTGGAAAAAGCACTACGCACAAGATGAAAAAGTGCCAATTTTGCTCAAAAACTTTGTTTTTCGCCTAGTTTTCTTCTAGTTTGACTTTTTCTCTCTTATAGTCAAATTCATGATGTGACATGATCTAAATTGATGTAATATTATGTAAAAATGATAAAAATTGACTTGATAAGGTAGATACATCAATTGTAGGTGGTTTAGAGTTGAATGAATCAGTTTCCTAGGTTTTAGAGACAAGCTGTTCCACTGCCTATTTTTGTGTTCCTAGTTTAGATATGGTTGAAACCACCCCTTTCTCATGGATTTGATCCATGATGGATAGCATAGGTGGTTTGGAGGTCTATATCATGTGTTTTTTCAGTCATTTGTAAAGGTTGGACTCTTGTGAATGCTTTGAGCATTATTGTACATTCATCTCTGCAGTTTGGCAAGGAAATAGACCAGAGTTTGCAGCATTTTGTGGGATTCTTGTGGCAAGGTGATTTAGTATTGTAAGGTGATAGATTCTTGAGGCAACTCTGATAGTTGGGTATGATTGATGAATGTGAGGTCTTGTGGTTCAAATCTGACAATAGCACATCCCTTTTGGTTTCTTCCCTCTAATGTTGACATGGTTTCTTGTTTATAGCAGAGGATACTATAGGGTTTTTAATGGAAACCAATTTGTGTAGTAAGTAATATTAGTAATGAAAAGCGACCCTATTGATAGAAAATTAAGAAGGAAACCCTATGTATCACAAACCAATCAGCACAAATACCTGCTGGAAACCCCAAGACAACTAGTATACTTTTAATTATGGTGGAAAAAAATTCAAATGACAGATGCAGTGTATGAGGAGATAGGCTTTCAAATACTTCTATAGCACAAAAAATCAGAGTAGGAGCTTTAAATTTGGTTCAAAGGCATGGCGCACCTTGCATATGGAGGCTCCACAAAAAAAATAAAAATAAATAATAAATACATAAAATGCATACTTGGCAAAGACACGCACAAAAACCGCAACAATGATGAAAATGCAACGATTAGGAGAAAGCGCAGTGAATGGAAAAATCAGAGCAATTTCAAAAACACAACAATGATTAAAATTGGGTGACTTGCAAGTTTCTATGCTATTGTCTCAGCTCATGCATGTAATTGGGAAACATTCAAGACCAAGGAACTAAAATAAAATGGATTTTGTGCCTGTTGGAGAGATTTAGTTCAATGGGTAGAGAGAAAATGCAGCACTATGTGGAAACGTGGCGCTCCCCTACCTCCTTTACAAAGCAACCAAGTATGACCACCAACGAAATTGCGATGGGAATAATGGAGATCTGATAAAACTTGTATGAATACAACCATGAAAATAACCTCCTAAAGTGGTCAAGAGCATATTTTGATGGTGATAATTATGTTTTGAAATTGAAAGACTGAAGCACAAAACTTGGCTAAAGCATGAAAATTGTCCCAATTGTCCTTTTGACCATGTACCCTTGCTGATGTCATGACCAATCATGATTTGATACCTAAACTAACTCAAGACACCTATTATTTTGTGCCCATGATGACAAAGCATCACAACACAATATTTCTCATGATCACTTATGTAACTTGACCTCTAGACCTAGCTAACTTGAGCCCTTATGATTACCCTTTTAATGATAATCCTTCAAGACATTGCACTTTTGATTTTAGCAAATTTAATCTTTTGAATTAAAAAAAATTACATGACACTCTATCCAAATCTAAACCTCTTATTTAGAAAATACCCCTTTAAACCACAATACTCATGAAATCAAGACTGACATTTACAAATTTACCTCAAATAAATAGAAATAATGAAATTACTAAGATACCTATAATATACGACCCTAACAGGTTGAAGAAGAGTATATTCACAAGTAAGTACATTTATGTCTACATCTGAATCTATCAAAATGTATTTTTGCAAGGAAAGCAACAAATTGGTTGGGGCTTCAAACTTTCTTGCATGGAAGAAAAGGACAGACCTGAACCTCATAGTAAATGAAGTTATGGAACATGTTAACGGCTAAATCACTAAACCTCCAAAGGAAGAAGCTCAAGCTCATGCAAAATTCATGAAAGGGGAATTAAGGGCTCAAAGGATTCTCATAGAATCCAATATGAATCCCCTCATTCCCTATGTATCAAAGTTAGAAACATCAAAAAAATAAATGACAAACTTCTAGAATGGTGCTCCGTAAGAATTGCAGGAGAAGTGATATTGTTACGACTATGGGATGAAGATATCAAAATAAGAAGGAACAACCTCATACTCTATGAGGGTGCCTGAAATAAGGGACCAACTACAAGAGTTAGGAGAGATAATGTCTAACAAGGAAATGACTACTATAGTACTCAATGCACTACCAGAGGAATGGGGTAAATTTACATCAAGCATTTATGGGAAGAAGGAAGATACTCCATTCAATGATCTATGGTCGCGATGAAAAATTGAAGAAACTAGGTTAAAGGCAAAAAATGATGTAGGATCAAATGAGAAAACTCAAGCATATGCTGCTATGGCAAGGAGGAAAGGAAAGTTTAGGAAATTTGATCCTCAAAAAAGGAAGAAGAATATGACGAAGGTTCAATACTATGGATGTCAAGAATATGGGCACTACAAGAGATATTGTCCCAAACTCAATAAGGACGGCATCAAAAGAGGAAGAGAAGAAGCCCATGTCACCGAAGAAGAGGAAGAAGTTGGAAAGAAGAAATCCAAGAAGGAAGAAATAAAAGATCTCTAATATGATTGAGATAAGTCTTCTCCACCTATTCCTTTTCAATTCTTGTAAAATATGGCTATCATGGTAGGAATCATTGGAAGCATGATAGGATGCATCATTTTAGGAGATAGCAACATAAGATCATATGACTAAAGCAAGAGCTCATGACAACGCCATAAGAATCTTGAAAAATAGCTAAAGTATAATTATTTGATGGTCATCATTAGAAGGAAGTAACTCTTGGTAACCTCATTAGAATCTGTTGACAATGTTGGACTTGCCAACATGTCAGGGGATCTCCCTGGTAAGAAGTCCCAACTAGACCTCAGACCATTTGGAGTAGGACTCCCAACAGTGGGTAGTAAAGATATGCCTTGACTGCGATAACATGCAGAGGTAAGCAAGATATCTTTGTCAGAAGCAAGTGTGTGACCTTGTAGCGAGTCAAGAGGGATGCATGGAAAGGTTCTAACACACGGACTGTAATAGTACACAACCTTAAAGGAACACATGAGTTGAATGACATCACAAGCTGGAAATTAGAATAGTTGACAATCCAAAGTGACGGGCTAAACCAACAACACGACTTCAACAAGATTCATACAATCATATACGAAATAGTTCATACACAAATGCATAAGCTAAATAACATACATTGTTAAAGTAACCAAAATAGTCAAACTACAATAACAACATATGCATGGAGATATGTTGGCTTTGTTATATTACATAAAGTGAAAGTTCCATCCATACATACAACCATGACAACCACTAGCCCCAATAGTGGGACATTACAGTCAACACCAGCTGCTCCTCCAAAGAGATGTACTCGCTTTGTGGTGGGATAGGGTCCCTTGGGGTCAATTTTGTGAGAAGTATTGTAAAGTATCCACATTTTGAGCGAATCATGCAGGTCGATAGGATTCAAAGGGGCTTTAGGAAGGTCAAAGCCCCTTAGTTTGCTATAATTTAATTTGTTTTGTGACCCGCCCATGGTTCGTGGACCATGGTGTTGTAATGAAGAAAGATATAAAAGGATTCATAGAGGGTCATAGAAAAGTCAGTCGAGATAGCGAAGAGGATATATAGGCAAGTGTTGGGTCTCTATTCTCTATTTTGTACTCGGGCGAAGGGGAAGGCTCCTGTAGTTGAGTGTGCAGAGACCTTGGTAAGTCTGCAACTGAGTGTGCGGGCCCCTGCAGTTGTGTGCACAGGGGTGAGAGAGTGTGTAATTGAATATCTAAGCATAATAAAGGTTGTTTTGGAGCATTATTTGTGTATCTATGTGTTAACATTTACTTCTAAATTTACTGTATATTCACTCGGTTTACTGCAATTTATCATGAAACATACTTAATAGATGTGCGAAAGGGGTAAATATGTTTGTTTATATGTTGTTATGAATATTTAGAACAATCAGCAAAGAGTTTGAATATGTTATATGTAGTTACTATAATTTCTAGATTTTAAGGGTTAGGGTCACGAATGTCGGAATAAAGCCCTAAGAGTAACAGAAACACATCACATAGTCCTTTGGATGTAGAAACCTGGTTCTAGCTTCCCCCAATACTGCCTTGGGTGAGACTGCAGCCTGCGCTATGCGGGTTTTTGCCGAAAGGGTCGGTAGTATAGGGTTTTGTTTGTTAGCGCAGCTAACTCTAAACCTGGGTCCAAGCCCCCTCAAGAAAACAAATGGTTATGTTGCCAGGACCAGGATCTAATGATAAATGTGTGATGTGGCATAACTGGATACTGACTAAGAAAGAGATCGAGAAGTGGATAGATTGGAAGTTGCACAAGTTCACAGCCCGGGAAAACAGGAATTTGCGCATGTCAAAGGAAGAGTGGTTAAATAGATACCTATGTATGGAACACGAAATTTTCTTCTGCCCTTTTCCATGTGAGTTATACGAATGGTTGGCTAAATTGGCAAATCATCAAGGTACGTGGAAGTTGGATAATCTTATTGCGTGGACTCCAAAACTAGTAAAGCGCTTGGAAGGTCAGAAAACAAGACCGCAAGGGTTGTCGACTATTAGATCGATAGAATCTTGGGTGGATTCATTATTGAGTTCGCGATTGACACATCTTTCAGTTATAGCAAAGTTGAACATTGGTTTTTCAAAGGACTAAGAGGTAAGTATCTGAAGTCCTTGAAAACTTCGATTAAAATGCTATTGTGTGAGAAGTGGGTTATGCCATTGAATTAATGTTTAGAAGAGACTTGACAGGAACTACGCAAAGTGGAAAGCTATTCAGAAGAGATCTAGATTCAGGTGCTAAATACAGTGCTTTTTTGGGAGCATCTGATAGTGACGAAGAAAGTAGTGGTCTAAAGACACCTCAACGTGCGTCGTAGATGGTAAATCAGGGTATTGCGGGAATACCACATCCATCCACTCCACCTTCGCCTTCACCTCCACCTCACACACCCACACCTCCACCTCCACTTTTCAATATGGAGAACGCGATGTAGAATTTTTCTACAAATCAACTAGCTCTGATACCATGTAGAACTTTTTCTGCAAATCAGCTAGCTCTGATACCATGTAGAAATTTCCCACCTGTAGATCACCTGGTAATGCAATGTACTAAAGCAATACACTTGATCTACTTCTACAAACAATTTAGCGGAAGCTTAATCGAACATGAGCAACATCAATAAGAACACATATAACTAATATGGAGAAATCAAACACACATAACACAAAAGATATAACCTGCAGAAAGCACCAGCCTAAAACCCCATCTTTGTATTATCATACAAGTGGAAATATGTCATGATTACACAAAGCCTTAGCTCGAAAACTATCTAGCTCTCATTACAATCCCTCTGCTACTCATAGATAGTCAAAGGCTTCTCACAAACTTTCTCCTCTTCCCTCCAAGCCTCCTATTTCTATGCACAATTTTTCCTGGGTCCTCCAGCTGCAACTCGTGTGATTCTCACCTCACACACAACACTGACCTCTGAAATAACTGCACAAACTTGAAGGAGATGAATCCTCATCATGGAATGAGCTTCCTTTATAGGAAAGATATTCATCCAACTGATAATACACTGTCCCTTATCTGATCCCAACTGGGTATCTGTCTGAACTGACATGCATGAGTTATTTAAGCTATAATATTTAGTTATCTGAAAATACCAGTTGTTACATGCATGCAAGCATTAACAAATTGAATCTCATTAATTTAACAACTTGTTAAATTAATCTAACTGGACTTGACTCAGTTAAATGAGCCAACTAATTACAACTCATAATTACAACTCATTCTTATCTCTTTAACTGATGGATAAATTCATCAACTAATAGATAAACTATTGCATGTCCTCACATAGACTTCAAGTTTGTTTTTTCTTAACTAATTAACTCATTGAGATTAATTATTTAATATTTTAAACTGTAGTTAAGACCAAATTCATTTTTGCTTCCTATAGTTAGACCAGGGACTGCTAAAAATAGGAAGGGACCCAGAAATGCTATTTTTAGAACTTTCTATTTTTAGCAGTTTCACCTCTCACCCAAGGTGGCCAATGACCTCACTGGCCAAACTGCTATTTTTAGACATGTTATTTTTAGGAGTTCTATTTTTAGCACATTCTAAATTTAACATTTCTTGTTGCACATTTTTCAACACTCCCTCTCAACAAGAAAGGCTTTCTCTTTAATCCAATCTTGTAACTCTGGAATGTTCTGCATGCAACACATCTATCCGGTCCACTTGCTCCAACAACACTTGGAACAAAAACACTCCCAACTGACCACTCTGTTGGGCTAGGAACATACTTTGATGTTGAAGCTCTACCTATTGTTGACAAGTGCTCCCTCTCTGACATCTGCGCTACTGCAACATCTCCATGCATCTCGCACCATTGCACACCTCTCTGTGCCACCTAGCACTGTGCAAAACACTTGTGCCTCTCGCATTGCTGTAGCCTGCTAGCTATGCGTTGTCCTAGGATTCCCTGCACTGTCGCTCTCTCTGCTGCTCCATCCGCATCTGTCTCTACCCAATCAGTCAATTCCTGCTACTCCACATTGGGTCTCTTGTAGTAAGGTCTCATCCAAGAGGTTGGGTACCTCGAGGATCCTGTCCCTCCTCCTTGGGACGACCACTCTATATCGCCCCACCTCCTACTTGGAGGTATGGCTGCATGTGATCCCTCAACTCACCTGGCTCGAAGTTTCCCCCTACTAGAGGTCTTTGCATGAGTAGATGTCTCTACTCAATCTCCTCTCAGCTTTCCCTGTTGTGGCTGCTCCACGACCTCCTAAAGCTGCTACACCAATCATGGCTCCTCCACAATTGTCTGAGAATTCTTCTGGCTCTACATGTTGAGAGGTAATTTACTCTCCCTCTCAACCACCAAGTATCTAACCTTTGCCTTGCTCCTCAAGGCTTTGCATGCATCTTGTACCTCAAGTGCATAGAGGTTCTTGGCTAGCACACCAATCTATTTCCACTTTCCCGCCAGCACGAAATTTTCTAGAAAAAGAGTTGATTTTAAATCAGTGATATCTCCCTCATCCGAACTCCGATTCAACCATTTTTTTTTTTTTAATTTTGGGTATTTTCCTGCAAGGAATCCAAATATGCTATTTATTTCTGAAAATTTTGTACATAAATTTTTAGATCTGCTCTGCAAACTCTCGGCCTAAAACTCAAAACTTTGAAATCTCCTCTTAGTATACTATTCTTCCTTGATCACCTGTGCTTCAATACCATGTAGAATTTTGTAGAATTTTTCTACAAATCAGCTAGCTTTGATACCATGTAGAACCTTTTCTACAAATCAGCTAGCTCCGATACCATGTAGAAATTTCACCTGTAGAACAAACCGATATATGCAATGTCCTAAAGCATAATACTTGTTCTACTTCTACAAAACATTAAGTGGAAGCATAATCGAATTCATGAGCAACATCAAGTAGAAACATGCATAACTGATCAAGAGAAATAATCACACATAACACAAGATGTATCCAGGGGAAAGCACCAGCATAAAACCCCAACCATGTATTATCAATAAAGTGTAGATCCTCAACAACATACAAAAAGAATCAACTCAATAGCTATCCTGCTCTCTCTGTAATCAGAAGATCCTGATGATCTTCAATCAGAAGATGAAAATCATGGACTACCTAGGCCTCATTATATAGGCTAAAAATTGGCCTAATCATACCTGCTGTCACCTCAGGTCCACCTACATAGTCATAGAAGAAAATAGATTTCTTCCTCATGCAAGGAATACTTACTAGAAATATCCTAGAATATGATAGTACATTGTCCCTCATCTGATCTCAACTGGGTCTTTGTCTGAACTGCCATGCATCAATTATCCATGAGAAAATACTCAGTTATCAATTGTCACATGCATGTAAGCATTAACAAATTGAATATAGAAAATTTAACAACTTGTTAAATAATCTAACTGGACTTGACTAGTTAGAACTAAGTCAACTGATTCTCTCATTATAGAACTCATACTTATTCCCTCAATCAGTGGAGGAAATTAAGGATAAATTCCTCAATCAGTGGGACAACTCATGTGCATGCTCACAAATACTTCAAATTCGAATATCCTCAACTAATTAACTCAACTAAATTAATTAATTAATATTTCCAATCGCTGTTAAGACCAAGATTAATTTTACTTCCTATAGTAGAATTTTGTAGAATTTTTCTACAAATCAGCTAGCTCTGATACCATGTAGAATTTTTCTACAAATCAGCTAGCTCTGATACCATGTAGAATTTTTCTACAAATCAGCTAGCTCTGATACCATGTAGATTTTTTCTACAAATCAGCTAGCTTTGATACCATGTTGAAATTTCCCACCTGTAGATCACCTGGTAATGCAATGTACTAAATCAAAACACTTGATCTACTTCTACAAACAATTTAGCGGAAGCTTAATCAAACATGAGAAACATCAATAAGAACACATATAACTAATATGGAGAAATCAAACACGCATAACACAGAAGATATAACCCGGGGAAAGCACCAGCCTAAAACCTCATCTCTGTATTATCATACAAGTGGAAATATGTCCGGATTACATAAAGCCTTAGCTCGGAAGCTATCCAGCTCTCAGTAAACTCCCTCTACTGCTCATAGACAGCCAAAGGCTCTCACAAACCTTCTTCTCTACCCTCCAAGCCTCCTAGTTCTATGCACAATTTTTCTTGGGTCCTCCAGCTGTAACTTGTGTGATTCTCACCTCACACACAAAACTGACCTTTGCACAAACCTAAAGGAGATGAATCCTCATCATGGATGAGCTTTCTTTATAGAAAAAATATTCATCCAACTGATAGTACACTGTCCCTTCTCTGATCTCAACTGGGTCTCTATCTGAACTGACATGCATGAGTTATTTAAGCTATAATATTCAGTTATCTGAAAATACCAGTTGTTACATGCATGCAAGCATTAACAAACTAAATCTCATTAATTTAACAATTTGTTAAATTAATCTAACTAGACTTGACTCAGTTAACTGAGCCAAGTAATTACAACTCATCCTTATCTCTTTAACTGATGGATAAATTCATCAACTAATAGATAAACTGTTGCATGTCCTCACATAGACTTCAAGTTTGTTTTTTCTTAACTAATTAACTCATGGAGATTAATTAATTAATACTTTAAACTGTTGTTAAGAACAAATTCGTTTTTACTTCCTATAGTTAGACTAGGGACTGCTAAAAATAGGAAGGGACCTAGAAATGCTATTTTTAGAACTTTCTATTTTTAGCAGTTTCACCTCTCACCCAAGGTGGCCAATGACCTCACTGGCCAAACTGCTATTTTTAGACATGTTATTTTTAGGAGTTCTATTTTTAGCACATTCTAAATTTAACATTTCTTATTGCACATTTTTCAACATGTGATGAAGATGCCCATATTCAAGGTTCAAGGGACAAAAGCCCATGAACAATTCTGGTCCATAGCAAATGTTGTGTCGAAGTTACAGGAGATAATGGATGATGATCTTAAGAAAGCGCAGTTGGTCACGGCATTGCAGGATAGAGCGCTTAGCTGATATATTAAGTATAGTACTACTCATCTAGCTATGACGTTGAAAGATACGAAGGATGTGCTGAATAATGAATTGAAGAAGCTTATGTCTCAAGCTCATTTTGTAACTGAGATTAAAGAAATTATGCAGCATGTAAATGATTCTGCATGGGATCTTGATCAAAGGTTGAAATTTCTGGTACAGTAGGCTAATCTGTAGATCACGAATGAACAACACAAGGATTAGTATATTGCTTCGTTGTTACCTCACTTGAGGTTACCTTTGTTGCATCAGAATATTGGAATGTAGGCTGAGGCCCTGAAGATTTCTATGAAGTTGGAGGCCTCACCTATTCGAGATAAGAATCTAGGAGTGCAACAGATTCATTCACACTTGGTTATCCTACATATGGAATTACGGTGTCTCAAGAAGGGAAAACCAGTCCAGAGCGAGACCCGCGTAGAAGTATGGTGTTTAAAATGTAAAGGTCATGGTCATGACAAGGATCATTGCCTGGTGTATCATAATTATCTAGTTGGGGGAGGTCTTGTCCCCCTGAAGCCGAAAAGTACCACTGGGATGAGCATTAGTGTATTTCCATGGTGCATTATCTGTCAGATCACAGGAAAACAAATGACGGACAATTGTCACTTGTTGCAAAAGTTTGTGCAGACTCCCCAGCAACTATTTTTCAATTTTTGTAAGTCTATATGTCATGACAAGTGAAATTTCCAAAGTTATGAATTAATGATGGACAGAACACCAACATATAGAGTACAGATGAAGGCATGTCCACGACAGGATCAAGGCACAACTGCATCGTGCAGAGGATTCTAGGGACGAGGAAGAGGACGAGATTGAGGAGCTGGAAGAGGTCGCGCCAAATGATTTGTTACAATTGTGGAGAACCAAGCCACATTGCGTGGGATTGTCAGAATCCAACACACCCCTCGTGTCAATATTGCAGACAGTTTGATCATGTCATAGAAGATTGTCCCATGTTGATCGCAAAAATGAAAGAAAAGAAGACCCAGACCTAGAAACCTACTCAAAACATCTAGATGATGAGATCATAATTGTGCGAAGATGGACCCAGTGTTAATATTGTTACGTGAAGCAGCATAGCTACCGAGGAGGATAAAGGGAAACAACTAGAGGAAAATGTATGGGTATGCAAAGCTGCTGACAAGGAGACCAGATTTGATTTGAATAAAGTGAAGGAAACTTTTATGGAGGCGAAGAGGAGCTTTGTGGACGCAAGAGCTTCTACATAAAGGGTTCAGGATGCACGAATGAAGAAGCCCGAAGAAGTTAGTACTACTCAAGAAACATATCCTTCATTGTTGACATCTTTCTTACAAACCTGCATGAATCTCCTAAGAGACCAAAAAGCAGTAGAGGGACTGCAAGAGCTGATAGATAAATGTGATGGCAAAGACAAGCCATTGCCTGACCATCACGCAGTGCATAAGGTGGACAAAGGTAAGAAAAGGACTGGTTGGGGGATGAGATTGAGTGTTGGTGAGCACCAGTATTGCAAAAAGGAATGCTGCAACTCCTGGGCTTCCAACTTTACTTTTATAAACCCGGTAGTTCATAACAACCTTGGAAGCGTCGATGCTATATGCACAAGTACTAGTTCTCACTGCATGTTGTCACTTAGTCAGTTGACCCAATATCACTAGGAGCTCAAGCCAACTTCTATAGATTTCAAAAGAAGCTCTATGTGTGGTGAAAGAAAAGAAGGATTGCTCTACAGATGCTATTCTAACTGCAGAAAGGAGAAAGACTGGAATGTAAAGCAAAACCTAGTAAAGCCTAATTAACAAGCCAATTCTAATTTTGCCAAAAACACTATGAAAACCATGAAATAAATTCCATTACCTACTCAAGGAAGTAAAAAACATCTATCCATGCTAGTTCTGGAAGTAAATAAGCAAAAAACATATTTTTGGATTTTTATGTGCTTTTATGTGAATTTAATCATGCATCTAATTTATTGTGTGTGAGTGTGGCAGCGAACAAGTGGTGTTAGAGGGCGATTTTGGAGCTTAGGAGGATGTAGGATGGTGTGGATGGGTCTTAGGAGGTCTTAGGTGGCCTTTTGGAGGCTTTTCCCACACTCAGCCCTCAAAAGAAAGCCTACAAGAAAAACTACAAGAGAACACAGGGAAACTACAAGAGGAAAACAGGGAAACTACAGGAGGCCTATAGGAGGAGGCCAAGAGCAATTTCCGCTGTTTTGAGGGTATGAGAGTGGGTGGAAAAGGCGGATGAAGGTTGGGATGAGGTGTTAGGGTGCCTAAGGTCTACCATGAACCACCAGGATAGAGAAAGATGATTGGGTTTGCTCTAGGAGAGAGGAAGAAGTTCTATGGAATATAAGGGAAACTAGGGCAGAATTGAGGTGAGTTTTGGGAGACCTGTAGAGAATGAATCTGATGGAGGGTGTGATTGCTGGTAAGTTGGCCTATTGCTGGAAGAGATATGTTGCATATAAACTGACAGTAAACCACGAGAATCAAGCAACAAATGAAATGAGTGCATTCTAGGAAAACATAGTTTTGCATAAAAATGGTCTAAACTATGATGTATGAAAGGAAATACTGAGAAATGCTGCAAGAAAGGAAAGCATGAAAGAGGAATATTTCAAATCAAGAAGTGAACATGGTCTAAACTATGATGTATGAAAGGAAATACTGAGAAATGCTGCAAGAAAGGAAAGCATGAAAGAGGAATATTTCAAATCAAGAAGTGAACATGATAAAGGATATCTAAAGCAAAGAAAAATTGGACTATTAACCTAATAAGGAGCTGCAAACACTAGAAGTCCTATGAATGAGGAAAATCTGTGTTTTTGGGGCAGCAAGAGAGTCTTTGCCTCAAATCATGGTCCTAGAGGGAGGAATAGAGGCCAAGGCATTGTTTCTAGCCTTTTGAATCTTCTCTGATCATTGCTTAACCTGCTACAGAAAGCACAAATGGAAGCAAACTACTAAATCATCAAAAGCAACCTATTCTTAACCATAAGAGAAATACATCTAGCAGCAAATTAATCTACAAACTGAAGTAAAGCATACAAATACAAGTAAAAAGAAGCTTGGTTGCTTAGATTGGGCCCTAACCCAAGAGCTTCATCCCTCTGAGGTAACTCAGTGCTAGCTCAAAAAGGATTCCATCTTCATTATCAAAACAATAGCAAGATTACATGAAACTGTCACAAAATAATAAGCTCGAAATCTGAGCAGAGTTTACATAAGCAAAAACTCTGACCCTAGTGAGGCCCTAGGCCTCTCTGCTTATACATCTGAAGCTACCAACGACTTCGTTAAAATCAGGGAGGCTTGGCTGCCTTCTAGTGCATGATTCGGCTGCTTGTACTCTGAGCTGAATGAAGGAGAATTTGAAGCGAGGAGTAATAAATGAGGGGGATTCCCTCCTATAAGTCCTCTCCTCTGTTTACTTCAAGTTATTGCTGCAATTTGACCACTGGATCCTTGACTTTGACCTCGAAAATCCATCAATAATCTGCATTAAATACATGTTAGAACACATGACATCATAACCAACTCAACTCACCCTATAAGCATAAATATAATCAGAAAATCATACAATAAGCTAAGTGAATGGTTTATTTGACTAGTTTAGGAGGTAAAATGAGCCCATATAATTACCCATTTATGAGGCTCATCATCACCCCCTACTGAAGGTGTTGCTCATCCTCTGAGCAACCTAGTCAATCTCTTCATCTTTTATGGCCCTGGTGGCCTCCCTAGCATCCTAGGCTTCTGATGTGGTCCGCTTATGTTTGCCATACAATCCAGCCTTTTTGTCTATATTCTTCCACTACTCCTCCTCTTCTTCTTCTCTTCTGCCTTCCAGCATGCCTAATAGGAGTGGAGGACTCAGTTTGAGGCCAATCCAGTTGACCTTCAGCCTTTGCATGGAGCGCTTGTACATTGGCACTCTTCTCATTGCCTCCTTCAACCTCATGGGGGAATGGTATTCCCTAATCTGCAAGTTGTGGGGTAGAGTGTTCCATCTTCTCATGCATGCATGCACACATCCATCCCCAAGCAACCTAAGCATATCTTTAAAGTGTGCAATGGCTTGTGCCTGATTGGATAGATATCTAGGGGCAATCTGAGGGTCATTGGCAAGCAGGTTATATGTGCCGATGAGTGCCATAGGATCTGATGGCTCAGCTCTTATCATTAATGGTTCATTATGCTCTTTTATCATCAATCTTTTCATTTCTGCTGCCCTCGATTCTTCATGGTTCATCCATGATGCCATGGCCATTAATTGCAGATCCCCTAGCTTAGCATTGGGGTCCCACACATTCATGTCTGTGAGGGCCATGTTGTGTAGGTAGAACTCTACCATCTTTGCTTTATCCTCTAAGGTGCTTTGGTCACACAAAACCATGAACTGCCTATAGTCCTGGAAAGGCATTGTGCCTCTTTGTGCCAAAGTTTTCATTTGGAATTGGAGCCATTGACCCTTAAGATAGAGGCCATAAGATTTGACTAGTGTTCTGCATTGTAATGCTTCCATGGATAAGTTGGCCATGTATGCCAAATGAGTCTCTTTCTCCTGCAGTTGCCTCCTTAGTATTTCATTCTCATTTTTAAGGTGACTTCTTGTAATGGCTTCTCTGTCTCTGAGAGCACTCAATTCTCTGCCCATTCCCTGAGTTTTTTTTACGTGTGGCCAATATCCTCAACTCCTTTGGACTTGGCTATCTGCATCCACCTATGTGTTCTCACTCTCTCTTTCTCAAATTCGAAAAACAGTAGAATTGCAAATTTCTGTGGGATTATCCTGCCTCCCTCAAGTAGATTGTAATAGGAGGCAAGACTAGGCTGGGGGTCAGGTTCTTGTAGCTCTTGTACTTCCTCTTTCAACTCTAGTTGTCCTCCTATCCTTTCCTCAAGCTTTTGGGTCTCCTATAGTTTGGAAAGTGTCTCCTATAGGGCTATTTCAGCCTCCTATAGGCCTGGTTTGGGGTCCTGTAGAACTTCCTTTCCCTTCCATGTAGAAGATCTTGGAGTCCCCCTTTCATAGGTTATAGGTGTCTTGGAAGGAGATTCTTTCACCTTGGCAGATGGTGAATCTTCAATGGTAATGGGAATCTTTGAGGAGTGTTGAGGTTTGCCTATTTTAATTCTTGTACCCTTACTTGCCCTGAAATACATCGAGGTTTTGCTTTTCCTCTTCTGCTTTGGCTTGACTGGTGTACTGAGGGCAGTGAGGGCAGCTGCTGCTTCTCTTTCCAAAGTTTCAAGGGACTCTTCTCCTTGCTCTGCCCTCTCTGCCTCCCTTTCTCCTTCTTTTGTCTCTTTTCCTTCCTCCTGCTCTGTCCCTTCAACTTTTCCTTCCTCTGTTTCTTTCCTTTCTTCCTGTTATCACCAAAGAACAAGGGTTTACATTTTTCTTAGTCATGGTCTTAGATAAGTGTCAAGTCACCCTATGTTTGAATGGGTAGGTGGTAGGTTAGGAGTCTCAAAGGTTTAATTTTCCATGTACAAATAAAGTCTAACATCTTTTTTCTATGTTTCATGAGTCCTAAATTATTGTTAGAAACTCATAGCTTAAGGCCAATTTGAAAAATTTTGGAATTAGCCCTGAAACCACGTTTTGTAGGGAAGATAGTGTAAATTGTTTCTTTTGTGCTATGAAAATGCTGCTCTTTTCGTAGCGCTTTTCCCTGGGCGCTACGAAAGCGCAGATTCGTAAAAACAGTCTTGTCAAAAATCTATCTGTTAAAATTCCGTTAAAATTTTCATTATTAGGTGTCAACTAGGAGTTAGTCCTTAAGCACGCCACCACTCCAAACTCATCATTTCGAATTTAGGGTTCATTATGAAAAATAATTTCACAATGCGAAAGGGTTGGCTAGTCTCATCATTTTAGTTTGCATGCAAACCCTTGAAATAGAATTGTTTTCGAACAATAAACTTTGGTAATTGTTCACCAAGGTTTTCCTCATCCATCATTCAGGTGAGGCTGACCACTATTGGCAAGCGAGGCTGATCAATAGAGTTTCAAAAGAGGTTGATTTTGTCACAGGAATTCAAAAGAAAAGATGACAAAGGAGAAGAAACGTCACAGGTCTGGTCATTGCTTGAGAATAGAGCCTAGAAGCACTGAGGTCCTAATAAGAGACAAAGCAGTTGTAGAAGCCTTCAAGAAAACAGGGTGTTGGAAGTTTTGTAAGAAATTGCAGGGAGGGCATACTTAGGTGACAAAGGAGTTTGCACCCCATTTCAGTGGCTTAAGTACAAAGGTCGAAATGCTTAACTTGCAAATTTCTCCAGAGGTCAAAGCGTTGGTCACAAAAATTCCTAGGGGGCAAGAGACATTGTTCAAAAACTTCAAATTTGACATGGAACCATGTAAGGTGTTCCTGAAGCCATATTTTTCAGAAACCGACTTAACCAAGGCAGTTCCCAAAGACTACATCAAGGACAACAATACCAACTTGCTCTTCAACATTCAACATTATCTCACCTATGAAGGCAGATATCAAAAGGTTTATTCATATCATTTTAAACTCCTTTTACATTTTACTGGTATGATTTCTCTAGATTTGCCTTACTTCTTATTTCGAAGTATAGCTAAGATGGCAGATAAACTATAGTTAAAATCCCAAGGATGTGAGACTTCCCTGTTTCATCATGGTCTAATTAAATTGATAGTTCTACATGAGCTCAAAAGGGTCAGCAAAGATTGGTCTTCTTTTTGTTTGTATATGACTTTGGAACAGAAAAACAAGGTGAAGACACTAACCCTAGGGTTAAAGGAACTCCATCAGCAAAAACCAGCAAGTCTGCAATGTCCAGGGAAAAAAGGTATGTTAAGTTAAAGCCTAGGAAGCAAGTGAAAGAGCAAGCAAGAAAAACCCTAGCAGTCATTCTTGAAACTCCTAAATCTGCTAAGGAAAAGATATCTGAGGTTAAAGGAAAGACACAAGAGTAGTCAACTAGCAAACCAGTTCCAAAGAGATTGACTAAAAGCCAAATTACAAAGGAGAAAGGCAAAAAAGTGATCTCGAGAGAAGGTTCAAGCTTGAAGGGTGATTTAAATGTTATCTTAAAGGCCATTGACATTACAGAATCCCCTTTGGTGTAGGCAAATGTGACAAAATTTGATCAAAGGAAGTTGAAGAAAGTGAAACCCTCCAGGAAAATAGAATTTGAGGATGATGTTACAACATTTTTTTTTAAAACCTAGAAAGCCCTTAACCAAACAATCCAAGAAGATGCAGGATTCCAATGTTGAATTGGAGAGAACAGAAGAAGCCTTTGTTTTTCAAGAGGAGTTGATAGACTTACCATCTCCAAGACCTGAAGGAGACTAAAACACAGTTCTTGCCACTCAAACAGAAAAATCCAGTTATGAAGTTATGGAAGAAAGGTTAAAGGCTGCCAACAATGAAATTGCTAAACTAAGAGTGAGAGCAAGGGAGAATTCTGCTGAAAGGAAAAATTTCAAAAGGATGAAGGCTCTCTGGGAGGCTGAAAAGGTGTCCAAACCAGAAATAGTTAGCAGTGAAAATCAATACTTTACTTGGACTGTTCCTGCAATCAAAGAAGCTAGATTTGTAAGGAAAAGTAATGCTCAGCTGAGAGCTACAAACAAGGGATTGAAGAGGCAAATTGAAGATTTGGAAATACAACTAACCAAATCTGGAAAAGGGTCTACAACAATAATGAAAAAGGGTGTTGAAAAGAGGCAATGAAGGAGATATATTAAAATAGTTTTAGCACACAAAAATAATTTTGGCATATAAAGGAAGAACAGCTGTGAAGAAGAACATCTATAAGGGTAAATGATTTTGATTTTTGGATGATCATATCATTCTTCTTGGAATTTTGAAAAAACTCCCAAACTACAGATTTTTGAAGGTTGTGTTGAAAAAGGAACATACACAGTAGTGTCGTAACGCACTACGAAATTGTTGAAGATGATCATTTAGTACTTATGGATGCTTTCCGGAGGTAAGGTTGGATTAGTTCCAAATTTTGAGGTTGCTAGCAGACATGGGATCATGTATGAACTCTCAGATGGCAGTGGTGTAGATAGGAAAGCTTCAAGGAGTATTTCATAGGTAATATGAAGGTTGTGCTATGAAAACAAAGTATTTTCGTAGCACAGTCATGTTTCATCCTTTACGCCATATGCTCGAGTTTCCTTTTTGCCCAGGTGGAAAATGATGTTTCAACAGATTATTAATGCACGCCACATATACACTAGCATAAAACTGCTTGAAGATAAGCACAAAGGGTTAAGGGCCTTAAAAGGAGGAACTTTGTCTCCTAGTTTTCGGGACAATTAGGTCATGACTCAATAGGTTTTGCAACAACACTATGGACATCATCAAACTCGAAGACATGGCTGGTAGCTGATTAAAAAATGTATTGAAGACCCAGGTAAGGTCGTTGAAAGCATGTTTTAGGAGTTTTACTCCTATTTGTATTAGGACTCTTAAAGACAGCTAGTTGTCAAGTTGTAATCAAATAGTTTGTCTTGTGAATAGATAGGTGTCTAAGTTAGGAATTCGAATTCCTCTAAAGGTGGATCATAGTATCCAAGGATGTAAAACTCTATATTAAGTTTAAGAATCGAATTCCTCAGGGTTGGAAATTTCATTAGTAAAGGAAAGATTGTGTTATTATAAGAAACTATAGTTTTCATACTTAATACATAGATCAGTTTGACTACCCAAGATTCACAAGGATTTTATGTGTTTGATGTTCTTATGGCTTTGTTCAATTACTTATTTGCAGTGGTATGAGCTTGTGATACTTAGAATTCATTGGAAAATGCTCTAACTTCCTGCACATGCTTGTAAATTGTGTTGATCCACTATGTTACTGTTTATTTATAAACCTAAACTCTAAGTCCTTGACTTCCATATTTTCTTGATCATGTTGTTTTGTTGAAGACTATTTTGACTCTATAGCCCAATAGATATTTGCTAATCATAGTTTCAACCAGTCAACCAGTTATACTTTTGTTCATTTTGTT
Organism: Pinus tabuliformis; assembly: GCA_031772625.1. Lineage (NCBI taxonomy): Eukaryota > Viridiplantae > Streptophyta > Pinopsida > Pinales > Pinaceae > Pinus > Pinus tabuliformis. Next base: position 5,486,134 of record CM062819.1, read on the forward strand.
CTTAGAGTTATCCATCTAATCATTAATCAAAAACCCTAAACCTAGTGAGAGAGCCCTCTCAGGTTGAGGAGGCTAAGCCTCAACCAAAAGATTGGTTTGAAAGAGTTACTTAGAGTCTACTTGATCAGTAGCCTATCAAGGTTAGATTTTGTGATAACATTTTGGTGTGTCTGCTGGGAGACTGAAGATTACTCATCCTCGAAATCAAGAAGCTAAACTTCTGAAGGTAGCGGGAGCTCAGAAAGTTTCTTGAGGCTGCAATCCACCTTGGTGACTCCATATCTTTTCAAAGTTTTAAAGTTGGCTTCGAGAAGGAGATACACACGGAGCAATCTTGATCCCAATCCACCTACCATTGGAGACAACCCTAACACTGCTTCAAGAGTCAGTCAAAGATTTTCAGAAATATCAGGTACTCCATCTTATTCAAAATCTTTGCTCTCTGAATTCTCAAGAAGTCCTGAAGACAAAAAAGTTGATGATAAAATTCATGAAGTGTTGTTTAGATCAGAAAATGAAGAGGAACTCATTGATTATCTTAGACTTGCAAAAGAGAGGAATTGACACCTCAACCCTAGTATCACAAGAAGACAAAGAAGAATTTTGGGAAGTTGTTACCTCTGAGCTATTGTTAGAAAAGGAAGCTTTAGATAAATTGAAAGAAATTGACCCTTTTGAAGTCCTGCTAAAATCTAAAGCTGGTTTACCTCTTTCAAACTAGAGTTCATTTGTTAGTGGTTTATAGAAGCCAAGTAGTCCTCCTCATATCAGTTCTTCATCTCATATCAGTTCTTCATCTTCTGTTTCTGCTATTCCTATTGGTTTACAGAAACCAAGCAGCCCTCCTCATATAAGTTCTTCATCCTCTGTTCCTGTAATTCCTGTAACTATTGTTCCTCCTTTAATCATGGCTGCACCTGCTAGGTATGCTCCACTTGTGCTCCCTGTTGTTTTGCATGACCTACCTAGTAAATATGCTACTAGGATCCCTACCTAGGGTAGCAATGAAGAAATTACCGTAGAGGAACATGTAGACAGATTGAATGATTTTATTGAGAGAGAAGAAGTCGATGATGAGGATGTGAAATTAAGACTTTTTGCACAAAGCTTCATTGGTGAAGTTAGAAAATGGTTTAAAGCTCTTACGTCGGGAAGAATTCGAAATTGGGTAGAGTTTGAAGATAACTTTCTAAGGAAATGGGGAAACAGAACTAATCCAGTTCAATCACTTACTGAATATAACAACCTTAGAAGAGAATCTGATGAAACTGTTCAAAAATTTTCAAAAAGATTCAATTAAGTGTTTAACTCAATTCCAGCTTGTTTAAAACCTCCAGAAGCCCTAGCACAAATGAGATATGTTGAAGCATTTGATTATGACTTTTCTCTCTTGTTAAGAGAAAGAGAATCTCTTAGACTTGCTGATATGCAGAATGATGCAGTAAAGGTAGAGGTAAACATGATAGCTGCCAAAAAGTCAAAAATGGGAAAAGCTAAATTGAAAGAAGAAGAGAAATGTTCCTCTTCAACTCCTGAAGATAAATTAGACTCAATCATGAAAACCATGGAGAAGTTGCTGGATAGGTTAGCTCTTGGAAACACCTTTGCTCCTCCTGTGCAACATGAACCTCAATTTAGAAACCCTCAGCTTAGGAGACCTTAAAACCAACAAAGACCAAGAGAAAATAGAAATCAGCAACCTGACCCTCCAGTGGGACCTCCTTTTCAGCAGAATTTGGTTGATGAGGAAGATGATCCTGAAATTCCTGAAGAATCTATCCATTGTTTTGATGAAGAGATGTTAGGAATTTTCTTGACTAAAGAAGAACATGATGAGTCAGGTTTGACCAATCAAGGGGAAGAGCCTTCAGATTATTTTAAAGGGTATCAACATGCTATCTTTGAAATGAAAAAACAATACAATCTTATAAACAGAAATGTGTTGATTATTGCAAACAAAGCACATCCCAAGAAAGATGCTTCAAAGGTTGTTGAAGCCAAAAATGATACCCAAAATGTTGCTGAAGGTAAGACAGACTCTCCACTTGGTAAAAAAGACACTCAACTCCCTCCTCCTATCAAAGAAGCTGAAAAATTTGTTTATGTTTTCAACCTTGAGAATGAAATTTCAAAGATTAAAATATTAGTCCCTTTTAGTGAGATTCTCAAGGTAAATAAATATAGAAGCAAGATTGTTGAAATGTTGAATTCACAACTAGGAGCTGCTGATATTTTAAATGTCCAAAAAGATAATCCTACTATATATTTGGGTCCAAGGTTAGAAGATGATCAAAATGAGGAGTTTCCTCCTTTCTATGTAAGCATTAGTATTCATGATATGAATTTACATAATGCTATGTTGGATTCAGGGGCTTCTCATAATCTCATGCCCAAAGTAATTATGGAAAGGTTAGGTTTATAGGTAACAAGACCATATAAGGATTTATTCTCTTTTGACTAAAAAAGAGTTCAATGTATTGGTTTAATAAAAGATGTTGTTGTTGGTCTAACACAAATTCCAGCAAAGACAATTGTTATGGACATTGCTGTGGCTGATATTCCGCCAAAGTTTGGGATGTTGCTATCAAGATCGTGGGCAGCAAAAATCAAAAGCACAATGCAGATGGACCTTACTTATGCCACCATTCCTGTTTTTGGTGAACAAAGGAGAATGTGGAAGGAGACTAGAATGGCTTATATGGTAAGCAACGAAGATAAACCTAAAAATAATCTCTTTATCCATTGGATACTGAACTTGGATCTGCCATTCTTTTTAACGAGTCAGTTGATAGTGGACCGGAAGAAATGAAAGAAAAAAATCAACACTCAGAAAATTAGCAAGAAAATGACAAAGAGATGAAGGGATGGTGGTCATTGTACTTTGATGGATCAACAGGAAAAGAAGGGGCAGGAGTAGGAGTTTGGATCACAAGTCCAAGTGATGAGAGTAAGTTTTACTCTTACAAACTGAATTTTGATTGCACAAATAACATGGTTGAATATGAATCTTTGATTTTGGGTCTAGATGTTTTGATAAGAATGAAGGCTCATAATATTTCTATTTTTGGAGATTCTGAATTGATTATTAGACAAGTTGAGGGTGTCTATCAAACAAAGGATGTAAGAGTGAGAGCATACAGAAATCTAGTTTTAGACATGTCTTTCACTGTCAAAACTAGAGACCAAAACTCCATTGATGATTCTCTTGTTGTTTCGGCAAGTCTTTTTGTCATTCCTATTCATTCTTCTAAGAAATATGAGATTGAAGTTCGTCATAGACCAGCTATACCAGATAATATCACCAATTGGCAAGATTTTGAAGATGATCAACAGGTAAAGAATTTTATTGCGCTGAAATAAGAATTTGAAAGTACTCAAGTAGATCAACAAAACATGCTTGTTGAGTCTGAAGAAAATTCTCAAGTCTTGCAATTAAAGAATAATTCAATACCAAAGGGTCTTATTCCTCTTGAGAAGATTTTTTATCAGAAAGATGTGTTCAAATCGCCAAAGATGCAAGTTGATGAAGAGGAAGTAGAAAGCTGTAATTTGGGTACATCAGCTTTGCCTAAGATGATTAAAATTTCAAAGTTTCTTTCAGTTGATATGAAATTCAAGTATATTGAGATGATGAAGAGGTTTGTTGATGTTTTTGCTTGGATTTATGCTGACTTAAAACAGTATGATCCTTCCATTATTCAATATACTATTCCTATTAAAGAAAATGAGAAACCATTCAAACAGAAGTTGAGAAGAATTAAACCCCTTCTCATGCCATTGATTGAAAAGGAGATTAAGAAGCTTTTTGATGCTAAAATCATTGTCCCAATCAGATTCTCAAATTGGCTTGTAAATTTGGTTTCGGTTAGAAAGAAGAGTGGAGAAATCAGAATTTGTATTGATTTCAGGAATTTGAATAAGGCTTCGTCAAAAGACAACTATCCTCTTCCCAAGATGGATTCAATTCTACAAAATATTGTTGGGTCACAAAGAATGTCTATGCTTGATGGCTTCTCAGGGTACAATCAAATTCCTGTGCATCCGGACGATCAGGAGAAAACAACCTTCACAACACCATTGGGCACATTCATGTACGCCAAGATGCCTTTTGGTCTCATGAATGCGGGATCTACTTTCCAAAGAGCAATGGACATTGCTTTTTCTTAAGAAAAGGACAAGATGGTGGTTGTTTATCTTGATGAACACAGTCTTTTCAAAGAAAGAAGAAGATCACCTGAAGCACCTAGAAATTTTTTTGCTGAAATGTAGAAGGTTTGGTATCTCTCTCAATCCTACTAAAAGCATCTTTGATTTAACTACAAGCAAATTACTTGGTCATATAATTTATGAAGATGGAATTAGTATTGATCCTAATAGATTTAATGCCATTCAAAGGGTAGATTTGCCAAGAAGTAGGAAAGAAATTCAATCATTTCTTGGAAAAGTGAATTTTGTTAGGCATTTCATTCCTAACTTTGCTGAGATTGTCAAAGATATAACAAGGATATTAAAGAAAGGAGTTGATATTAAATGGATCGCTGAGGCAAAGAATTCGTTTGAGCAAATTAAGAAGGCACTCACACAAGCACTGGTACTCATCAGTCCAGATTTCTCAAAGGAATTTCTGGTTTTACATTTGCTTCCGAAAACACCATTGCTGGAGTTTTACTTCAAAAGGGAAAACAAGGTACTAAACATCCTATCTCTTTCTTTAGTAGAACATTAGCTAATGTTGAGATGAAGTATAATATCCTAGAAAAACAAGGTTATGCTTTGGTAAAAGCTATTAAAGACTTCAGAATTTACATTCTGCATTCCCACATTGTGGCATATGTTCCAAGTACTGTGGTGAAAGATATTCTAACTCAGGCAGATCCTGATTGCAAAAGGGGAAAATGGATTGTAAAATTGCTGGAATATGATATAGACATCAAACCAACCAAATTGGTGAAGGGACAAGGATTGACAAAGTTAATGAATCAGTCAAACTTGGATTGTCTTGACATAAATCTGAATGCAAAAATATCATAAATTTCTGATTATGAGGAAGAATTGGTTCCAATTGATGAGAAATATCTTGTTTCAGATTGGTAAAAAGATGTGGTATTTGTTTTACAACATCACAAAGCTCCCGCTGATCTAACAAAATCCAAAGCAAGGTTTGTTAAGCTGAAATCTTTGAGATATTGTATATTTGACAGAAAATGTTTTGGAAAGGTACATGAGGAATTTTGCTGAATTGTTTACTTGAAGAAGAGGTTGAAAAGGTCATTGAAGAATTCCATAAAGGTGATTGTGGAGGACACCATTATTAGAAGGCTACAACAAATAAGATCTTAAGAGCGGGATATTTTTGGCCAACAATTTTTAAAGACATTTACTAAAGAGTTGCCGCGTGTCATGAATGCCAAATTTTTGAATGAGGAAGAAAACTTGTGCCTCTACCTTTGGTTCCTATCTATGTGGAAGCACCCTTCTAGTAGTGGGGGTTAGATTTTATTGGAGAAATACATCCATCATCATCAGGACAACATCACTGGATTCTCACAACAACAGACTACTTCACCAAATGGATAGAGGTGATTCCAACAAGGCAAGCTAATGATTCTATAATTATTTCTTTTCTATAAAATAATATATTGTCTCAATTTGGCTGCCCCATGAAGATTATAACAAATAATTCTCAAGCTTTCAAGTCTAAGAAAATGATTAATTTTTGTCATCAATATCACATCACTCTTGGACACTCTACAACATACTATCTGCAAGGAAATGGTCTTACTAAATCATCAAATAAGAGTATTATAAGAATCATCAAAAAGGTATTGCAGGAGAACAAGAAAGCTTGGCACTTAAAGCTGAAGTACACCTTATGGGCTGACAGGATATGTACAAAGAGGTCAATGGGGACTTCATCGTATGAATTAGTTTATAGTGCTGAAGTTGTTTTTCCGACATCACTGGAGGTACCAATCATGAAACTAATTCAAGGACTTGAAGAAGAACCAAATTCCATTCAAAGGAGGATAAACCAGATGATAGCTTTGCAGGAGAAGATTAATGAAGTCTATGACAACCATTAGCATGCTCGAAACATAATTAAAAGTACATTTGACAGGAAGATTAAAGAAGACAATTTCCAAATACGAGACAAAGTGCTGAAATGGGAGGCCAAAATTGAGGAAAAGGGCAAGCATGGTATGATTGAGAATTTATGGAAGGGTCCTTTTAAGATTTCTTGTTTTCATGGGAACATAACTTATATATTGCAGGAAATTGATGGAGGATCATATGCTGGAGGGCCTATCAGTGGCAAGTTCTTAAAGCATTATACTTGTTGAAGTTTCATCAGCCACTCATGACATTGTATATATTCCATTTTTGCCAGTTTTTATTGCTAATAATGACAAGCTGAAACAGAGAGCTCAAGCCCAATTTGAAGGCCCGATAGTTTGAAGAAGATGTTTGTCAAGTCAAATAAAAGTGTTTATGTTTTACCAAAAATGAATAGCACTGGATCTATGAGTTCTTAGTCTGCCACATGGGTACACTATCCCAAGTGGAGCCATTGTTATCACCAAAAAACAAGGGTTTACATTTTTCTTAGTCATGGTATTAGACAAGTGTTAAGTCACCCTATGTTTCAATGGGTAGGTGGTAGGTTAGGAGTTTCAAAGGTTTAATTTTTCATGTCCAAATAAAGTCTAGCATCCTTTTCTATGTTTCATGAGTCCTACATTCTTGTTAGAAACTCATAGCTTAAGGTCAATTTGAAATTTTTTGGAATTAGCCCCGAAACCACGTTTTCGTAGCGAAGACAACGTAAATTGTCTGTTTTGCGCTATGAAAACGTTGCTCTTTTCGTAGCGCTTTTCCCTGCGCACTACGAAAGCGCAGATTCGTAAAAACAGTCTTGTCAAACATCAATCCGTTAAAATTCTGTTAAAATTTTCATTATTAGGTGTCAGCTAGGAGTCAGTCCTTAAGCATGCCACCACTCCAAACTCATCATTTCGAATTTAGGGTTCATTATGAAAGATAATTTCAAAATTCGAAAGGGTTGGCTAGTCTCATCGTTTTAGTTTGCATGCAAACCCTTGAAACATAATTGTTTTCGAACAATAAACTTTGGTAATTGTTCACCAAGGTTTTCCTCATCCATCATTCAAGCGAGGCTAACCACCATTGGCAAGCGAGGTTGATCAATAGAGTTTCAAAAGAGGACGGTTTTGTCATAGGAATTCAGAAGAAAAGACGACAAAGGAGAAAAAACGTCACAGGTCTGGTCATTGCGTGAGAACAGAGCCTAAAAGCACTAAGGTCCTAATCAGAGACAAAGCAGTTGTAGAAGCCTTCAAGAAAGCAGGGTGCTAGAAGTTTTGTAAGAAATTGTAGGGAGGGCATACTCAGGTGCCAAAGGAGTTTGCACCCCATTTTAGTGGCTTAAGTACAAAGTTCGGAATGCTTAACTTGTAAATTTCTCCAAATGTCATAGCGTTGGTGACAGAAATTCCTAGGGGGCAAGAGACATGGTTCAAAAACTTCAGATTTGACATGGAACCATGTAAGGTGTTCCTGAAGCCATAGTTTTCACAAACCGACTTAACTAAGGCAGTTCCCAAAGACTACATCAAGGACAACTATACCAACTTGCTCTTCAATATTCAGCATTATTTCACCTGTGAAGGCAGATATCAAAAGGTTTATTCATATCATTTTAAACTCCTTTTACATTTTACTGGTATGATTTCTCTAGATTTTCCTTACTTCTTATTTCGAAGTATAGCTAAGATGGCAGATAAAGTACAGTTAAAATCCCAAGGATGTGAGACTTCCCTGTTTCATCATGGTCTAATTAAATTGATAGTTCTACATGAGCTCAAAAGGGTCAACAAAGATTGGTCTTCATTTTTGTTTGTATGTGACTTTGGAATAGAAAAACAAGGTGAAGACACTAGCCCTAGGGTTAAAGGAACTCCATCAGCAGAAACCAGCAAGTCTGCAATGTCCAGGGCAAAAAGGTATGTTAAGTTAAAGCCTAGGAAGCAGGTGAAAGAGCAAGCAAGCAAAACCCCAACAGTCATTCTTGAAACTCCTAAATCTGCCAAGGAAAAGATATCTGAGGTTAAAGGAAAGACACAAGAGCAGTCAACTAGCAAACCAGTTCAAAAGAGATTGACTAGAAGCCAAATTGCAAAGGAGAAAGGCAAAACAGTGATCTCGGGAGAAGGTTCAAGCTTGAAGGGTGATTTAAATGATATCTTAAAGGCCATTGACATTACAAAATCCCCTTTGGTGTAGGCAGATGTGACAAAATTTGATCAAAGGAAGTCGAAGAAAGTGAAACCCTCCAAGAAACTGGAATTTGAGGATGATGTTACAACATTTGTTTTTAAACCTAGAAATCCCTTAACCAGGCAATCTAAGAAGATGTAGGAGTCCAATGTTGAATTGGAGAGAACAGAAGAAGCCTTTGTTGTTCAAGAGGAGTTGATAGACTTACCATCCCCAAGACCTTAAGGAGAAAAAAACACAGTTCTTGCCACTCAAACAGAAAAAGCAAGTTATCAAGTTATGGAAGAAAGGTTAAAGGCTGCCAACAATGAAATTGCTAAACTAAGAGTGAAAGCAAGAGAGCATGTTGCTTAAAGGACAAATTTCCAAAGGATAAAGGCTCTCTGGGAGGCTGAAAAGGTGTCCAAACCAGAAATAGTTAGCAGTGAAAATCAATACTTTACTTGGAATGTTCCTGCAATCAAAGAAGCCAGATGTGTAAGGAAAATTAATGCTCAGTTGAGAGCTACAAATAGGGGATTGAAGGGGCAAATTGAAGATCTGTAAATACAACTAACCAAATCTAGAAAAGGGTCTACAACAATAATGAAACAGGGTGTTGAAAAGAGGCAGTGAAGGAGATATATTAAAACAGTTTTGGCACACAAAAAGAATTTTGGCATATAAAGGAAGAACAGTTGTGAAGAAGAACATCTATAAGGGTAAGTGATTTTGATTTTTGGTTGATCATATCAGTCTTCTTGGAATTTTGAAAAAACTCCCAAACTACAGATTTTTGAAGGTCGTGTTGAAAAAAGAACATACACAGCAGTTTCGTAGCGCGCTACGAAACTGCTGAAGATGATCATTTAGCACTTATGGATGCTTTCCGGAGGTAAGGTTGGATTAGTTCCAAATTTTGAGGTTGCTAGTAGACATGGGATCATGTATGAACTCTCAGATGGTAGTGGTGTAGATAGCAAAGCTTCAAGGAGTATTTAATAGGTAATATGAAGGCTATGCTACGAAAATAGAGTATTTTCGCAGCACAGTCATGTTTCATCCTTTACAACATATGCTCGAGTTTCCTTTTTGTACAAGTTGAAAATGATGTTTCAATAGATTATTAATGCATGCCACATATACGCCAGCAAAAAACTGCTTGAAGATAAGCACAAAGGGTTAAGGGCCTTAAATGGAGGAACTCAGCAACCTATCAAGGTCAGGTTTTGTGATAACACTTCCTTTCCTCCTTACTCTGCTATGTCACCACGGGCTTCATCTTCTCCTCCTTGTTGTTCTTCCTCTTCATTGACAGCAGGACTAACATCATAGGTTAATGCCTTGATGTCATCCTCAGCTGTCATATTTTTGAAAACTTCCCATGCTATAGGGAGTGTAAGTGTATGGAGGGCTTCTTCTACCAGGAGTTTGATTAGGCCATGGTGAGCTAGATGTTGTGAATTTCCTGCTTGTACCTTGGTGCTGGAGTCTATGAGGGACTGAAGGAGAAAGTAAGGGATACTGAGCTTTTGAGGTGCTGGGGTATCCATGCCATATCTCAAATCATGGAGGATTATGAAATGATATCCATAAACAATGTTGTGCCTCCCCTCACAAGAAATGTATTTGATCACTTGGTAGCTAACCTCATCCCAGAGATATGGGGTACTAGCTCTTCTAATTCCATTTTTATCTTCAACAAGGGTTTCATTATCTTGGAAAAATTTCTTCTTGGTAGCCTGGCCAATTGGTTTCTCATCTTTACTCCAAGGCAGCCCAAGAGAAAGGGTAGTGACCCTGCTGATGAATTTATGGGTTATTTCAATGGAGAGGCCTCCAATGGTTACAGTAACATGGGCTCTTGTGTGAGGGACCAGAGAGAGAGAAAATTCTTGGGCAAATTCATCATTAAACCCTCTAAACTTCTGAAAGAAATTCATCCATTTTGCCCTTGTAAATATGTCCAACACTTGAGGATGTGCATGGAGCCCAGTGGAGTTAGTGGTCTCTTTTCTCATAAACCCCCCTGTCATACTGCATGTACTTCTTTTGAAAAACCAAATATGGAGATGGAGACTGTGGTTTTTTTTTTTTTTTAATGTATTTTCTACCCTATTAAAGATTCGGTTTATCTTCAATTTGAGATCACTCTTTCACATTTTTATATATAATTAGAGGGCATTCATGAACCCTACCTCTTCAAACTAAAATTCGTGCCAAAAATCATGTTTTCTCCCTTCAAAATGACTCACTGCCCCTCCTGTAGAAGCCCGTTATCCCTCCTGTAGATTTCCTGTAGGTGCTCATGTAGATTTCCTATAACTGCTCCTGTAGAGAATGTCAAGAGCATGAATATGGAGGAAATCGATGGAGGATCATGGTTATGAGGTTGTGGGGGCACAAGAGGATTGCTGTGTGGATGAGTTACGAGGAGGAAATGAATAAAAGGTGGTGAGAATGCACGGGGAGGAGTGCTCATTACCTTTTATGGATATTTTCGATTATGAGTGCTGAGCTGGCAAGATGTACATTGCCCATGTTCAGACTATTGGTCCCCACCTGCTTGGTCATCATGGCCCCCCCTTGTAATCATCCCTCATTATTGCATTGGAGTTAACTCTGCCTCCCACTACTTGTCCTTGTCATATTTTGCTTGAGTTGACTGTGCGCACGTGTGGGTGACATCTCAGTTAAGTGGATTTAACTAAAAGAACGTGGCCAAGTTAACTGGCCACCTTTCCCTTATTCAATCTCAACCATCTTGTTGCCTTCGTATGACTCCTAATTACACAAATGCAAATAGAGGAGTGACTTAGTTACTTACCTGTGATCCGAGTGTATTTGTTGTGAGGTGTTGTGGCTTTCTATGTTGCATGCCTTCATTTTCCTTTATGCATGTCGTCTCTGCTTGCTGATGTGTTGTTGTGTGTTTTTGCAGGTTTTTATTTCTGGAGCTGAGCTATATGTGCCTTTTCAACCTGCAGATGTGCACTCTTTTGTTGCTGGTGTTGGACTTCTATGGGATTAGCTGCTATAGGAATTCCTACAGGAGCTCCTATAGCTGCTTCTCCCCTTGAAACTTCAGATTTTTCCTGTGTTTGGAGCTCGAGAATGATGCCAGAGGTGTAGATAAATATGGAGGGATAGTAGGTAAGCTTCAGGTAAGGTTAATGGTGCCTTTTCCTCCTTTTTTGTTTTTTTTTTTCAAAACTGAAAAACAATTTTCCTGTGTTTTTTCTTAGACAGGGAAAAAAATAATGATGCTTGGAGTGTGATGCAGGCTTGGAAATTAGGGCAAGGAGGCTTGATGATGGTTAGAGGGATCATAGGTTCCTCATGAAGCTATTCTTGTCCCTCAAACTGCCTCTTGTAGACACTTTTGGCTCTCTGTAATTCCTACAGGAGCCTCCTGTGGAAAACACAGTTTTGGAAAAAGAGGTACAGTGGGGTGAAAGAGATGCCAAAAATGATGGAGGAAGGTGTGGAGAAGATGAGATGGGTGTTGGTGTGAATTTCAAGGTTCCCTTGGCACCTTCTCCTGCTCCCTGTAGTCCTCCTGCAAACCTGCAATGCAATAAAAATTCAATTTTCTTTCTCTCTTTTTTTTTCTTTTTTTTTTTTTTTTTTCTTTTTTTTCTTTTTTCTTTTTTTTTTTCTTTCTTCTTCTTCTTCTTTTTTTTTTTTTTTTTTTGAAAACAACTAGGGCACCTCAAAGAGGTTTTCACCCTAATTGCCTGCCCTGGGCGCCCCCAAGGGAGGTTTTCACTCAAGCGCCTCATGGAGGTTTTCACTTGAGTCCTTATTTTTTTTTTCTTTTTCTTCAGTGAGTGGGTGAAGTGGAAGCTAAGACATGCTCCACTACCATCACTGTTTTGTTCAAATCTTCAATAAACTCTCGCTTGGAAAGGGGTTTCTTGTAGACTTTCAACTGATGTCCATTGACAAGCATGGGGATAGCTTCATCATCAATGGTTCTGATCAGAATTGAACCATTGTCATTGCATTTCTCCATAGTGTAGGGTCCCAGCCATCTTGTCCTCAGCTTGCCTTTGAAATCCTTGCATCTTGAATCATGGAGTAGTGCCCAATCTCCCTCTTGGAATTGCTTCTCCCTGATATTTTTGTCATGCCATATTTTTCTCTAAAGTTGAACTACCTCTATATGGAGAAGGGCTTGCAATCTATATTCATCCAATCCATTGAGTTGAATTAATGTCTCCTTTTGTGCATGGCTGTGGTCTAGGTCCAGCTGAGCTACCATCCTTAGGGTATTGAATTCAAACTCTATTGACAGCAAAGCCTTCTTCCCATAGACCAGTTCATAGGGTGTGAACCAGGTGGTGGTCTTCCATGTTGTGTTGTAGGCCCAAGTGGCCTCAACTAATCTGTCCGCCCAGTATTTTCTGCTGTTTCTCACTACCTTGGTTAGGATCCCTTCCAATGCTTTGTTAGTGACCTCCACTTGCTCATTGGCTTGTGGATGGTAAGGGGTGGAAGTCCTATGCTTGATCTTATGATGTGTGAGTAGGTCTTCAATCAGGCTGGAAGTGAACTGACTGCCTTGGTCTATGACCAACTCTCTCGGATACTCGAACTTGTAGAATATGTTTTCTCTCAAAAACTCATCTACTTTTTCATTCATCGTTGCTTTGATTGCTTTTGTCTCCACCCACTTTGTCAGGTATTTAGTGCACACAATGATGTACTGCTTTTGCTTTTAAGGGGGGTTGATAGGCCCCACAAATTCCATGCCCCACTTCTCAAATGGCTCAAAGGTCACTTGAGGTTGCATAGGCATTTCAACTTTGGATTGGGTTTCCCCATCCTCTGACATCGATCACACTGGCTCGTGTATCTCCTCACATCCTGATGAAGAGTGGGCCAGTAGTAGCCTTATTGTAATATCTTGAAGGCGGTTCTTTTTGCTGCAAAATGACCTCCACAAGGCTCGTCATGACAGGTCAGGAGGATGGCAAAGACTTCCTCCTCCCTGACACATCTTCTCAAGATCTGATCTGGGCTAAGTTTGAAGAGATTGCCTCCAATCCAGGTGAAAGGGGCGATTTTCCTTACTATCTTGCTTTTCTCTTTTGAGGATAGGTGTGGTGGGAACTGTGATGAAACCAAGTAGTTTGCTATATCAAAAAACCATGGAGAGAGTACTGATATAGCAAATAAGTGTTCATCTGGCGTCTAGTCATCCATCATTCCTTCTTCACCTGCAGGAAAATTTACTCTAGACAAAAAGTCAGCAACAACATTCTCTTTATCGGGCTTATCAATAATGGTCAAATCAAACTGTTGCACTAAAAGAAACCATCTAATAATGCGAGCATTTACATCTATTTTGTTCATTAAATATCTAATTGCAGCATGATCATGTTGGGTTGTGTTATATTCTTTCCACGACTAACCTACGTAGTGAACCGGGGTTAAAACCTACATTTGGTATCGGAGCTGTTTTGGCTTCAAGGGGAAGCCTTTGTTGCTGAGGGGTTTCGCTCGGACTTGTGGTAGACCCTGTTCAGTGGGGGATCTGTGAGATCGATGATGGCAAGCAGTGGAAAGATAGAGATCGAGAAATTTAATGGTCGAATTTTGAGCTGTGGAAACTCAAGATGGAGGATCTGTTGGTGAATAAAGATCAGTCGATCACGGTAGATATGGGTACTAAACCAACGGGAGTGACCGATGAAGAATAGAAGAAGTTGGATCAGAAGGCAAAGAGCACAATACGATTTTGTGTCTCAGATTCAGTATTGTTTAATGTACCAGGGGAAGCTACGACGAAGGCTTTGTGGGACAAGTTAGGTTCTTTGTACCAATCTAAGTCTTTGGTGAATAAATTGTTCCTGTGGAAAAAGCTGTATAACCTGAGGATGAAAGATGGAGACTCAGTGACAAAGCATCTGAATGCATTTAATACTGTGGTAATTCAATTAGCATCTATTGATATTAAAATTTCAGATGAAGATAAGTGCATCAGTTTGTTGTGTTCTCTACTAGATTCGTGGGATAGTCTGGTTATTGCAATAGGTAGCAATGAAACTGCCTTGAATTTTGATGAAATATTCTCATCCTTGCTGACGGAGGAGATGAGACGGAAAAATATGGAGAGCTAGAATGGTGATGCATTGTCTGTATGAGGACGGTCCCAGAACAGAAACAAAAATATGTCATCGAGTGGGAGACCTAAATTTAGAAGGAGATCAAAATCTTCAGGAAAACCTGTAAAGGTGGTGTGCTGGAAATGCGGAAAGGAAGGGCACTTCAAGAGGGACTATAAATATAAATCTCCTGATAAAGGAAAGGAATTTGATGATGCTCCTTCTGCAGAGGCGAAAACCACCTCAGATGAAGGTGGGGATGTGTACTTGGCTTCTTCAAGTGCACATGTAGATCATGAGGCATGGTTGATTGACTCAGGTGCATCCTTTTACTTCACTCCCCATAGAGAGTGGTTCTGCGAGTATGAAAAATACGATGGTGGTGATGTCTTCTCAGGGAATCATAGGAAGGCTATAATCGTTGGTCGCGGAAAAGTAAAGTTGAATTTTTAAGGTGGAAGGGTTAGAACACTTCCGAGTGTTCTACATATTCCTACATTGGCTAGAAATATGATTTCTGTAAGCAAGCTGGATGATGCAGGTGTAAAGACAGTGTTCGAGAAAGATACATGTAAGATGGTTCGGGGAGCACTGGTATTGATGCAGGGAGTTTGGATTGGAACTCTGTACGAGCTGCAAGGTAGCACTGTTGTTGATGGGTGCAACAGTTCTGTGGTTCCTGAAAGTGGAGCTGAAAATCTAGTGGTCTCTGGAGAGAAGACCATGTTGTGGCATCAAAGGCTTGGACACATTGGAGAGAAGGGCCTTCGAATACTTCATGGTAAAGGTATGGTAGAAGGTATGAGTAATAGCTCTTGGATTTTGATTTCTATGAAAACTGTGTATACGGGAAGCAGAATCGTGTGAGTTTCCCCTCTGGTGGTAAGAGGGCGAAACATATATTAGAGCTTGAGCACAGTGATGTGTTTGGACCTGTGAAGGTTCCATCACTGGGTAAGTCTGTGTACTATGTATCATTTATAGATGAATTCTCAAGGAATACATGGATATATTTCCTTAAGAAGAAATCTGAAGCCTTTGACAGGTTTAAAGAATTTAAGGCTCTGGTGGAAAACCAGACAGAGAAGAAGATAAAGGTGCTAAGGACAGATAACGGTGGAGAGTTTTGCAGTAAGGAATTTGAAGAATTCTGTAAGAAGTGTGGTATAGTACGACAGAAGACTACTCCATATACACCTCAGCAAAATGGAGTTGCAGAAAGAATGAACAAAACATTGATGGAAAGGGCAAGAAGCATGCTCAGTGGTGTCGGGTTAGGACAGGAATTCTGGGCAAAGGGGGTGGAGAGAGCATGTTACCTGCTCAACAGAGCACCTTCATCAGTGTTGGAGGATAAGACTCCACAAGAGGTATGGACTGGTAAGAAACCCTCTCTTTCACATTTGAGGGTTTTTGGATGTGATACATATGTACATGTTCGAAAGGAGAAATGAACCGAGTTGGATAGTAAATCTGAAAAGTGCATCTTTATTGGGTATAAGGATGGTTTAAAGTTTTATAATATTTGGAACCCAACAATAAGGAAGGTTGTGTACAGCCGAGATGTGGTGTTCAGAGAGGTGAAGGATGTTATTAAACATGAAGTCCAACCAAAGGAACCTGAGAAGATAGAGTTTGAGCTAAAGGAGGAAGAATCAGACTCTACAACAGAGGAGGAATTAGAAGATGAAGAGCCACAAACTCCGGGTGTAAGAAGATTATTTTGAGAAAGAAGGCAACCTAAAAGGTATATTCCATCTACTTTCTACTCAAATTTTGCTTTATCTATTACTGATGATGATCCCATAACTATGAAGGAAGCAGTAGATTCAGAGGATGGAAAACTCTGGAAAGAGGCCATGGTTGATGAAATGGCATCTTTGCACAAAAATGAGGCTTGGGATCTGGTGGAGTTACCGGCTGGAAGGAAACCCATTGGCAGCAAATGGGTGTTCAAGAAGAAGACAAATGCAAAAGGAAAGGTGGAGAAATACAGAGCTCGGTTGGTAGCAAAAGGTTATTCCCAGGTGCCGGGAATTGATTTTGGTGATATTTTTTCTCCTGTTTCCAAGGTAACTTCTATTAGGTTACTTTTATTTGTTGCTGTTGCTTTTGATTTTGAGGTAGAACAGATGGATGTGAAGACAACCTTTCTTCACGAGTATCTGGAAGAGGAGATCTTCATGAAGCAACCTGAAAGCTCTGTAGTGAAGGGTAAGAAAGAACCGGTATGCAAGTTAAAGAAGTCTCTGTATGGGTTAAAACAATCACTAAGGATGTGGTATCAGAAATTTGATACATTTATACGGGGACTTGGCTTCACCAGAAGCAAAGCAGATCACTGTGTGTATTTTGAATTAATTGGTGACCGTGTTATTTATCTAGTCTTGTATGTGGATGATATGTTGCTGGTTGGAAATGACAAAGAAATTATCCAGGATTTGAAGACCCAATTGTCCTCCAAATTTGACATGAAATATCTTGGTGCTACAAACTATATTTTGGGCATGGAAATTAAAATAGATCGAGCAAAGAGGAATATCTGGTTAAACTAGAGGAAGTATGTCGAGACAATACTTCAGAGGTTTAATATGTAGGATAATAAACCGGTGAAGGTTCCTATTCCTGTAGGTGTAAAGTTATCTGTTGAACAGTGTCCCAAGACACAAGAAGAGGAAGAGGATATGTCCCGTGTTCCATATGTAAGTGCAGTTGATAGCCTGATGTATGCAATGGTCTGTACTAGACCAGACATTGCACATGCAGTGGGAGTTTTAAGCAGGTTTATGTCAAAACTAGGAAAGGAGCATTGGACAGTAGTGAAGCGGGTTTTCAGCTATTTGCGTGGCGCTAGTGATTATGGTTTGTGCTATCAAGGAAGACCAGGATTGGACAGAGTGTTGGATATTCATGGCTTTGTTGATGCAGACTGGTCTGGAGATCTGGATTAGAGAAGATCTACAAGTGGGTATGTGTTTAACCTATTTGTAGGTGCAGTCAGTTGGATGAGTAAGAAATAATCTGTAGTGGCACTATCAACTACAGAGGCAGAATACATGGCAACCACTCATGCAAGCAAGGAAGTAGTTTAGTTGTAGAGATTGTGTTCAAGTATGGGGTTAGTACAGGGAGCTATAAGGGTAGACTGTGATAGCCAAAGTGCAATTTCCTTGCCAAAGAACCCTGCTTATCATTCAAAGACAAAGCACATTAATGTTCAATATCACTTTGTGAGAGATATGATAGAAGACAAAAAGGTGTTGTTGGTAAAGGTGGACACTTTGAAGAATACTGCAGATGCATTGACAAAATCTGTGAGCTCTCAGAAATTCTCCTGGTGTAGAGAAACAATGGGCATTTCAGGGCTGAAAAATGACTAAGCTCTCCGGTGGCCCCCTATGGAAAGGAAACAACAAGTGGGAGAATGTTGGGTTGTGTTATATTCTTTCCACGACTAACCTACGTAGTGAACCGAGGGGTTACAGGGGGGGTGGAGTTCCCCCTTCGTTGCGCCGATTGCGTAGCTGGGGGGTCACAGGGGGGGCGGCAGCCCCCCCTGTCTGGGGGGTTTGAGGGGGGCGGGTAGCCCCCCTCTACAGGGTCTGGGGCAGCGCCCCGGGAAAAAAAATAAAATTGGACCCTATATTAGGTTGGGCGAACCTACCTCTGGTTTTCGGTCCATGGTTTTGGATGCGATGGTTTTCGGTCCATGGTATTGGATGTTTCAGCATGTATATATATGTATTGTAACATTGAAAGGAATATAATGAAAAAATCAAGCTGGTAGTCCAGGTTTTGGGATCCAAGGGGAAAATCTCTGTGTATATGTGTTATGCTCTCGCATTGTTTATTTTCTATGTTTTAGAATTCCTATGCAAGTAATTTATGTACGGGGTTAAAACCTACAGATCAGTGTGCACAAAGGTTTGATAGCCTGTGATATAATGTCTGAATTTGTTTAAGGAATGCACAACAGCTAGGAGTTCCTTCTCGGTCACTATATAGTTTAACTCTGCCTTTGACAAGTTTTTGCTTATAAAGTATATGGCATAAGGTAACTTTTCATCAATTTGTCCTAAGGCTGCTCCTATCACTTTGTTCAAGGCATCTGTGTGAATGTGAAAGGGTAGGGCCCAATTTGGTCCTCTGAGAATTGGGGCAGTCACTAACTTGCTTTTCAAGGTAACTAGGGCTTCTTTATAGTTTTCCTACCATATGAACTCAACATCTTTTCCTAGGAGACCAAACAAAGGAGAGGATAGCTTGTTGAAGTCTTTAATGAATCTCTTGTAATATCTAGCTAAGCCTAGGAAACTTCTGACATCTCTCACCTTTTGAGGAGGTGGGACCCTTTGGTTAATGGCAATTTTGTTGGGGTCCAACTGCAGTCCTTGTTGAGATATTGCATGACCTGGCACAGTCCCTTCAGTCATCAAAAATTCATATTTTTCCGGACTGAGGGACAGGTTCATCTTAATAAACTTATCTAGAACTTTTCCTAGGTTAGATAAAGCTTCCTAAAAGTCAGAGACATAAGGATTAAAATCATCCATGTATATTTCTACTTCATCATGAACCAATTCAAAAAATATACTCAATACCGCTCTTTGGAAAGTGGCTGGAGCATTGCACAAACCAAAAGGAAGGACCCGGTATGCGAAGGTACCCCAAGGACAAGTGAAAGTGGTTTTATCTTGGTCTTCTGGGCTGATTTGAATCTGATTGTACCCACTAAACCCATCTAGGAAAGAGAAAAAATTTTTCCCTGCCAAACCGTCTAACACTTAATCTATGAAAGGTAAAGGAAAATGGTCATTTTTAGTGGCTTTTTTCAATTCCCGATAGTCGACGCAGATTTTCCACTTACCATTTTTATTTGGCACTAGCACGAAAGGAGAGACCCATTCACTGTCAGAAATGGGATAGATGAATCCTGCATCAAGCAATTTTTGCAGTTCTTCCTTAACAATATCTTTAAGTGCTGGATTCATCCTCCTTTGAGGTTTCCTGACTGGCTTGCAACCTTCCTTGATGTATATAGATGAGTACATACTGAAGGGTGCACTCCCTTCATCTCCTTATAACTCCAGGTGTGCTATAGGGTTTTGTTGGTTAGCGTAGCTAACTCTAAACCTAGGTCCAAGCCCCCTCAAGAAAACAAATGGTTATGTTGCCAGGACTGGGATCTATCTGAGAAATGTGTGATGTTGCATAACTAGATATTGACTAAGAAAGAGATCGAGAAGTGGATAGATTGGAAGTTGCACGAGTTCATAGCCCAGGAAAATAGGAGTTTGTGCATGTCAAAGGAAGAGTGGTTGAATAGATACCTATATATAGAAAAACACGAAATTTTCTTCTGCTCTTTTTCGTGCGAGTTATATGAATGGTTGGCTAAATTGGCAGATGGTCAAGGTACGTGGAAGTTGGATAACCCTATTGCGTCGACTCCAAAACTAGTAAAGTGGTTGGAAGGTTAAGAAAACAAGACCACGAGGGTTGTCGACTATTAGATCGATAGAATCTTGGGTGGATTCATTATTGAGTTCGCGATTGACACATCTTTCAGTTATAGCAAATTTGAACATTGGTTTTTCAAAGGACTAAGAGGTAAGTATCTGAAGTCCCTGAAAACTTGGATTAAAATGCTATTGTGTGAGAAGCAGGTTATGCCATTGAATTAATTTTTAGAAGAGACTTGACAGGAACTACGCAAAGTGGAAAGCTATTCAGAAGAGATCTAGATTCAGTTGTTGAATACAGTGCTTTGTTGGGAGCATCTGATAGTGACAAAGAAAGTAGTGGTCTAAAGACACCGCAAGGTGCGCCATAGATGATAAATCAGGGTATTGTGGGAATACCACATCCATCCACTCGACCTTCACCTTCACCTCCACCTCACACACCCATACCTCTACCTCCGCTATTCAATATTGAGAACGAGATGAAGATGCCCATATTCAAGGGTCAGGGGACAAAAGACCCCGAATAATTCTGGTTCATAGCAAATGTTGTGTGGAAGTCACAGGAGATAATGGATGATGATCTTAAGAAAGCGCAATTGGTCACGACATTGCAGGATAGAGTGCTTAGCTAGTATAATAAGTATAGTACTGCTCATCTAGCTGCGACGTTGAAAGATACGAAGGATGTGCTGAATAATGAATTGAATAAGCCTAAGTATCAAGCTCATTTTATAACCGAGGTTAAAGAAATTAAGCAGCAGGTAAATGATTCTGCATGGGATTTTGATCAAAGGTTGAAATGTATGCTACAGCAGGCTAATATGTAGATCACGAATGAACAATACAAGGATTAGTATATTGATTCATTGTTACCTCACTTGAGGTTACCTTTGTCACAGCAGAAGATTGGAATGCAGGTTGAGGCCCTGAAGATTTCTGTGAAGTTGGAGGCCTCACCTATTCGAGATACGAATCTAGGAGTGCAACAAATTCAGTGACAGTTGGTTATCCTGCATATGGATATGGTGTCTCAAGAAGGGAAAAGCAGTCCAGAGTAAGACCTGCGTAGAGGTAAGGTGTTTAAAATGTAAAGGTCATGGTCATGTCAAGGATTATTGCCCGGTGTATCATAATTATCTAGTTGGGGGAGGTCTTGTTCCCCTGAAGTGGAAAAGTACTGCTAGGACGAGCACTACTGTAGTTCCATGGTGTGTTATATGTCAAATCACAAGAAAACATATGACGGACAATTGTCACTTGTTGCAGAAGTTTGTGCAGAATCCCCATCAACTGTTTTACAATTTTTGTAAGTCTATATGTCACGACAAGTGCAATTTCCAAAGTTATGAATTAATGATGGACAGAACACCAACATATAGAGTACAGATAAAGGCATGTCCATGGCAGGATCAAGGTGCAACTGTAGCGTGCGGAGGATTCGAGGGATGAGGAAGAGGATGAGATGGAGGAGCTGGAAGAGGTCGCGCCAAATGATTTGTTACAACTGTAGAGAACCAGGCCACTTTGCGCCGGATTGTCAGAATCCAACACACCCCTCATGTTAGTACTGTTGACAATTTGATCATGTCATAGAATATTGTCCCATGTTGATCACAAAAATGAAAGAAAATAAGACCCAGACCCAGAAACCTACTCAAAACATCCAGATGATGAGATCATAATCACGCGAAGATGGACCCAATGTTAATATTGTTACGTGAAGCAGTGTAGCTACCGGGGAGGATAAAGGGAAACAACCAGAGGAAAATGTATGGGTACGCAAGGCTGCTGACAAGAAGACTAGATTTGATTTGAATAAAGCGAAGGAAACTTTTATGTAGGCGAAGAAGAGCTTTGTGGACGAAAGAGCTTCTACATCAAGGGTTCAGGATGCACGAATGGAGAAGCTTGAAGAAGTTAGTACTGTGCAAGAAACATATCCTTGATTTTTGACATCTTTCTTACAAACCTGCATGAATATCCTAAGAGACCAAAAAGCAGTACAGGGGCTGCAAGAGCTGATAGATAAATGCGATGGCAAGGGTAAGCCATTGCCTGAACATCACACAGTGCATAAGGTGGAAAAAGGTAAGAAAAGGACTAGTTGGGGGATGAGATTGAGTGTTGGTGAGTGCCCGTATTGCAGCAAGAATGTTACAACTCTTGGGCTTCCAACTTTACTTTTATCAACCCGGTAGTTCGTAACAAACTTGGAAGCATCGGTGCTATATGCACAAGTACTAGTTCTCACTATAGGTTGTCACTTGGTCAGCCGGCGTGAGATCACTAGGAGCTCAAGCCAACTTCTATAGATTTCAAAAGAAGCTCTATGTGTGATGAAAGAAAAGAAGGATTACTCTATAGATGCTATTCTAACTGCAGAAAGGAGAAAGACTGAAATGTAAGGAAAACCTAGTAAAGACTAATTAACAAGCCAATTCTACTTTTGCCAAAAACACTATGAAAACCATGAAAGAAATGCCATTACCTACTCAAGGAAGTAAACAACATCTAACCATGCTAGTTATGGAAGTAAATAAGCAAAAAATATATTTTTGGGTTTTTATGTGCTTTTATGTGAATTTAATCATGCATCTAATTTATTGTGTGTGAGTGTGGCAGTGAACAAGTGGCGTTAGAGGGTGGTTTTGGAGCTTGGGAGGATGTAGGATGGTGTGGATGGGTCTTAGGAGGTCTTAGGTGGCCTTCTGGAGGATTTTCCCACACTCAGCCTCCAAAATAAAGCCTACAGGAAAAACTACAGGAGGACACAGGGAAACTACAGGAGGAAAACAGGGAAACTACAAGAGCCTATAGGAGGAGGCCGAGAGAAATTCCCGCTATTTTGAGGGTGTGAGAGTGGGTGGAAAAGGTGTATGAAGGTTGGGATGAGGTGTTAAAGTGCCTAAGGTCTACCATGAACCACCATGAGAGAGAAAGATGATTGGGTTTGCTCAAGGAGAGAGGAAGAAGTTCTATGGAAAATAAAGGAAACTAGGGCAGAATTGAGGCGAGGTTTGGGAGACTTGTAGGGCATGGATCAGATGGAGGGTGTGACTACTGGTAAGTTGGCCTACTACTGGAGGAGATATGCTGCATAGAAACTGATAGTCAACCAAGAGAATCAAGCAACAAATGAAATGAGTGCATTCTAGGAAAAACAGAGTTTTGCATAAAAATGGTCTAAACTGTGATGTATGAAAGGAAATGAGAAATGTTGCAAGAAAAGAAAGCATGAAAGAGGACTATTGCAAATCACGAAGTGAACATGATAAAGGAGATCTAAAGCAAAACAAAACTAGACTATTAACCTACTAAAGAGCTGCAAACACTAGAAGTCCTATGAATGAGGAAAATCTGTGTTTTTGGGGCAGCAAGAGAGTCTTTGCCACAAATCATGGTCCCAGAGGGAGGGAGAGAGGCCAAGGCATTGTTTCTAGCCTTTTGAATCTTCTTTGATCACTGCTTAACCTGCTACAGAAAGCACAAATGGAAGAAAACTACTAAATCATAAAAGACAACCTATTCTTAACCATAAGAGAAATACATCTAGCAGCAAATTAATCTACAAGCTGAAGTAAAGCATACAAATACAAGTAAAGATAAGCTTGGCTGCTTGGAATGGGCCCTAACCCAAGAGCTTCAACCCTTTGAGGTAACTCAGTGCTAGCTCAAAAAGGATTCCATCTTCATTATCAAAACAATAGCAAGATTACATGAAACTGTCACAAAATAATAAGCTAGAAATTTGAGCAGAGTTTACATAAGCAAAAAATCCGACCCTAGTGGGGCCCTAGGCCTCTCTACTTATACATATGAAGCTAACAAGAGCTTCCTTAAAATCAGGGAGGCTTGGCTCCCAAAACTCAAGATAACTATCAGTCATCCTCCACTTGCCCGACTGCCTTCTAGTGCATGATTCGGCTGCTTGTACTCCAAGTTGAATGAAGGAGAATTCGAAGTGAGGAGTAATAAATGAGGGGGATTCCCTCCTATAAGTCCTCTCCTCTATCTACTTCAAGTTATTTCTGCAATTTGACCACTGGATCCTTGACTTTGACCTTGAAAATCCATCAATAATCTGCATTAAATACGTGTTAGACCACATGGCATCATAACTAACTCAACTCACCCTATAAGCATAAATATAATTAGAAAATCATACAATAAGCTAAGAGAATGGTTGATTTGACTAGGTTAGGAGGTAAAATGAGCCCATATAATTACCCATTTATGAGGCTCATCAACTGCACAGATTGGAGAATTTAAAATGGATTGTGTGATCCTTGATTTGGGATCTGATGCTAATGTTTTCTGAAATAAACCCAGGAAAGAATGGGAAAAGCATCACTCCAGTGATCCCCGATCTAGCTATGAATGGAAAATCAGCAAAAGATTATTCCTATGGGGGGTCTACATGGAGTCACTCTGTATATTGAAGGGGCATGCGCCATAGCCAATTTTGAAGTAATTGAAATAGTGGATGACAATAATCCGTACCTGGCGCTGCTTGGAATTGATTGGGCATTTCATATGAACGCGGTCATCAACCTAAAGAAGCCCATCATGACATTTGAAAAGAAGGAACTATGGGTTATTGTTCCATTGGATTCGGTCGAGGGCGTGTGATATACTGAACCAATCTAAGATTATTATAAGGAAGACGATATTGAGAAAATCTATAATCTTATTGTGCAGGATGAGGATTGGATCAACCCTAAGGCGAATGGGTGCATTACTTTGGAGAAGGACAAATCTTACGATTCAGATTTAGATGAGGAGCTTGAGCATTGGCATAATAGAATACATGAGGTATAGACATTGTGATGCAACAGGCTCATGAAGTCACTCCGATATATATCCGTTGAGGTATGCAACTTACTGTATTATGATGGTTTAGAATATGTAAATATATTTTTGGATAAATTTGAAAGGGATGTACCAAAGGAACATAGGTTCCAGACATTAGACATCACGTTGAGAGATATGCCTGTCAAATAGTGGGGTACACATAAGAACAACTTTGCAGACTGCAAGGAATATCTGCAGATGATGAAGTTGCGGTTTGGGTATGCCAATGCCTGCATTCCAGAGAAGTATATAGGAACGGATGATCCACGTGAAAATTTGTCTCGATGGACAAAGGCATGGGGAGAGGAACCATAGCCAGAATGGGTTCATATGTTCTACCACATGTTGGATATTATTCTAATGAATTGGTATCTAGAAACAGAGTTGTGACACGAAACTACAGAGTGGGACATTCTGAAGGAAAGTTTTCTGTTAACTTTCAGTTTTGAGGATGGATTTGAGCGTATTGACGAAGCGTTACAGGAGATCAAAACTGCAATATTCAGAATGCCCAAAGAGCATGTCACTTGGGTACAACTTGACTGGAGTACACAGTTGTGTCATGCACTGGAATGCTACAATGTGACCATAGAGGAAGGTGAGGAATATCCTAGGAATATCATTATTCCTGAGTCAGAAGGACAACACGAAGTCATGGGGCCTAAGGTAGAAGTTCCTAACATCTCAAATCCCTTGAAAACTAAGAAAGTGAATATTGTGTTGGACACGCAGCCAAAGTTTGCAAATATAGGTGATTACTGGGATGAGAACACAGTGGACAAAGTCGCGGAGTTATTGCAGGAGTATCAAGACTTGTTTCCCACAAATTTATCTAATCTGAAGAGGATAGTAGGTGATCTGGGTGTCCTGAAGATCAATCTGAACCCAAATGCAAAACCAATGAAGCAGCGCCCATATTGGTGAATCCTAAGTACAAGGAAAAAGTGCGTGAGGAATTAGATAAGATGCTTACAACAGGGATTATTGAGCCTGTCAAGGAATCAGATTGGGTTAGCTCTATGGTGGTTTAGGAAAAGAAGACGAAGAGTGAAATTCGTATCTGCATATATTTAAGAAAGTTGAATGATGCTTGTGTCCATGATCCATTCCCTACGCCATTCATAGATGAAGTATTGGAGAATGTTGGAGGTCAGGAAGCCTATTCATTTACCAATGGGTTCTCAGGGTATCATCAAATCAAAATCATTGTTGGGTAGCGGAGGTCCTGCATAACAGTTTTGTGGCTGACAGCCTATACGTTAGGATAAAAATATTGTAAAACTCTGAAATATGCGGAGTACGAAATGTAAAAGGTTGAGTCAAAGGGTTTTCCACCCAAGAAATAATATAGAATAATAGGGAGTAAGTTGGTCCGCGGATGATAGGAAGTTATAAAGAGAGCAAGGCTCTATGGGTAGAAGGCAGTTTTTTTTGGTATGAAATCTTGGATCTGATATGTTATGGGTTTTTGAGAAGGAAAGTCTAAAAGAGTTTGTAAGTCTGATTCAAGGGTATTGGGTAGTGGATAGAGGATCTGCAGCTGTGTGCGCAGAGGCCCAGAAGAGTCCGTAGATGTGTGTGTGAAGCCTTGCAGCTGAGTGCGCAGGGTGGATCTGAATGTATTGGTGATAAAGTGGAAATAAAGATAAGTTGATTCTGAAACATTGTGTCAATCTGAGCTATTGCAGATTTGGTTAATTTATGATTGGTATTGCTATTGATTCTTTATGCGCATGATATGTTCTGGATTAATGTGAATCTGTATCTATGTTAAATATGCGCACTGGTTATCTTGATTAAATGTTTGCTTAAAGACCCTTCTAAGTAGATCAGATCTATAATAAATCATTCAGTGATTAATATTGAGAAGTAGCCATGTTTCGAGTCTACGCGAAAGAAGAGCAGCGGGAGGCTATAGGACGGTGCACGAGCCCTCCAGACCACATCAAGACATCCCAAGGGTGTGGAAACCTAGTTTTAGCACCCTCCCGTACTACCTCGGGTGAGACCTTAGTCCGCACTCCACGGGCTGTTGCCGAAAGGGCCGGTAGCTGCGGGATTTGTTTGGCTAAATAATTCTTCTGAACTTGGGTCAGACCCATATAAGGCAACAAATGGTTCCATTGCCGGGACCGAGATCTACCTAAGGGGTGTCTGATGTGGAATGTGGGGACTCTATAGAGAAGGAATTGAAGGATCGAAGGGACCAGGAGCAGTAGCAGTTCAGAGTACATCGACAAGGGTGACAATGACGAGCGCGATCCAGTTACCAGTATTCAAAGGAGTAGAAAGTGAAGATCCAAAACAATTTTGGTTTGTGTTAACATCAGTATGGAACGCACATAGAATTACGGATGAGAATATCAGAAAGGCTACCTTAGTTAGCGCGCTGTAGGACTGAGCGTTGACATGGTACATAAAGTACTCAAGTGATCACCCAATTGTGGGGACAGCAGGAATCCAAACCAAACTAAAGAAAGAGTTTAGCCGGCCGAAGTCAGAAACACAGTTGATCATAGGGTTCAAGGAGATCGCAATGATGCCTGGTGAAACCCCGTGGGATTTGGACCAAAGATTGAAAAGTACTATCTGCAAAGAAAACATGACACTAACGGATGCGCAACACTGCGCTTGGTTTATGGCATCGTTAACACCACATCTGAGGATGGCTTTGTCACAATAGAAGATCTCAACCCAGGCTGAAGCATTGGAGACAACGATGATGTTGCACGAAACTCCATTACAAGACCCGAGGTTGTGAGTTTAACAAATCCAAGCGCATATACAAAACTTGTGTTTAGAAATGAAGAAGTTAAAACAGGAACAGGCACCTCGCCCAGAAGTCTGAGAGGAAGTATGGTGTATAAAGTGCAGGAGCCAAGGGCACAATAAAGATCACTGCTCGATCTTGGCGAATTATGTGGTAACGGGGGGGGGCAACACCATTGCCACCAGAGGCACAGGCAGGGCCAAGTGCGACAACCCCGCTCTGGTGTGCAATCTATTAGGTGGGAGGAAAGCATAACACAGATAACTGTCATCTACTGCCAAAATTCAACCAGACCCCCCTGCAACTATTTTGCAACTTTTGCAGATCGGTGGGCCACGAGGAGAGAGATTGTCGTAGCTATCAATTATTAATGGACCAGCCACCTGCCTACAAAATGCAGACTGAGGCGTGAGGTCAGGATCCAACCACGGTGATTGCGCACGGTGGATTCCAAGGACGTGGATGAGGATGGGGCAGAATGGGGCTAGGAAGGGGTCGCAGGCAGCTAATATGTTACAACTGCAACGGGCCAGGACATTCTGCGCGGGATTGTACCAACCCAACTAGAATATCATGCACTTACTGTGAGCAATTCGATCATGAGCTAATAGATTTCCCCACACTAATAGCACAGATTCGTGGAAAAAGGGCAGCGCAACCTACGACGACCCAGAATGTGCAGATGATGAGGTCTGAACCCGCGACGAAGACTTCCAGGTAAACATGGTACTAAGAAGTGGCATGGCCACAGGAGAGGATAAAAGGAACTTAAGTAAGAAAGATGCAAGGGTTGGCAAGGAGACATATCTGGAAGCTAGGGAGAGCTTTGCGGAGGTCTCTACCCCAGGTAGCAGGGATCAACCTGAGCAGGACAAGGATCCCTCGATGCTAGCTACCTTTTTAGAGACATGCATAAAAATTTTGCGCGACAATAGGGTGGTTAGAGGCTTGCAAGAATTAATAAATAGGTGCACAGGGACACGGGAACCTAGCATGGTCCGCAAACTAGGAAACCAGGCAACACAGACAGGGCGAGAGATGCGATTAACGACACAAATTGGCGACTATGAGATGGATCAGATCATTCTGGATTTGGGCTCAGATGCAAATGTACTGCCTAAACAAACTTGGGAGCGCATGGGTAGGTCTACACTACAATGGTCCCCTATTCAATTGCGGATGGCAAACCAACAAAAGATCTTGCCCATGGGAAGGTTGCGGGGAATTATGGTAGATATAGAAGGCACAAGCACCAGAATAGACTTTGAAGTAATTGAAATCGTGCATGAAAGTACGCCTTATCCTGCGTTGTTAGGAATAGACTAGACCACCGACATGAATGGGGTTATTAATTTAAAGAAGTGGACAATGATAGTTGAAACGAAGTTGCTCCGCTAGACCCGGCTAAATGACCGTGCTACATTGAACCCGTGCACAATGAAGAAAGTGACGATGAATTAGGTTGTATCTACAAAATTTCTACACAAAGGAAAGAATGGGTCAATTCAATGGAGGATAGAAGAATATCATGGGGCTATGTAGTGTCCTGCATCACCGATTCAGATGAAGAAGACGAATGGTGGCATAACAGGTTGAACGGAGTAACCACGCTACACTGCAATATGGTGACTAAATCTCTGTTCTGCTGAGGGCCGAGGATCGCGAATTGCCGATGTATGATGGGCTAACAATAATAGATGAATTCCTGACAAAATTTGAAATCGCGGTACCAGAGCACCTACGATTTGATGCATTGAGATGGGCGTTGCATGCGACACCTGCGCGATGATGGGGCACATATGAAGGGACTTTCAAAGATTGGTGAAACTGCAAGTGCATGTTGCAAATAAGATTTGGGAAGCCAGAACTACAAATAACAGAGAAATACGATGGACGTGATGACCCGCACATGCACCTTACCAAATTGATCAAAGGCTACGGCGAGGAACCTCAACCAGAATGGGTGCACTTATTTTATCACAACCTGGACTTCATTCTTCGAAATTGGTATACTGAAGCAGAGCTCCGACACGACATAGGTGAGTGGGATATCTTACGCGAAGGGTTTTTGTCAACATTCCTCTTTGAATATCAATGGATGGATATTGTGGATGACACATTACAACTGGTGAAGGACGCAATTTTCAGAATGCTAATGGAACCAAAAGAAACTGTGTAGCCCGACTGGTCGTGACAGCTGAGCCAGGCCCTCGAATGCTACAATGTCCAAGTAGAAGATGATGATGACAACCCGCGAAACATCAATATTCTGGAATCAGAGGGGGGCCATGAGGTGCACGAACCCGCAACTGAAGATCGAGATATCATCGCGCCGTTGAAAACGAAACAAGTAAATATCGGAATAGAAGAAGAGCCAAAGTATGCAACACTTGGGGACTATTGGGATGACGCCACGGTGGAAAATGTCGTCGAGTTGCTTTGAGAACATCAAGATTTATTCCCAACAAAAATCATGGAGCTAAAAGGGATCCTAGGAGACCTGGGAGTGATGAAGATAACGTTGAAGCCAGACGCGAAGCCAGTTAAGCAGCAACCCTATTGATTGAATCCAAAATACAAAGCAAAGGTCCACGAAGAACTGGACAAGATGCTGGCAGCAGGAATCATTGAACCAGTCGAGGAGTCCGACTGGGTAAGTCCTATGGTTATGTAGGAGAAGAAACAGAAGGGTGAGATTCGCATCTACGTGGATCTCAGGAAGCTCAATGATGCCTGTGTTAACGATCCGTTTCCAACACCCTTTAAAGATGAGGTACTGGAAAATGTGGGTGGGCAAGAAGCCTACTCCTTCACGAAGGGGTTCTCATAATACCACCAGATCAAGATCGTGCCAAAGGACAAGACGAAAACAACATTCGCCACTGAATGGGGTTGTTTTCAGTATACGGTGATGCCCTTTGGACTGAAGAACGTGCCAACGATATTCTCACGCATTGTGGTAGCGGCATTCAATGAATTTATACACAAGTTCTTAGAGGTCTATCTTGATGACTGGACCATATTCACACTGGTTAAAAAACACATAGCGAGCTTACGGTTAATGCTAGATACTTGACGACGACACGAGATTGTGCTAAACCTAAAGAAGTGTACTTTCCTCATCCCCTTCGGGAACTTGCTTGGCCATGTGGTTTGTAAGCAAGGCCTGATGATGGATCCGGCAAAGATCGCTATCATACTCAATCTGCAAGCACTGTGAAGTGTCAAAGAACTACGCGCCACACTGGGACACACGGGCTACCATCGGAAGTTCATCAAAAGCTACGCCCAAATCACTACTCCAATGGAACAGTTGCTGAAGAAGGATGCTACTTATTACTGGAATGATGAATGCAACAAAACTCTGGAAATGCTTAAGGAAAATATGGCATCCGCCCCTATACTGGTCTTTCAAAAATGGGACATCGAATTTCATGTGCATGTTGATGCGTCATGTATCGCGTTGGGTGTGGTACTCACTCAAGAAGGAGTGGAGGGAATAGATCACCTGATTGCATTCGCGAGTCACCGATTGTCAAAAGTTGAGAAGAATTACTCCACTACTGAGTGAGAGGAATTGGCGATGGTATACGCGTTGCAAAAATACCGCCACTATCTGCTCGGCGGACAATTTAAGATGTATACTGATCACTCGACGCTAAAATACCTAGTGAATAAGCCTGTGTTGGGGGGGCGAATTTGTAGGTGGTTGCTGTTATTCCAGGAATATGAATTCGAGGTCGTCGTAAAGCCGGGACATCTAAACGCAGGTTCGGATCACCTGTCCTAAATTGAGACCGCCGGAGAACCCGCAAATTTAGAGGAAGGACTCCTGGATGCACAGCTATATGCAGTGCGCGTTGCGGATGGTCGCTTTGAGGATATAATCCATTTCTTAACTACAGGAACTGCGCCGCAGGGATATTCTATTCAACAAAAGAAGGAATTGGTGATACATGTAGAAGATTTTACCGTGATTGCAGGGCATCTCTACAAAATGGGCAACGATGAAATCTTACGTAGATATGTGCCTGAATTCGAGCACGGACAATTATTGACCAAAGCACATGGCAGGGTGGCAGGAGGACATTTTGCAAGTCGCGCTACCACACAGAAGATTCTTCGCGCAGGACTATGGCGGTCAACCCTACATCAGGACTCGAAAGCATACTTTCAGCGCTGCGACGTCTGTCAACGGACTGGGAAACCATCATGGAGAGATGAAATGCCGCTCCAGCCACAGATGACACTACAACCATTCGAGAAGTGGGCAATTGACTTCGTAGGACCAATCGCACCGCGAGGGAAGATGGGCGCACGCTATATCATCACCGCGACAAAATATTTGACTTGATGGGTAGAGGCACAGCCGATTAAGGACTACACAGTTGCGATAACTGCGAATTTTTTGTTTGAGAACGTACTGACAAGGTTTGGATGTCCCAAAATTCTCATGAGTGATCGGGGAACGCATTTTCTGAATGAAACAATCAGCACATTCACTGAGGAATTCCAGATATATCACCAACAGAGTATGCCATACCTGCCGCAAGCGAATGGGACTGTTGAAGCATTCAACAAAATCTTGGAGATTGCATTGACCAAAGTCTGTAATGCACAGCTAAATGAATGGGACTTACACATCCATGTTGTGCTATGGGCATACCAAACCACGTGCAAGAAGTTGACAGGACAGACACCTTTTCGATTAGTCTATGGCAAGGAGGCCATTATGCCTATGGAATACATTGTGCCTAGTCTGCGAATAGCGGCAATAATAGGTATGCCAGACCGTGGGCTTTGGAAGAATGGCTAGCACAACTAGAGGAACTAGAGGAGGAATGGTTTTTGGTTGGATTCCATCAGCAAGTACAAAAACAGTGAGAGAAAGCATGGCATGATCGCCATATCAAGGTGCGTACCTTCAAGGAAAATGATCTGGTATTACTATATGACAGCAAGTTCGAGAAATTCCTGGCAAACTTGGAATGCATTGGTTGGGAACCTATGTCGTCAAAGAAGTTACCGATGGGGGTGCAATTTAGCTTGCTAAACTCAATGGAGACCCCTTCCCGGGAAGAGTGAATGGCAGTAGCCTAAAGCTCTACATGGGTGGGCCGTTTGCCTCACTAACCGCCCGAGGGACAGTCTCACCGCTCCAACCAGTTGGAAGAGAGCGCGGGACGATAAAGTAGTCTGGGGAAAAGAGGCGCGATTGCCAGGATACGTGTAAATTTGGCCAATCACAAAGGTCGCAGTTGTGTGGGAAGGAGTGCGCTGATGCGTTGCTAAGAGGAGAGGTGACCATTGCTGTCACTATTCATGACAAGATGTCTGCATTATGGCAAAAGGGAGTGGGCGGCGGGCAATTAAGAGAAGGGGTACGAGCCAGATATGGCACTAGCTACCACAGATTTAACACGAGGACGCCAGAACAGGCGAGAGTCAGTGAATTTGAAATTTGAAACGCCTATAAATCACAGAGGGGCATCCAACGGGCGACCTACACTTCTCGAAAACACAAGCTGGTTACCCATATGGAACTCTTCATTATCTCTGCACAAGGAGTAAGCCCGAGGGTGGTGATATGGCCGATGGAAAGGCAGGGCTCTCTGAGGAACATGGTGTTGATAGCTGCGGGCGCCACACAGAGTTCAGCATCAACAGTAGGGGATGTACCGGAAAATGGGAGACACGAAGCAGAATTGGTCCGGATGACGCCGCCTCGACTGGGGGCCGACCAACAAACTACAACGGAAAATAGAAAGGATGTAAATATGGAGACCATTGGTAGAAATGTCGTTAATGCGTCATCTCCGATGTACCTTGAGGATTGGGATCTCGTGGACAGCAGCAAAGGTCTTGCAAAATTGCAACACAAGCTGCAACAGACAGTGCGAAGAGCAGGTACAAAGGTAGGAAGTGGCTGAGGTGGTACAAGGAGGTCCCATATGTGGCTCCCCGCTCGAGCTAAAACCCTATGAAGGGGTGTTCTGTGTTAATCAAGCAGAGTAAAATGAGCACTATCAATCGCCAGAAATGGTAGAAACAACGATGCAGGATTCAGACGAAGCGTTGTAGGAGACAACGAAGGAGCAGCAGGACGATGAGTGTCACTCAAAGAGAGGTGAACCACGAAGTTGTCTAGTCAATTTAACGTCTTAAATTTCTCTACATAAATTATCAATCCGGGTATCGTAAACTGATGAAGTGTGGTGCACCATATGTACTTAGTTAACCTTTTTCTTACTTCGTTGTTTTATAGATTTTATTTTATTTTGGGGTTTTGTTTTTGTTGGTTTCCTAAAGTGTCTAATGCAAATGGTAATCTTATTCTAAGGTCTTAAGAATACTTTTAAAGGTCAAGTATGGGTAGAGATTTCAAGACAAGGTTTATGTCCCTAATGGTAACTTTCAAAACTTAGCACTTCAAAAGATCTCAAAACATGCTATTGATCAAATCAGTACTTGAACAAAAGTGTAAATATGCACCTACTTAAATCAAACAAAAGATGAAATACTGATCATGAAATCACTGTCTCTGCTGCTTGTCTAAATACGGAAATAAAAGTTAAGCTATTGCACTCAAACAAATAAAAAACTGCAAACTAATACAAGTAAAATCAAATCACATCATTCATAGTTCGATTCCTCGCTAGTTAGTCTAAGTTATGTCTTTCAGAGGTAACCGTCAATGATATGAGCAAGTTGATGTCTAATTGCAGAAAAGTAAAACTAAAATCAAATCACATCATTCATAGTTCGATTCCTCGCCAGTTAGTCTAAGCTATGGCTTTCGGAGGTAACCGTCAATGATATGAGCAAGTTGATGTCTAATTGCAGAAAAGTAAAACTAAAATCAAATCACAACATTCATAATCCGATTCCTCGCCAGTTAGTCTAAGCTATGGCTTTCGGAGGTAACCGTCAATGATATGAGCAAGTTGATGTCTAATTGCAGAAAAGTAAAACTAAAATCAAATCACAACATTCATAATCTGATTCCTCGCCAGTTAGTCTAAGCTATGGCTTTCGGAGGTAACCGTCAATGATATGAGCAAGTTGTTATCTAAACTAATTGACAAAGCAAATGAATAAAACTGAAATCAAAGCATAACTAAAATTGAAAAGCTAAAAAAAAAACAAAGTCAGCAGAGAGGCAAATCTCATGTCACTATTTGATTCAAAAACATGTAAATAAAAACTAATCTACAATCAACCGGTTAAACACACTTACATGAATTAAAATTGCATGAATGGAAAATATAATCTATCAAACTTGAAAGCATTTAAATGACATAATGAAATCAAAGCAAAATTACAAAATGAAATCTACTCTACCTTACATTCTAATATGCTCCATGACATCTACTTCACATCCCCTTCCATGTTGAGAACATCAAAGCTTTATTCAAATTCTTCAAAATTACAAAGTACAACAAATCTTTCTAAAGCTTCCAAAGCCATCTCACAAGCTAATAAGCTTAAGAACTAACAAGCTAAGACTAACAAATGAAGGAGAGAGATCTCCTATTTATACAAAAAGATGAGAAGCCATCTCATTAATGAGAGTCCATGAATCTCTCCCTCTACCTCTAGAGTCCTAATCAAAATAGGAACTGATAAGACACATGTCTTCTTAGAGTTACAATACAATTAGGAGATGTGACACATATCCTCA
Organism: Pinus tabuliformis; assembly: GCA_031772625.1. NCBI lineage: Eukaryota > Viridiplantae > Streptophyta > Pinopsida > Pinales > Pinaceae > Pinus > Pinus tabuliformis. The sequence continues at coordinate 5,521,285 of CM062819.1, forward strand.
TGATCCCATGATTCTTTCCACTCAAATTCGAATTTGGCTTTAGAGTGCCACATAAGGGTCTTCTAGAAGCCTCCTTTTGACCTACACATGTCAACAATCTCCACCCACTTGTTAGGTATAAGCATATGCACATTATTTTCTAATTTTTAACCACAAATTCACTTAAAAAGACTAAGAATTAATAAAGTTTGGAAAAACATAAATGTGGCCCAATGATAATGAAAGTGGAATGAATGTGGTGACATAGTAGTGAAATGGAGGTGATATAATGGACATAATAGTGAAAGTGTAATGGAAATGAATGACATTTTCAAGACCCAACATACCCTCAAACTAAAGTTATTGCATGTCCTCATGCAATATATATTACATTAACTCTTTTGATCCTTGAGCTTTGGCTTAACTTTGCATGATATCCTTTGATAACTTCATATTTTTGCAAAGTGTTTTACTTGAATTGCAACATGGTTAGCTCTTGTGTTACATCCAAATTTTTTGTTGTTGCATTCAATTTTGATGTTTGAACTTTGCATAATGATATTTTGATTATTTTTGCAAAGTATATCTTCATTGGATTGCATGATGGTTGGTTCTTGTGTGACAACCATGATTTTGTTTATATCCAATTTATCCTTTAAGCACTTTTTTTTTTAAAAGCCATTGTATGCTCATAATAACAATGTAATAGTTAATATATGTTGGAAGTATGTGGGCTCCTGAGTATGATATGGACATGGAAATATATGAATATGAATGTATTCCCCCCAAATGATGATATTGACAATTTTATGAAATGAGGAAGAGAAATGTTTTTCCAACAATTATCATTCTAGCTTTTTATGGAATTCTGTGGTCAAAAGTTATAAAATGACGTACCTTAACTTACCCTTTGGAATGGATGAGCTGTATGTGTGGTGGTTGCAAAATTTTGATCATATTCTTCTTCAAGTGACTGAACAAGAGGATTCATGGATAAAGATATCAGATGACTTTTTATTGCTTCTACTAAAATTTGTTGAATCTGCTCCAAAATGCCGAAAATAATAGTCTTTATGTCTTCAAAACTCATTGGCGCAATTCCTACTATGTGAAAAGATGTTTTGATGTCGAACATAGTAGGAAATTGTTGACTTAGTGGCCATTAATGGATGCCACTAGTCAACACGAGAACTCTCACCATTGATGACAATGAGAGTCAAGATGCCCAAACACATCTTGCTAGATATGAATAATTTTGCCGATGTCGAGTCACCTAGAAGATCTGACGAACAAGGGACATTAATGTATTCCCATTGTTTGTCAGCATGAGAACTTGCCATTAAGGCATGCAAGTCTCAAGGTGTTTTTACAAAGAACTTAGACTCAAAGGACTATGGACTCAATAATTTGCATTGAAGCAGGGCTTATTTGCGAAATGAAAATGACAAGAAATGGAAGATGAAATTGGAAGATGGCAATGGAGAGTAGAAATGCCAATGGGAAATAAGCATGTGAATGAACCTCTTGCTTTTATTTGTGGATTATGAATGGACAAAAAGAGATGGAAAGTGTATGTGAATGTAAATGGAAATATGGAGTGAAATGAGGTGAATGGTTTATTATGAAGTATGGATGTGATGGAGACAATAGTATCTGAAAGTTTTTCAAGTGTTTGGATCTGATTTTGCATCATCATATTTCCTTTTTGTTGCTGATCATCCTCTTATAAAACAAATTGGTCTCTTAGAGAGACACCATTCTCTTGTAGTCATTTGTCCTTCCTCCTGGAACCTGCAAAAAAAAATAATACTTCTTCTGCAATGGAATGTAAGATTGTCAAAGGAGAGAGGTGATCAATCTCTCTAGTTATGATATTTACACACAAACTAAGAATTTGTATTAATGAAAAAAGTTCTCAAAGGAAAAATCAAAAGAATTTATACCTGCTTTGGAATTGGTGCCCCAAGTTGAATGTTGCTGCTTTTCAGTAATTTATTTCATTATTTTCCATTTCAAACTCTAATGATGGATTTCTCATTGTGTAGATCTTGTTGAGATCTTTCCAACGATACTTGAATCATCAAAATTTGATTTTGTATGAGAAAGTTAGGCTGATTTGAACAATGAGGTTTTTTTAGCTGCGAAATTGGAGAACAGCTGCGGAATTGGACTTTAGCTGCGAAATGTCGACGGTTTCTGTAGCTAAAAGAATAAAAAGTTAGCCATTCATCTTTCATCATTAGTCCAAAATTAATCAATACCTTCAGAAAAGTGAACAAATAACTTATTCATTTCATTGATTCAAAATTATTATTTTTTTTCTTGACATGAGGCGACTTAGTAATAACACACAACTTGACTTCCCTTTGACCGGGGTCTTTTCATCGAATTGGATCAAATGAATAGGACACCATCCGTGTACTGACATTTTCCCAGTTACCCATGTGGCTCGTTTTGTCTCTCGACACTTGTAACCTACATAAGTAATAAAATGGTTGCGGAATTGCCAGTTAGCTGCGGAATCAGGCTGCTTTCCGCAGCTAAAAGACAATCAACCATCTGTTTTCTGATTTAAGTTATTGGAAAAGAGATTTTATGCAGGCAAGTAATAGGGAGAGAGAGACTAAGATCACAACTGGTGCACAAGACCAATTATTCATGATTTTTTTTTTCTTCACTGTTTGCCTGAAAAATAAAAACTTTGAAATATGAAGCAAAACAATTTTAATGATGGAAATATATCAGAGTACCAACTCTTGTGCTGCTCATATTTTTTTTTTAGTATTTGTCACCAACAATTCCTATGCATGTTGTAACAGAAACACCTAAGTCAATCTCAAAATAATTGGGAAATTTAACGTGCATGTGCACTACCTACTCGACTCTACATCTCCGAGAAATGGGTCATTCAGAAGTGTTGCAGAAGAAGGCCTTGCTGATGAAACTGTCATACATTTTCAATAACTTGTCTTATTTCTTGATTGGTAACCTTTTCCACTGTCGTAGGCCTTCACCTTCTTATAAATTTGAACAACGCTACCGCACTCACCGTAAGGAATCTCCAGAGTAACCATCTCCAGCAAGCATATGCCAAAGGAATAAACATCGACAAGCTATAATCCTCTTCATATAATTCTAGTGCCGTATTTGATCATCTTACTGTTAAACAGGTAGTAGCGGAACAAGTATTAGACGGGTGGCGGAAGACGTGTTTCCTCAAATAACCAAAGCGTACCGTGTTTAAACTGTTCTTCGTTCATTTAATAGAAATCCTTTTTTCTCACGCATTCAGTGGCACGGTGGATGACTTGGCAGCCAAGGAAATTGGATCTGGGCGGATTTCTCAAAGAAATCTGAATATGGTCGCAACTGTTCAGAAAAACAATTGTTTTTCCTCACGCGGCATGCAAAAATAGGCCTCATAGAATTGAGAAATTCTCTCAAATCACCATGAATTTCTTAAAACGATTTATGGGTTATCTAATTGACCCTATTGGTGAAAAAACCCATGTTTTATTTTTTCCAAATTCATCCCCGTTTGCCTAGATCGTGTATTCAAAGTTTGACGTTTTTCTTTGTTTTGTGTTTTTTTCTAAATTGCTATGTTTGAATTTGCAGGTTCATGAGCGTCTTGGAAAATTCTTGCAGCAGTATTATGAGCAGTCACAGTTGCAATAACCTACCACATGGAGATTTTCTTTGATTGTATGCACTTGGAGATAGCATCTGTCTGTCAGATTTACCTAAATCAACACACCTGTTTATGTAAATTTGATCTGCATTTTGAAATTCCACTATTGAGCTCAGCTTTAATGGAATAAACTTTATATTGCAGGTTTGTTGAAGCCGAAACTGAGGATAAGCATCAATTCGTTGTAGCTGCATGTCACAATTCATTTTCTTGGCTCTTCGTTTCACAGTTTCGATCCTTAATTGATTTTTTATACTCCAAGTGCAATCCCTTGCTAAAAAGAAAGCTCTTAGCCCTACGTGGTTTTCATGGAGTAGGTTTTTTTTCTTTGTTAATAAAATTATATATGTTATATTTCCAAAATTAAAAATATACATATATATTTTACTAAACAAAATAATAAAATTTATTATATTCTTTTTAATGTATTTTTTTTAATTATTTTGTTAATAAAATTATATGTTATACTTTCAAAAATTAAAAATATACATATACATTTCATTAAACAAAAAAATGATTTTTTTTTATTTTTTATTTTTTAATCAAAGAAGATGATGAAGTTTATTTTGTCCCATTTTTCTCTCTCTCTTTTTTTTTTTACATAATAATCATTTTTCTGATCCTCCATATCACACAAAGTGCAGGATGAGAGCATACTCAAGAATTATTAATTTTTTTTTTTACTTAACAATCCTTTTTTCTGATCCTTTAGATCACACGAAGTGCAGGAGGAGAGCATACTCAAGAATTTTTATTTATTTTTTTAGATGTAAGAAATAAGGTCTCCTAATTACACTTCCCCGGAAACGGCGCCAAAATGTCTAGTCAATTTAACGTCTTAAATTGCTCTACATAAATTATCAATCCGGATATCATAAACTGATGAAGTGTGGTACACCATATGTGCTTAGTTAACATTTTTCTTACTTCGTTGTTTTATAGATTTTATTTTGTTTTGGGGTTTTGTTTTTGTTGGTTTCCTAAAGTGTCTAATGCAAATGGAAATCTTATTTTAAGGTCTTAAGAATACTTTTAAAGGTCAAGTATGGGTAGAGATTTCAAGACAAGGTTTATGTCTTTAATGGTAACTTCCAAAACTTAGCACTTCGAAAGATCTCAAAACATGCTATTGATCAAATCAGTACTTGAACAAAAGTGTAAATATGCACCTACTTAAATCAAACAAAAGATGAAATACTGATCATGAAATCACTGTCTCTGCTGCTTGTCTAAATACGGAAATAAAAGTTAAGCTATTGCACTCAAACAAATCAAAAACTGCAAACTAATAAAAGTAAAATCAAATCACATCATTCATAGTTCGATTCTTCGCCAGTTAGTCTAAGCTATGGCTTTCGGAGGTAACCGTCAATGATATGAGCAAGTTGATGTCTAATTGCAGAAAAGTAAAACTAAAATAAAATCACAACATTCATAATCCGATTCCTCGCCAGTTAGTCTAAGCTATGGCTTTCGGAGGTAACCGTCAATGATATGAGCAAGTTGATGTCTAATTGCAGAAAAGTAAAACTAAAATCAAATCACAACATTCATAATATGATTCCTCGCCAGTTAGTCTAAGCTATGGCTTTTGGAGGTAACCATCAATGATATGAGCAAGTTGATGTCTAATTGCAGAAAAGTAAAACTAAAATCAAATCACAACATTCATAATCCGATTCCTCGCCAGTTAGTCTAAGCTATGGCTTTCGGAGGTAACCGTCAATGATATGAGCAAGTTGATATCTAAACTAACTAACAAAGCAAATGAATAAAACTGAAATCAAAGCATAACTGAAATTGAAAAGCTAAAAAAAAAACAAAGTCAACAGAGAGGCAAATCTCATGTCACTATTTAATGCAAAAACATGTAAATAAAAACTAATCTACAATCAACCGGTTGAACACACTTACATGAATTAAAATTGCATGAATGGAAAATCTAATCTATCAAATTTGAAAGCAATCAAATGACATAATGAAATCAAAGCAAAATTACAAAATGAAATCTACTCTACTTTACATTCTAATATGCTCCATAACATCTACTTCACATCTCCTTCCATGTTGAGAACATCAAAGCTTTATTCAAATTCTTCAAAATTACAAAGTACAACAAAGCTTTCTAAAGGTTCCATAGCCATCTCACAAGCTAACAAGCTAAGACTAACAAATGAAGGAGAGAGATCTCCTATTTATACAAAAAGATGAGAAGCCATCTCATTAATGAGAGTCCATGAATCTCTCCCTCTACCTCTAGAGTCCTAATCAAAATAGGAACTGATAAGACACGTCTTCTTAGAGTTACAATACAATTAGGAGATGTGACACATATCCTCATGATCCCATGATTCTTTCCACTCAAATTCGAATTTGGCCTTAGAGTGTCACATAAGGGTCTTCTAGAAGCCTCCTTTTGACCTACACATGTCAACAATCTCCACCCACTTGTTAGGTATAAGCATATGCACATTATTTTCTAATTTTTAACCACAAATTCACTTAAAAAGACTAAAAATTAATAAAGTTTGGAAAAACATAAATGTGGCCAATGATAATGAAAGTGGAATGAATGTGGTGACATAGTAGTGAAATGGAGGTGAAATGGAGGTGATATAATGGACATAATAGTGAAAATGTAATGGAAATGAATGACATTTTCAAGACCTAACAGAAGCCAAGGTAGCGTGTCTCGCCGCACCGACAAGTGACTCGGGACGAGTCACGATGATTGTGTTGGGGGACTGTTGGGTAGCGGAGGTCCCGCGTAATAGTTTTGGGGCTGAGAGCCTATAAGTTAGGATAAAAATATTGTAAAACTTCGAAATATGCGAAGCACGAAATGTAAAAGGTGGAGTCAAAGGGTTATCCGCCCAAGAAATAATATAGAATAATAGGGAGTAAGTTGGTCCGTGGACCATAGGAAGGTATAAATAGAGCGAGGCTCTATGGGTAGAAGGCAGTTTTTGGTATGAAATCTTGGATCTGATATGTAATGGGTTTTTGAGAAGGAAAGTCTGAAAGCGTCTGTAAGTCCGAATCGAGGGTATTGGGCAGTGGATAGAGGCTCTGCAGCTATGTGCGCAGAGACCTGGAAGAGTCCACAGTAGTGTGCGCGGACCCCTGCAGCTGAGTGCGCAGGGCAGATCTGGATGTATTGGTGATAGAGTGGAAATAAAGATAAGTTGATTATGAAACATTGTGTCAATCTGAGCTATTGTAGATCTGGTTAATTTATGATTGGTATTGCTATTGATTCTTTATGTACATGCTATGTTCTGGATTAATGTAAATATGTATCTTTATTAAATACGTGCACCGGTTATCTTGATTAAATGTTTGCTTAAAGACCCTTTTAAGTAGATCAGATCTATAATAAATCATTCAGTGATTAATATTGAGGAGTAACCCTGTTTCGAGTCTACGCAGAAGAAGAGCAGCGTGAGGCTGCAGGGCAGTTCACTAGCCCTCCAGACCACATTAAGACATCCCAAGGGTGCAAAAACCTAGTTCCAGCACCCTCCCCTGCTACCTCGGGTGAGACCTCAATCCGCGCTCTACGGGATGTTGCCGAAAGGGTCGGTAGCTACGGGATTTGTTTGGCTAAATAATTATTCCGAACCTCGATCAGGCCCATATAAGCCAACAATTGCGTTGGACAATCAAAGTAAGACTACCTTCACTATAGAATGGGGTTGTTTTCAATATACATTTACACCCTTTGGACTTAAGAATGCCCTTGCAATCTTTTCTAGAGTTGTAGTCACAGCTTTCAAAGAATTTATTCATAAGTTTTTGCAGGTTTACTTTGATGATTGGACAGTGTTTGGATTAGTAAAGAAGCATGTTTCCAATCTTCGCCTCATGTTGGATACTTGTCGAAAGTATCAGATATCCATTAATTTTAAGAAGTGCATATTTTGTGTACCATATGGGATACTCTTGGGCGATGTTATTTGTAATTAGGGGTTGATGGTGGACCTTGCCAAAATTGCAGTGATTATCAATTTGGAGCCTCTAAGGAATGTCAAACAGTTGCGCGTGATGTTGAGTCATATAGGATATTATAGGAAGTTCATCAAATCATATGTGCAGATCACTGCACCCATGGAGAGATTACTAAAGAAGGATGTGATATTTCGTTGGGATGATGATTGCTAGAACAGTTTGGATGTATTGAAGGAAAAAAAATGGTCACGACGCCTATTCTAGTGTTCCCCGACTGGAAGAAGGAATTCCATGTACATGTAGATGGATCTTGCATAACATTAGGAGTTGTGCTAACGCAACCAAGCGCAGGTGATATTGACCACCCGGTAGCATTTATGAGCAGGAAGTTGTCAAAGGAAGAGAATAATTATTCAACTACGGAGCGTGAAGGATTGGAAATGGTGTATATGCGTCAAAAGTTCAGGCGCTATTTGTTGGGTGCACACTACAAAATGTACATAGACCATTCTCCTTTGAAGTACCTGGTCAACAAGCCTGTGTTATGGGGGGGAATTTGTAGATGATTGCTTCTCTTTCAAGAATATGACTTTGAAGTGGTTGTCAAGCCAGGGTGATTAAATGCTGGACCATATCACCTCTCGCGGATTGAGAATGGTGACGAACCTACAAATCTGGAGGAAGGATTGCCTGATGCGCAAATCTTTGTTGTGTGTCGTAGATGAAGATTTTGCATACATAATCCAGTTCTTGTCTATGGGTACAACTCCTGAAGGATATACACGCAACAGAAGAAAGAATTGGTGGTCTGGGCAGCTAATTTTTCTATTATTGTAGGGCACTTATATAAAATGGGATTGGATGAAGTACTGTGTAGGTATGTCCCAGATTATGAATCACAAAGTATCCTCATTAAAGCACATGGAGGAGTTGCAGGAGGACATTATGCGAGAAGAGAAACTGCACAGAAGATCCTACAAGCTGGGCTATGGTGGCCAACTGTGCATAAGGATTCCAAGTATTATTGTAGGGAATGTGATGTTTGTCAGAGAACAGGTAGGTCATCACGAAGAGATGAATTGCCTCTGAACACATAAGTGTTGTTACAAGCATCCGATAAGTGGGCAATAGACTTCATGGGACCAATTCCGCCACTAGGAAAGAAGACATGAGCCAGATACATCATTACAGCGACTAAATACTTGACCAGGTAGGTTGAGGCACAACCCGTGAAGGATTGTAGTGTGGCCATAGTTGTGAAATTCATTTTTGAATACATTTTATCATGGTTTGGCTCCCCTAAAATTTTGATGGGCAATAGGGGTTTGCACTTCTTGAATGAAACAATTGGTGCCTTGCTTGAAAAGTTCCAGATGCATCATCAGAAAAATATGTCGTATCATCCTTAAGTGAACGGAATAGTGGAAGCCTACAATAAATCCTAGAGAATTCTTTAACGAAGATTTGCAATGCAAATTGGAATGATTGGGATGTGCCCATACCAGCTATTTTGTGGGCATATAGAACTACCTGTAAAATGTTGATTGAACAGACATAGTTTAGATTGTTTTATGGACAATAAGTTGTGATTTTGATGGAATACATCGTGCCAAGTTTATGGATTTCTACAGTGATGGATATGGCTGATCAGGATATAATGGAAGTCGCCTCGCGCAGATAGTTGAGTTGGAAGAAGATCGCTTCTTGGTTGGTTTTCATCAGCAGGTGCAAAAGGCTTGCGAAAAGGTGTGGCATGATCGCCATATTAAACAACACACCTTTAAAATTTGGGATTTAGTACTACTGTATGACAACAAGTTTATGAAGTTTCTAGTAAAGTTCCAAATGCATTGGCTGGGGCCATATATCATCTAGGAGATTACAGATGGATGTGCAGTCCATATCACCAATCCGAACAGAGAACTGTTTCCAAGAAAGGTCAATGGGAGCCAGTTAAATTTGTACAGGGGTGATCCCACCCTTATGCAATGGCTATATGAATGCATAATAGTCTTAGTACTCTAGGAAGTTGCAAGGAAATGTGGGATTATAAACTATGCTACCAGAATGATAGTTTGGCAAAGTGAATGGGTTCCACGATGAATCGAGGGAAGGCGAAGAGGAAAGTTGCGGCGAAGGAGCTATTCTAGCATGGTGAGTCCCATGCAACCTTGTCAAAAAGTGACCATTGGAAGCACTGTAGATGATTGGACGACGATTTTTCCATTGAAGGGAGCGGGGGGGAGCATTTAAGGAGCATATCTTTGGAAATCTTCCGCCAAAAGCGTATTAATGATAGGGATATGGAGGGAATGGATGAATTTTAATTCAAGTTGGGCCATAAATACAACATCCGACTCCACATTTGAACACTTTGTTTCCTGAGAAATTTCCTTGAGCTTTTTCACTTGAGTTTGCGCCAAGGTAATTGATGCATGTCTAGAGAGGCTTGGAAAGAACTTTGAGAGAAGCTTTCACAGCAAGGGTTTGGGAATTTACCTGAGTGGAAGCATGACATATTCTTGGAGAGAATGACAACAAATCAACTTAATCTGACCCAACCTATGCCTACAACTTTGCCTACCACAGCGCCTAGGTCGCTGAGGCCTAAACCCTCTGCCTCCGTGGTAGGAGACAAGAACAAAAAGAAGCCCCAACAAGCGTCGGTGCGGAAATCACCACGCAAAAATCCAACGGAGGTCCAACAAAAGGATAAAATGGACAGAAACAAGTAGTCAACAGAACCCTTGGACTTAGAAGAGGAAGAACTAACCATGGGAATTGAAGAGATTGATGCAGATGAAGTTGTGTTGATTACTTGGCTACCGCCTTATATCCCACTTGGAAAGTCCACAACCAAGGTTACAAAAGACCCAGATTCAGCAAAATTCCAGGTCTCCACATCATTGTTGCTGAAAAAGGTACCTTTTGAGGGAAATTTGTTGGCCTGAATACCATATTTGAAGATGGAGGACTAGGACCTGGGAGATCACGCGAAGTTCCCACAGTTGGAACTGAGCAAATACCTTAAGAAAGTATACTATGAAGAGTCGGATGTTACATCGCTCAAGCCAACGAAGTGGGTGGTCGGAGTTGAGAATGTGCGGTTGCTTAATATGTTGTGGGTGTCACATTTTAGCCACAACACCATCAACATTGTATGTGTGCATTAGGAAGTGTCGCGCTGACGAAGTGATGGTGCCAATAATATATCTAGCTACGCAGTGTGCCAAAGGAGACCAATATAATTGGGCTTAGTATCTATGTCATGAATTCCTGGAGGATTGCAAAGAGGCCTAGGACAAGGGAAAGGAATTCCACTACGTGTGGCTACTCTTGTTGATCGCGTTGGTGGCAGAGAGGATGTCGGAGGGAAGCTAGTTCCTGCAGCACAATTCAGACCTATGCGAGGCCGCAAAATTTGCCTCGATGTGGGTAAAGAAGGACCTTGAGCGAGCTATGGAGACAAAGATATTTTGGGTCTTGTTCGAATCTGAATAGATGATGGTGATTAACCAGCTGCCACAATTATCATTAAGCTTGCATGCCCAGTATGATAATGTTGTTGACTTCAAAGTAGATTTTCATAATTTGTTTATCCGCACGAAGAAAGATTCCATGGGCACATGGCATAAGTTGCCATACTTTGTCACCGAAGATGATATTATGGGGGTCATCAGTAAATGACCGAGCAACTAACTCACCCCATCTAACACAGACACAGCAACTAGTAAGGTTGTAGAAGGTGAAGCAAAGAAAACCACAGCTACGACTACAACAACGAAGGATAAGAAGAAGGAAGCACAGAAGGCTTCTACGAAAGAAAAGGCAGTGGCAAAAGAAAAGTTCATGCAGAAAAAAGAAGATACTATAAAGGAAAGGGAAGCACCGAAAGAGAAGGTCTCTTCCAAAGAGACAAAAACGCCAAAGGAGAAATTTACCACCATGTTGAGGGATTAAGTCCCCTAGGGTTTTGGGTCAACACCCTAGTAGAGTGGGTTTATATACAGTAAAAACCAAGCATTCCACACAGCCATGATACTTAAATAAGCAAACTACATGAAGAGAGGTGCACCTGGGGGTCCTTCGTCCGGGTAGATCTAGCCAGGGTCCAAACCCTCTTGGAGTTCCTCTCAATCCTTGAACCTACAAAACTGCCAATTCAAAGAAGCATAGCCATATATAGACAAAGTATCATATAGAAATCAACTTCATAACTTATTGAAAGATAGTTAATTATACATTGAAACAATTATTCATATGTAAACCATAACAATAACATCATATGCATAAAGAAGATTAATTTCGCAAACAAGACAAATTTTTCTTTATTGCAGATATCTAAAACAAAGCAAGGAATGATATCACCTGAATCTTTCTCTTTTTGGCTCCAATCAGAACCATCCTTCGAGTCCGTCCAATCCCAAGTCTTCAAAAGGCTCCTTCCATAACTCACACAAAGATATCTAGACTAGTGAAATGACATCATAACTCAAGGAAACAAGGGTTTATTGTAGCGGGGGAAGTGTTGGAAGTACAAGGATCTTTAGACTTGACCAAGAATAATCTCAGCAAAGTAATTCTCTCTCTTCTCTCCTCCTTAGGGCCTTCCCATTAAAGCCTTTTTATACTTCTCCCAAAGTAGTTTTTTAGTTGGGAATTCATTGGGAACAGTTGGGCCACGGGCACTAATAGGTAATCAACAGGTAAAACCCAGGATCTCCGCCTGAAATTAAGGAGATTTGATTTATTTATTTTTAAGTGTTTTAAGACATATGCGCGGGTTGGGTATACACTGACTCGCATACACACATGTTTAGATCAGGGCAATGTCGCGTACAGGGAGTAAAACACTGTTTTTTAAGTATTTGGACCAAGTCTGGAAGGAGGGGTTGCCTAGGCCATAAACGCAGCATCACAAATATCAAGGGTGAGATTTGGAGCTATAACAGATGCCCCCTAATATATGAAGTCAGAAGGGGTACATGATGGCTGAAATGTATTAAGTACATGAAAAGAAAACCTATCAAAAACTGAGAAGGACTTCACCATATCTCAGCCTGCCAAGCCATAAAAGGAGATCATAAAGAAACATTGTCTGAGGTGGGCATACCCATGCTCAGATAAAGTGAAGCATGTCTGCATATTAAGTACAAGCGGATCCACTAAGTATAAAAGTATAGAAGACTGAAAATACATAATGGATCATATGATCATGATCGAACAAGTACATGTCTGAATATCATATATAAGAATGTCAATGATGCTGAAGGATGAAGCTGATCACTGATATCAAGGACTGATCCCAATAGTACCAAATGAACATGATGGAATAAGATGGTACTACACTACAAACTCAGGTGCCAGCATATAGAATGTCGCCATGAATGACTGCAACACATAAGGTGGAATGGTATCAACTAGCAGCAACAGGGGCAACTATCAAGTGAACCAATGAATGTTGATGCAACCCGAGGTCTTCACCGACCACCATGGCACATTTCTACATAATGGGAATGAATGAGCTAAAGTCGACCATGTGAGAAATCGTTTGATTACTGGTCATTGATGTATATCGTTAACAACGCGAGACTACTCACCGATGATGATAATGAGAGTCAAGGTACCCTAGTACAATCTAACAAGTGTGAATAAATGATCTGAAGTCAAACACATGGAAGAATCTATCGATCAGGAGACAATGATGGTTTCCCATTGTCGATAGTGAAGGATCTGACACTAATGACTGCAAACCCCAAGGTACTGCCAAATGTACTCTATACCTTTGCCCTAGAGAAATGAGTCATAGTCGATGGGGAAAGATCCGCTAGAAGGAAGACATTAAAGCATCCTTCATCAATCTAGCGCAAGTGTAACTCGCAAGCCAATAATGTAGAAGGAATCAGACGAAAAAGATGTAGTAACCCGACTGAAGCACGTTTCCGGCATACACAAGATGTGGCTAGCGCACGAAATAAACCCTCTGAACCAACCAATAATGAAAGTTGACACAGAGGCGAGGTATCCACCAATAGTGTTGTTGGGAAAAGTATCTACTCAAAACGCCCCTATCCCACTCTAAGGTGTGACAGTGCCTTAGCAACAAACAAGGAAAACTACTTTCGTATTCTTCTTTATGAAATGTAAACGAAGAGGAAGGTAACTAACCTGTGTCTTGCGCTAGTTTGTTGATCCAATCGCTCTCCTCTTTGTTCACTTCCCGCTGCCTGCTCCCTTACTTGCCCAGCTTCACCAAGTTCCTGCAAGGTCACAGAAGAGGAAAACTACACAAAAGACATAGATTTACATTCATAAATAACTTAGGATCAGATTTAAGCTAAACATGCAAATATAACAAAGCATCATTGGTACACAGCATGTAGGAGAAACTCAAATAGTTTTATTGATATAATAAGAAAGTCCAAGAGGAGATACAACCAAGTGAGTCCCGATCCAGCATCTACCTCCCAGCAAAGGAATCCCTTCCTCACCTCCAACAAAGCATAAATCACCCAATACACTAATCTCAATCTCGAAACCAACAGCAATTCTCTGCAAAGTACAAAATTCCAGCCTCTGGATCTCTGGGATGAGGGATCCATATATAGATGTAAGCAGAGAGGATGAGTCAGCTTATGTTTTGACTTGTGGCTTCTCTCTGTCAGTTCTTGCTTCCACTTGGAGGCTAGGAGCCTCTTACTCATCCTTGGTCGAACTCAGTGAGGCAAGTGTCATTGAGGAAGATTCTGGAAGCTTCCATTGTCTGTCCACCTCGCGGAATGACACTGCCATTTGGCATTTCCCACTCAGCGCACCCTGGTAGTGCATTTAGGTGCGTTGCAACGCACCTAGCTAGTGTACTGGGGTGCTTTGCAACGCAGGCAGCTAGTGGAGCACTTGAAATGATCCTGTTTTGACTGATTCTGAGTAGTTTTTGGTGGAGAACTTCTGGGAGAAGCTGTCATTGGTTGACCTTGTTCCTTTAGGGGTAGGAACAACACTTTTAGGGACTTTGGATCCCTTGGATTATGGACATTTCATGCTTAAAGCTGTAAGGCACAAAAATGTCTATAACAGTTGCCCCCTAAAGTATGAGGCCGTTTATCGGGTGAAATGCTTTATTAGGAGGATCCGAAGTTCTTTCAATGATGGGAGGAGACCTGTAATAAGATACAATACAATACATCATCTTCATACTATTTTCATGATCTAGCTGAGGCGGGCATTCCCATGCTCAGCTTTATAAATTCATTTTTATGTACATAGGACAGACAATCGTCTGATGGTAGACTGATGATCTTGATGAAATCATCATCCTTTTGGTAGGATGATTATCTGTGCCGCAATGTTGTACATGTCAATGTCTTTATTTTTCCTGAATATATATCGCAGCCCGGATGGATGAAACTAGATCCGGGGTCTTCAATCTCGTCCGATCTTCACTCTAAGTACAAGTCGATCCATGTGAGAAATGTTTTGAATTCGAACATGGAAAGACATCGCTTGATTACCAGTCAATGATGTAAACTGTTAACAAGCGCGAGAAGAATCACCGATAATGATAATGACCCTCAAGGTACTGCAGTACAATTCACGTGGTGTGAATAAAGGACTTGGCGTCGAACACCACGCAAAATCTTTTGGTCGAAGGTCATTGATGTACTGTCGCCGGAAGTGAGAAACTTGCCATTGAGGCATGCAAGCTTCAAAGTACTGAAGGGGGTGTTCCTAGATCAACTTCTTGGATAATGAGCTGATGTCGACAAGAAGCGATCAGTCAAAGGAGGGCCTTAATGTATCCCACATCAATGACACGGAACGGAGCAAATGATTTTAATGGAGGTGAAAACGATCTGATGATATATGGTTCAGGGTGGCGGTCATGACAGAATGAAGTATAATGTATGGTAGTGGATGGGACACGGGTGACTTTTGTGGATGACTTCTCTTGAACATATCGGTGACACTTATATGATGGATTGGTAGCATTTACCCCAAAGGTGGATGGTATGGCGAGACCATGGTGATGTGACCGGTGAATGAAACAACCCAACCCGACTCAGGCACGGAGTGGAAGTGTCATGTTCAAGAGCGACTTGCTACCAATAAAGATTCTTTGAGTTTCTTCCCAATTTTTCCCCAGTCATTGCTGACCAGTACCTCTTTATTTTTGTCAAGCTTGAGGAGGATAACATATGCTTGTTCTATAATTTGCCCTTCGGGCAAACCCATCGCTATGTTTTAACGAGCCTAGCGATAGTGAAACTCGTTCTCGTTTAAAGACAAGTTTGTCGCTATTAATGTTTTTAACGAGTTTAACGACAAAGATAACTCGGTGCTTTTCATTTTTAGAGAGTCTGAAAAGGAACGTAAAGGTAACTCCAGAAGTCCTTTTTCGTCATCTAATCCCTTAAGTCCGAAAAAGTACAAAACAATACAGAAGGGATGAATTTTCGATAGTTTTAACGAGCCGAACAATACAAGCGCTCGATCTTTTTGTGCAATAATCCCTCAGGTCCAAAAAGATTAAAATCTAGAGGAGGGATAGCATTTCCGGTCGCTTTAACGAGCTGGAAGGCCAAAACTCAGCAATCTTTTCATTTTTTACGAGTCAGATGAAAAGAGCTTAAAGAAGACTCGTCTTTTGAGGAACGAGTGATAAAATGGGTAGCAACAGATTCCAGGTAAGGGTTGGAATTTTCCAAGCACGGCAGTGTCACAAGGATGGCTAGTGAAATCACTCTTCGCAGCTGTTCCTCAAAATGGGTAAACAATCAAATGGAGGTGAATGATCGGCCAATGGAAAAGTGGAGGTGACGGTGCAAACACGACCAAGGCTTTAATGGCTGATAATGTTACATTCACGGTGGTTATTTACCGAAGGGTATTTCATTTTTTAACGAGCTTAAACACGGGTTGAAACATTTGCTCAATCTTATGTTTATTTTTTAACGAGCATGAACTATGCGCTAAAACTGCTCGATCTTATGTTTATTTTTTAACGAGCATGAACTATGCGCTAAAACTGCTCGATTAATCCAGTCATATGATAAGAATGTCTCATATAAAAACGACAACTTTTATATTTTTGCCCCACATCCTTTCTTTATACAAGTTTGGTGACGACTAATCCTATGAGTTTAAAGGGTTAGCCTACAGGTTTAAAGGGAGGACCTAAAAATTTAAAAAATAAATAGCCGCCCCTTGCTTGCACTCCAAAAGGTTTGCATGCCCCCAGGTATAAAATATGATTTCAAGCTTACCTCTCAATTTGCAGACAAAACATTTGTTTTATCGGGAAAGGCCTACCTCTTACAGGTTACCAAAGATTGTCTCATTTGCGCAGCAAACAAAACACTTCTTCGGCGATGTCTACCGAGATAGACAAAGGTGAGTGACAACGAGCGCCAAACACATAACTTTGACAAAAGAATCTTATTCTAGAACAACCCCTCTTCCAATCACGGATGGGGTACAGACTAGTCATATTCTCCCGCGGAAACCTACTCTATACCCGAAGTTTTCCTGCCGAAGCAGACCAGGACGCATGCCCCCTAGGTTTCAGTCATATCCCTCTGAATTACTTGCGCTCATCGGGAGGACGGACTGGGACTTGAGACATTTCTTGCGTGAAGAGACCATTTAGGGATGGTATATGACTATTTGCGATGCGTGATCCGGGAAATGAAAGCTGGTCTACGAGCTTGACCACTCTTCCTTCGTGCGGAAAACACATTACTCTAAAGAGTGAGGAGACGATGGCTCCCATGCAATAAATATAGTCTCGTCCAAGGAGTAGGTTATAATCCAAGGGTCCTTGAACGACCATCACGTTCATTTGAACGGTCTTCCCTTTCAATGTTATGGGCACATTGGGGAGGATCCCTAAAGGTCGACTAGTTCCTTTATCGAAGCCTGTCAGATTTCTCATCTCAGGCAAAAGCGATGGCGAACCAAGCGCTTTCCAAGCAATAGAGGAAAGGATACTCACAGACGCTCCCTCATCTATGATGGTGCCAACCATGACCATTCTGTATATTTGAACGATAATTCGGAATGGTATGCTTGCTGGCAAACGGGGTCTGCCTAGTTGGTTCCAGTCGAAGGATACAACTAGGTTGCTTGGAGGTGGGACTGAGTAGACGGCCGGGTATGGCTCTGACGAACTTCCTTCCTGTGATAAAGGAATGGGTGGATTGCCCCCGTGTTCGTCGGAGTCTGTGTTGATGAAGAAAATTTGGACGGTGTCATCCTTATCCTCTTCAGTGACTGTATCATTCGAAGATAAAACCTCTGAAGGCAAAACCGGGTCAACTTCCGCCTCGACCTTTTGACTTTCATCGGGTATGGATTCAGTAGGTTCATCTTCAATGACAGGCGCTTCAGCTGACTACTTGAGCGGGCCAGCGGGATTCTCAACTAACGAAGGACTCAGCAAGAGCTTTTTATATCTAGGAGGAAGTCATAACGGTGAAACCGGACGATCATCCAAGACTCTTTTAGCCTCGTCTAAGAAGGGACAACGGTGGAGGGCATGGTCGCCTTCGCACAATCTACAGGGAGGTCTAGCCCTCCCTTTTTGTCCTGGGACTTCACTTTCGCTAGTTGACGGTGTGCTTTCAACATGGCCATCAGAGGTTGACGACACCGGATTGTGCAAACGAGGAGACCAGTCCCTTAGTATCTGAGGGATGCAAGGACAATCTCTGTGAAAGTGGTCTCCTCTACAAATGACACATGGCAATTTAGGCCTGGTCGGTGTTGTGTGTGGATTTTCATTAGACGACACTTGTTTTCCCTTATTTGCCTTTGGCTCCTTCTTCTTTTTCTCTTTCTTATTCTTTTCCTTCTTCTCCTTAGGAACTTAGTTTTTAGCTTTACCAGTCTCGTCAAGCGAAGAGGAAGGAAGAGAGGAAGAATTAGAGGAAGTAGAAGGTTGGTGGGAAACTCTGGACTCGTATAACTGCTGATTTGACTGTTCAGGAATAGTGGTGTTCTGAACGACATTGGTTGAGAAGAGCCAGACTGGCAAGCCAATTGTCAATCCTGGAAGCGACAATGTGGCCATATGGGGCGCACCAACATCTCCCCAAGAGGAGAAGGGACTAGGATTTCCACCAAGGGGAATTCCTTGGTTGGTAGGCTCCATCTTCTCAACCTAAAGATCAACGCAGGAAAAAGGGTATAAATATTCTGTTTAAAATAAATTTTAACGACGCTTGGACACAACTTGTTTTTTCAATTTTAAAGAGTCGAGAAAAAACAAAAGATGACTCTAGTCTCCTTTGATTTTTAATGAGCCTGAAGTGACAAGTGCTCAGATGGACCTTTTCCGTTAAGGAGTCTGAAAAGGAACGAAAGGGACTGCTCTGGAGATCTAGGTAGAGGGTGTGCCAAACCAATCGCAAAACCGCAGAATACTTTTTAGGGTACGGGCGGTCAATCTTCTCGAATGCTATGTTCAGTGCATTGCGATCAGTAGGGCGGCCGACATGGCTTCCTATGGATAAAGGTTTTATTCCTATAGGGGTCTCCCAATATATACTCGACGGTACGTGGGAGCACAATCCGTACTGGCACTTATCATCTCACAGTGGAGGAATCACCCAACCAACAGTGAGGACAACAGTTACTAGGCTTTACGACGCCGGAACACGTCTCTAACCTAGACCTCTATGTTGTGCGTTAAGTTACAAAGCGTTGTTAAGTTCATTCAATTTATTTTAGGTTGATCTTTCTTAGAAGTTTGCCTTTTTGGATCACCACGAGATGTAGATGTAATTCCTAAATGTAGCCTAAAGATGATAAGCAAGCTTTTATCTCTTTTCAACAATGAAAATCCTAGCTACAAGGGGAAAAGAAAGACACAATCTTTTCTCAAAGAGCAAAGAGCACACTGTAAATGCACTTTTCCTAAATCAAGCCATACAAACTGTCAAAATGCAAATGCACTTGTGCATGTATTTGTTTTTCACTTTCTTAATATTGATGCCTAAAAAGAAAGTTGTTGTACAAATTTGAATTCGATTTCAAGTGAAAAACACAAACAAGCTTCTTTTCGAAATCAAAAAAGTAGAGACGATTACGACACTTTATGATTTTGAAGTAAACACTTGTTTCGACACTAGAAATTCACAAATTCAAACCAAAAGACAAAAGTAAAAGCGTAATCAACTGTCAACAGCAAACAAACTTACTCCTAAGATCAAAACGACACTTACGATAGGTCTAGATCTAAGGGCGACAGTATGACCAGTTTACTTTTGCAATGGGAAACTGTAAATGACGTAACAAATACAAAAAAACAAATACAGTTTCTTTTATTCAACTGAGGCGGAATTAAGGCAAAGAAAAGGGGTTTTCAGATAGGTACACACACTGATAACAGGCTGCAAAAATCAGAGACAAAACTGAACAAAATGAAGCAAAGAACCTCAGCTGCACAGGGCAAAGGCTGATCAGCGCACCTGTTGCACAGAGAAACTGAATTGCAGCGCAGGTAGCCCTCTCGGGACCTGCGTTGAAATGCAGAGTCTCTTCACAGAGCCTACGCTGAAGCAGAAACGAGAATTTTCTCTGGGTTCTGGGTCACGGTTTGCAGTTTAATCTATGGTTTTTGGCCGGATAAAAGAAATCAGTAAGGTACAATCAGAGGGATGATTTAAAGGAGGACTAAGAGCTATCACAAAGGGTCATTAGAGAATTTTTGGATCAACTGTTCAAATCATAAACAAATCCTAGTGAGTGGATTGAAGTAGCAGCTACTTTGCACTTGATAATGGCAAGTGCAGTTCGATTGCTACTTCTGTGTTTATGAAACAAACAACAAGAGAAACACAAACAAACTAACTAGATACGCTCCCCAGCGGAGTCGCCATTTTGTTGTTGGGAAAAGTATCTACTCAGAACGCCCCTATCCCACTCTAAGGTGTGACAGTGCCTTAGCAACAAACAAGGAAAACTACTTTCGTATTCTTCTTTATGAAATGTAAATGAAGAGGAAGGATGTAACTAACTTGTGTCTTGCGCTAGTTTGTTGATCCAATCGCTCTCCTCTTTGTTCGCTTCCCGCTGCCTGCTCCCTTACTTGCCCAGCTTCACCAAGTTCCTGCAAGGTCACAGAAGAGGAAAACTACACAAAAGACATAGATTTACATTCATAAATAGCTTAGGATCAGATTTAAGCTAAACATGCAAATATAACAAAGCATCATTGATACACAGCATGTAGGAGAAACTCAAATAGTTTTATTGATATAATAAGAAAGTCCAAGAGGAGATACAACCAAGTGAGTCCCGATCCAGCATCTACCTCCCAGCAAAGGAATCCCTTCCTCACCTCCAAAAAAGCATAAATCACCCAATACACTAATCTCAATCTCAAAACCAACAACAATTCTCTGCAAAGTACAAAATTCCAGCCTCTGGATCTCTGGGATGAGGGATCCATATATAGATGTAAGCAGAGAGGATGAGTCAGCTTATGTTTTGACTTGTGGCTTCTCTCTGTCAGTTCTTGCTTCCACTTGGAGGCTAGGAGCCTCTTACTCATCCTTGGTCGAACTCAGTGAGGCAAGTGTCATTGAGGAAGATTCTGGAAGCTTCCATTGTCTGTCCACCTCGCGGAATGACACTGCCATTTGGCATTTCCCGCTCAGCGCACCCTGGTAGTGCATTTAGGTGCGTTGCAACACACCTAGCTAGTGTACTGGGGTACTTTGCAACGCAGGCAGCTAGTGGAGCACTTGAAATGATCCTGTTTTGACTGATTCTGAGTAGTTTTTGGTGGAGAACTTCTGGGAGAAGCTGTCATTGGTTGACCTTGTTCCTTTAGGGGTAGGAACAACACTTTTAGGGACTTTGGATCCCTTGGATTATGGACATTTCATGCTTAAAGCTGTAAGGCACAAAAATGTCTATAACAAATAGGGTCAAATGGAAACCAAGGTAGTGCACGAATCCCAACGTGTGATAATGTAAGCTGATGTCGAACATAAGGGAAACCACTCAGTCAAAGACCCATGATACTGATCGATGCCAAGCACAAGGTGACCAATCAATAATTAAAATAGGGCCAGGGTGCAGCTCTAGGCCTGTCCTCAGAGCAAGATGTCATCTTCGATAAGGACAAGACCCGCCAGCAAGAAGTCAATGGAGACCTTCTCAAACCGGCACGAGTAAAGGACCAATATAACTGATGTGATGATAGACAAGACACTGACAATTAAGGATGGCCGACTGAAAAATGAGTCAAGAGACACCACAGAGAGGCTGACTCAGGCTAACTTCCCTTGCACAAAAGCACGACTCAATGATGACCATGTGGCAGCATATGATGACTCTATACAAGTTCGTCATGCAGGAGGCATGCACGAACTCTCCATATGATTGGAAGAGATAACCAATCGAAGGAGAATTGACTTAATAACAAGGTTAAGGCATACCTAAGTCAAAATAAATCCCGCCCAAATGGAGGAGAGACTTTCTTTTGAGTGCTTTGTTCAAGGGCGACATGACTGACTCTAGTTGCCAACAATAAATGGAAATATTGTCTCGTTCTCGCTCTTTCTGGAATATATAATTTTTTTGTATTTTTCTTTAAGCTGGAAAAAGAATAAAAGAATGCTATAGTACAGTGGAAAGAACGAGTGCCAGTGAAGCATATGATCTAGTTCCTGGGATTGGAAAAATCCTATGCTCAATGCAGGGAGGCGAAAACTGGTCAAAGACACTAAAAGGTATGTTCCTTCCACGGGTCATAGTGTATCAAGTTGCAGAAGTTAAGGGATTGGAAGTTTGATTTTTGCATAAGACATGGTCAAAAAGTGGCTTAAACATGAGTCCAAGTGAAGCTGGCTCAAGGCCAAAAGGTGCAAATGGTCAAAATGCAATGCAGCAATACAACTCAACACAAAGGAGCCTATATGGTATAAGGCCAGAACGAAGCGAAGAAGCAAAGAGGAATGGGTCTTCAACGCATAAGTCATGGCGAGACTACAGAGGACTCCCGAGCCTACTCAATAAAGCAGCATGGGCAACTAATGTTAGTGAGGTGCTAACTACGATGCCCATGAAAAGGATGGTTCTACCATTGTGCCATGATTCAAAAAATCGGCAAGTGAAGATGGTTTACGAACCATAACATGATGGGATCAACCCTATGGCAAGTGTATCGACAAATGGAGTCTAGTATGCAAAATGCAACGGAAAAATGGATTCCATAACCTATATGCCAGTGAGAAAACGATACCTGCCATGACGGGTCAGCAGTCATGGAACCAACTCGAAACTGTCGAAAAAGCGTCCAAAATGTCCTGAAAAACAATCCATTCTCGACACTCCAAGCTCCCAAGTTAAAAGATACATGAGACAAAAAAAAAAATCAAGTTTTGAAAAAATTTGACATTTTCAAAGCTTATAAAATAGTTTTTTGACTCACCATTGTTACCATTTGAGTTGAGAGCACAAGGAGTGGAGAAAAAGAAGCAAGCTTTCCTTTTGTCGAATCTGACCGTTCAACTCTTCCCAAAATCACCAAGTAACCCCCAAACTTGTCTTGCATCAGTTTGTGATTGTTTTTAAGAATTTTAATTAAAGTTTCACCGTTGAATTTATGTCAAAAATTTTGTTGCGGTGTATACGCGGGTTGGCTATATGCAACCTGCATATACGCAGGCCCCAGACGTGACTGTGTATAAAATAGACCCGTGTATACGCCGTTTTGATTTCAAAACAAAATATTAACGGTCCAAACTTGTTTTTTTTCTCAGGATGACAATCACCTGGAGGGAAAGGGAGCATGCCACTGTTGATGATGAGGTTATGAATGATCAACAGGCCTTGGATGCCTTAAGAGAATGTGGTTTGCTAAAAAAATTCAAAATTCCAAATATGAAGGCAAACACTTGCTTGCTAAAAATGCTCATTCACTACTAGAGCGTCGAGGACAACTCATTCATGATTGATCAAATTCCCCTGAGGATAGAGATTGAGGATATCTATTATATCACAAGCCTTTCCCAGAGGGGAGAGGTAGTACATTCTACGAGCCAATCACGAGGTAGCCTTTCTATCGATGACTATGTGCATATATACTGCCCATGCCATCCAGAAAAGATTGGAAGCCAAATTCCAATCAAGCACGTAGAGAGTTTGTCATTGAGGATCATCCTGTTCACTATAGCTAGAATGAATGGATCAACCTCCTTACACCAGGCTTCACGACTTGCCATGAGCTTGGTTGTAGATTGTCTCACCACAATATTTGATTGGTGTACACCTCTTCTCACCAACTTGAAGAGCCAGCTATCATCTATCAAAAAGGGCCAGACCAAAAAATTTGGGTATGGGACTATTCTATGCTCCTTTTTTGAGAAGGTCCCAACGCTACGCCCTAGATTACTAGTTCCGATCAGTAGCCCGTGAGACCCACGGATGGGCAGGTGGGTTGATCTGATGAAATGAATAGGAGGTGGGGACATACCGTGGACAACTTTTGACGATGATTTTTTCTCCTGGTGGGAGTAGAAAATCATCGCAGTGGATGATTACCCCTATGCCGACTTGGACTTCCGGGGAGATCCTGATCTAGCATTACCACTAGGCGCGGCATGGGGAGATATAGATAACAAATGTTTTTGATTTTATGATTTTTATGATTTTTCAAATATGGAAATGAACTTGAAAAATATTTTTGATGGGATTCAAAATACTAAAGTAATGATCATATTCTAGATATTGGGCCAGTACGACCAAATGGTTTCCCACGGCATGGACGTCATAGCCGAGGTGCCGAAGAGGTGGTTGAAAATACAGAGTGGGTCCTATACACACTTCAGTGGAACTTGGTGAGATTAACTCACCGAGTACCGATGGCAGCGGTAGAGGATATCCCTATAGACATGCAACGTCACATGGTTGGAATGCCACAGGATTGGGTTCGGACTCTTAGGTGTGTGGCTAACGCTGTAGTCACATACTTGGATGCTCATCCTGAGTCGGGTCATAGATAATCTGGACATGATTATGGGCGTTTGAGTCTCAATTTTTGTATATTATTTTGGACACACTTATGTACATTCAGGATGTTATCTATATATATATATATATATATATATATATATATATATATATATATATATATATATATATATATATATATCTATATATATATACAGTTTCGACTTTTTGATGCTTGATTTTATCATGATGAATGAATGATTTGCCAATATAAAGCTTGATTAGCAATAGAATTGTTAGGTAAAATTGACTCGGGATAGAGTCAAAGTTGACCAGGTTAAACAGTGATGGTTTTGGGGCACATGGTATTGTGCACCCATAGTATTCTGCTCGTGGTATTATATGTAATGGAGCTTATAAAAGGCTGGAAGGACTTCATTGTAATGCAAGACCTAGAGGTGAGCAGTGAAGGCTCACTTGGTCGGATTGGCCAGGGTTTTGGCCAATGCTAATGAGATCTTATTAGGTTGGGTTTTTCCCCGGATTTGGGGTTTTCCTGGATAAACATTTATGTTTATGTGTTTATGGTTGTTGCTGGTTACTTTCTTATATATATATATATATTCCTCTCGGTAATTATTTATGTTATGCAGTAAATTTCTTAACAATTGGTATCAGAGCCAGATATTGGCTTCAAAGGGATTCTTTGATGCCAGCGGTTTATAGTTCCTGATGAGATCAATGCAGCCTTTTTCCAGATCTGAGTCTGGAAAATAATGGTGGAACAATCGTACACGGAAGAACCTCAAGGAGAATGTACGGAAGATATTGTCGTAACTGCCAGGGATAGCAGTGCATTTGCGATATTTACCGGTTTGGAACATGCTGACGAATTGTTCAGGATGCATGCGACTATTTAAAGAAGGTCAGCAAAAGAAAATTGTTCATGGGGTTTCGAAAATTGTTTGTTTTCTGCTACGTGAGGCCACCGATGCTAGAATCTACAAGGTTCTCGTCGGGCTTGCAGTTGGAGCGGTTTGATAGAATCTTTTGAGCAAATCACATTGAGAGATGATGGATTAGAATCGCAGCAGCAAAAAAAAAAAAATGAAGTCAAAATTATTGCATGTAAATGGGCATACTACTGTAAGACCTGGTAAGGAATGTGTACCCCTTGGTGATCACCAGTAAAGTCTAGGTTAGACCTAGGTGATAGGGGGAATGTCAGGTTAACAATACCTCAGGTAAAAACTCTAAGGGGGGTAAGAGCTAGAGTGAGCGGGATTGTCTCACTTAGCAGGTTTGGTTGGAGTTAGTCAAGGAACCCCAAGTCAAGTTTAAGGGGGGAATTGTTAGGTAAACTTGACTCGGGATAGAGTCAAAGTTGACCAGGTTAAACAGTGATGGTTTTGGGGCACATGGTATTGTGCACCCATAGTATTCTACCCGTGGTATTATATGTAATGGAGCTTATAAAAGGCTAGAAGGACTTCATTGTAATGCAAGACCTGGAGGTGAGCGGTGAAGGCTCACTTGGTCGGATTGGCCAGGGTTTTGGCCAATGCTAATGAGATCTTATTAGGTTGGGTTTTTCCCTGGATTTGGGGTTTTCTCGGATAAACATTTGTGTTTATGTGTTTATGGTTTTTGCTGGTTATTTTCTTATATATATTCCTCTCAATAATTATTTATGTTATGCAGTAAATTTCTTAACAAGAATCTGCTAACCAATTATGAGATCTTGGAATATGAAAATAAGTAATGTAAGTAAATGATCTTTGCAACAACCTCACTCTTAAATACTGATGATATAAACATGGATCCCTGACCCAATAAATTTTATTCAATTGTGACACTATCAGTTGTGAATCAAGATAGACTACTAACTAATCGATTCCATAAGAAATAGCTTCGGATAGTAAATCAATGACGACATTATACTCAGCCATATTATTTGATGTAGGACCAATGCATACTCCCCTTGACACCATCAACTGACCAGTTGGATAGTAGATCACCCAAGCTGCGGAAGCGAGGTTCTGAGTGTGCCGACTAGCACCATCGGCGAATCCAAAATAGACCAAGTCATCCATCAACACCTGCCACAGCAGATCAAAAAGTGTTGATATCAAAAACTCCCTATGAGATATGTAAAAAAATACAAAATGTACAAAGAAGCCATTACCTAGCTACTACCTAAGCAAAGTACTTCTTAAGGTAGAGCCCATTTCGGGGCTCTGCCAACTTGTTCCCTTCGAAATCGACTAACTCATACGCCCCTTTTTCTAAAACTCGTTTAATTATAAAGGGACCGTACCACATAGGCTTGAACTTGCCTGCCCCCAAGGCATCTTTATCTTGGTCATAGACCAAGACAAGGTCGCCTTCAGAAAAGACTTAAGGACGAACAGCTTTATCACACTGAGTTTTAGCCCTTTTCTTATGAGCCTCATTAATTATGGTGGCATCTCGATGCTGCTCATCGAGATGTTCCAAATGAAGGAGGCACTCTTCGAGACTTGAAGTCTCGGGGAGGAGCTCGACAGCCAGTTTAAGGGATGGGATTTCGCATTCAATGGGAAATATAGATTCCAATCCATAAACTAACTGAAAGGGTGTAAAACTTGTGGCAGTCTTCACTGAGGTTCGGTATGCCCAAAGAGCCGGATACAACATAAGATGCCAATTGGACCGATTTTTGTCAATCGTCCTTTGCAAGATCGTCTTAAGGGTTTTGTTCATAGCCTCGACCTGTCCATTGGCCTGAGGATAATATGGAGACGAATGCTCCTGCTGGAATCCCAATTTAAGAGCCAATTCAGACATTAGTTGGTTTTGGAAATGACTGCCATGGTCAGTGACAATCTCTCTCGGGATACCGAACCTTGAGATGATCTAATTAAAAAGGAACAATGTCGTTGTTTCAATATCATTTTTATAAGTGGACATGGCCTCATCCCACTTCGTGAAGTAGTCTACGGCCACTATAATTTACTTGTGATTCGTTGCTGAAGGTGGATTACAAGTAGTAAAATCAATACCCCACTTAGTAAAAGGACCGATAGTGACAACGAGGAAAAGAGGAGTTGGATGTGTGCACATCTTCCGAGTATAGACTTGATGGGGGTGGCAACGTTTGACCGCTTCAACACAATCTTTGAAGAGTGAAGGCCAAAATTAGCCAGCACGCAGGATATGTTGGGTTGTAGCAACCCCGAAAGATGACCACCACAAGCTCCATTGTGGCAATCATTGAGCATAGACTCTACTTCCTCTAAGGTTAAACAATGCCTAAGGATTGAATCAACCCCTCGGCGATATAACATATCACCAATGATGACATAGTTCTTAGCCAGGTGACGTAATTTTCGACGTTCATCCTTAGAGAAAGTAGAGGGAAACTTCGAAGTCTGGAGATAGACAATGATATCTCCATACCAGGGGTCTTGTGAAGAGATGAGGAATAGATGTTCGTCGGGAAAACTTTCCTCATAAACAGTATCCTCTCCACAAGGCAGCTCAGAAATTAACTCCGCGAAAACCAAAGATTTCTTAGACTTGGTAGACAAGAACTTGAGATCGAATTCTTGTAAAATGACGATCCATCGATTGTATTTGCCCCCAATCACTCGCCTACTGAGGACAAATTGGAACGGATTGACTGCCACTAAGATAAAAGTTTAGCAAGATATAATGGCAGAG
Organism: Pinus tabuliformis; assembly: GCA_031772625.1. Classification (NCBI taxonomy): domain Eukaryota; kingdom Viridiplantae; phylum Streptophyta; class Pinopsida; order Pinales; family Pinaceae; genus Pinus; species Pinus tabuliformis. Next base: position 5,549,564 of record CM062819.1, read on the forward strand.
CCACTAGACAGCATGGACAGCTGCAAAGGCCAACTTCTCAACAGGACAATAGCAAAGTTCAGGACCTACCAAGCCTCGACTCAAGTAATCAATTACATGCTCTATGAGAGCATCATCTTCCTGAACGAGAACCATACCTATGGTTGATTCTGCAGCGGTGAGATATAAAAGGAAATCCCTACCATAATCCGGTGGACTCAAAAGCAGGGCAGAGACTAATGCCTTCTTCAAGGCATCAAACGACTGTTGTGCAAAGTCGTCCCATACAAATGGAACTCCTTTCCACAGCAAACACATAAACCCTTTAGTGATCTCGGCATAATTCGCTATAAACCTTCTTAAGAAATTAGCCTTCCCCTGAAGACTTTGAAGTTGTCGAATAGAGGACCGGGGAGGCAACTAAATTATTGCCTCTACCTTGAAGGGATCAACTCGAATCCTTTCAGTTGACACAATGAACCCTAATAACTGACCAGATGTAACCGTGAAAACGCACTTATTGGGATTCAACCAGATCTTGTAAAATCGACATCGTTCAAAAACCAATCTAAGGTGACCAGGATGATCGATTCTCTTTTGAGAACGAGCAGCGAAATCATCCAAGTATACTTCGATCATATGCTTGATGTCGTGGAAATCATATGACATGGTCTGCTGGAAAGTAGCTCCAGCATTTTTAAGACCAAAAGGCATATTTTTGTATGCAAAGGTACCCCAGGGACATATAAAAGTTGTCTTATGTTGATCTTCAAGACGAATAGAGATTTGATTATAACCGGAAAATCCATCCATGAAGGAGAAAATCTCATTACCCACACATTCATCAATTATCTGATCAATAAATGGCATGGGGTAATTATCTTTGGGACAAGCTTTGTTTATGTCTCTAAAATCAATGCATACTCGGATTGTTCCTTGCTTTTTATCAACTCAAACTGGATTAGAAACCCAATCCGTAAGAGGAATGGGGTATATAAAACCCACCTTGAGCAACTTCTCTAATTCAGCTTTAATAGTTGTTGCTTTCCTAGGATTGACCAGCCGAAGCTTCTGACAAATCGGCTTAGCGTTTTCATACGTCTTGATCTCATGTTGAACTATGGATGGATCAATACTAGGCATTTCTTCATAAGACCAAGTGAATACATCTCAAAAATCTTTAAAAAGGTCGATGTAAATTTGAATTTCTTCAGGGGAACATTCGGCTCCGATGAAGAGATTCTCGATGACGTTAAAGTTCCTAGAGATGTTTATAGGTATAGTTTTTGAAATCACCATCATATTACCTTCGGCATGAATGTGTGCTGGAGCCAAAGGATTTGATACCTTACAAACATCACTAGTAAATAGCTCGAAGCACCTAGATTCAACTTACTGCAATGGAGGAAGAAAATATGAACGATGGTGTAAGTCTTCCCAAGGTCGATCTACACAAGTCATTGCTTCTAAGATCACTTCTTCCGATGGTAAAACTGTATATAAGAAGTCCATAGCGGAGTTAGAATCAAGGGTCCAAGCTAGGGCCACATCGCCATCTAACTCCTCCTCAAAGAAAGGAGTAGAATGGTTGTCTGAAGAGTTGATGATAAACTGATATCTAAGATCTGTTGTAGACATAGGAAATGCCATTCCACCGACTTGTCCTTCATCTAATGTGGTTGTAGGCGAAGGCAAGGTCCAAGGGTCTGAAAAATAATGAGTTCGAAGGAACTCTTCCTGTGAAGACTCCTTGGATAATGAAATGACATTGATTATAGCAATAGGAGAGGGAAAATCAAATGTACCCATCAATGAAGAATACATCCCGACTCCCAGATTCTCAATAGGAAAATGGGGGTTATCCACTAAGGGAACAGTAGAATCCGAAGTTGCTCGAGGATCAACTGGAGAATAATCCAATTGATCAACCTTAACAAATTTCCCCTCGTGAGGAAAACAAATGAGACGAAATAGAGTCGAAACAATGGCATCCATTTCGTAAATCCAATTCCATCCTAAGAGGAGATTGTAATCTAGGTTAGCATCAATGACTTCTACTTCGATATTAACGACCTTTCCCCCAACACATATAGGAAAGGTCGGGATAATCCCATGCGGCCTATGAGAATGCCCATCAAATGCTGTCAGGAGGGTAGGTGAAGGAACAACCAAAGGGGATCCAATGGCCTTCCAGCATGATATAGACATTACAGATGTGGAAGGTCCCTTGTCTACAACTGTTCGAAAAATATTAGTTTTTCAATAATTAGACTTGATTTGAAAAGCCATATGATGAGGAAGTCGCTTTTTGACATTAAGCATGTCAAAAGTGAGCACTAAGGAATTATTTGGATCAACTGCCGCTATCGTCGAAAGCAAAGCACTTCGTTGAGTTGGACACGACTGGAGGACCTCTAAAGTGGACATAGCGAATGGACTTTAAGCCAGATCCTCAACAATGGAGTAATTTTGGGTGGCCCTAGCATTAGGGTTGATAGTCGTGTGTTTAGTGGAACCTTTTGGTATCCGAGGTATAGTCTCGACAGAGGGTCACTCAATATGAAGTGGGTCGGTAGTTTTGGGAGCAGATTTGTCCTTGGATGTTTTAGTTTCACCATAATCACATGACCGAGTGGCCACATTAACATGAGAACCCATCATGAAAACATTTGATGATTTATCCCCTTCCTGGTTGCCCCCTGCAGAGGTACTAGGATTTGAATTTGCGCCAACAAGCAATTGTTGCCCTTGGGGAAAAGGGTTGGTTAACACAGCTTGAGAGCTAGAAGACCCTTTCTGCACTAACAAGCGCTGAGCATCTTGAATTTTGGGGCAGAGATGAATCAAATGGTGTCCATTGCATAACTTGCATGGAAACTTAACTTTCTTTTTGGACTACTTTCCACTCTCACCAGCACTATTGTCGGGTTTGTTTATGTAAGCTTTCCCATCTTGATTCTTCTTCTTACCTCATCTTTTCTTCCTCCCATTGGAATTTTGATTTTCTTTAAGGTTAGAAGATTGGACGACGTTAATGGAAGAGGGTTGGGAAGGCGAATGGTTAGACGATGTGACCTGATTGGTAGGAGTAGTTTGTAAAGACAATTGCTGCAATTGACTCAATAGGTTCACCGCATTGGTGTCTATCGATCCAATGATACCATCCGCATGAGGACCTGGCTTCGATTTGGCTATCAACCTTAGTCGTAGGAGCATCAGGCAAGATTTTCTGAAGAATCCCAGACTGAGAGTAAATCAATTCTAATTGTTAGGCCCAAAAAATAGCTTGCTTCTTCATAATAGACTCCAGGCAAAGAGACATCCTTGGAAATATTAGGTTGTAACGATTTCAAGAACCATTCGAGACGGTATTTAGGAGGAATTTCAGCTTTAATGAGCCTCTTTCTTCGTCTCCATTCCTAAATATGATCAGAGATGTGAGTTGTCGTATCCTGACGGAAATTGGCCAGAAGTTCAGTTCTGGCATCATAACGGATGGGCAACTGGAAATGGTTTAGGAAAATGTTAGCCAAATCGGTGAAAGATGTAAAGTTGCCCCCTGGCAACTCTATATACCACTTAGCCACATTGCCAGTTAAGGTGCATTGAAAAAGTCTCAACCTAATCGAGTCGTCGATGAGGGAGTTTGATGAGCACCACAAATGGAATGTGGTTACATGGTCGCTCGGGTCTTCACCACCCTTACCTTCAAATTTTGGAATATCCGATGGGAGTTTGGTTAGGACTAGAGGCCAGGCCTGATTGTATCTGATTGGATCATTTGTCAATTTCGTTAGATCCAGAAAATTCAGCGTTGCCAGAAAAGGAAGCCTAGGAGGACCTTGGGGATTCCACCCAGTTTGGGCGGAGTTCCCAAAGTTCTGAAAAGATTGGCCTAGATTTTGAAAGGTATCAGGCTGCCTGAAGCAACTAGCAGAACCCGCTGAACCAAAAGTTGACCCTTGTGGTCCAACAAAACTCGGAGTTTGATCAACTCCAGCCAAAAAACCTCCAAAACCAGCGAAGTTCCCTCCTAAAGCATTATAAGGAGTCGATAACCCCTGATAAGGATTCCAAGCGGTAGCTAAGGGAGGAATACTTTGAAATGAACTAACTGTGGAGTATGGCGTATTCCCTTGTTGGCCAAAAAATGGATTCCAAGTTCCTATGCCACTAACTGTAGGGTTAGTCCAACCTTGAAAGGGATTACTGCCTTGACCTATAGAAGAAAAAGGCATAGATCCTATCATCAGGTTGGAATGTGGTATATGACCACTTCCAAAAGGAAAACCCTAAAATGAAGTCGATCCACTCATCATGGATGTGGAGGCACTGAATGGAACTGACGAAATACCCTGTGAATGGGTGCCAAATGGGAAGAATCCAGAACTGGATGCATGCGCTTGGTAACTTCCACTCATCGACGGAATGGAAGTAGACCCAAACAAGGGTGTGCTAGCAGTAAACCCAAATAAAGATGTAGAAGGGATGGAAATGGTTCCTCCCCCTTGTACTGATATAGGAATCTGTGTACCTGTAGCACTCGCGGTGCATGCCATGCTCCCAGCAGTGGTCATCGAAGGGATGTGCGTGAGGTGACCTGGACTTGAAGGTCTATGTGTCGGAGTCCCAACGTATAATACTACGTCCGGATCATCAGAAGGCAGAGGAGAATTCGGAGCTGCTAATGACTCTAAGAGTTCTTCTACCTCAATATTATCTTCTAACTAGAAGAGGACTTGAGAAATAACTAGAGTGTTCCTCTATGGCTCTGTGGTAGTACCAGGCCTTTCTTGTACATGAATGCCCCCAAGCAGAGCATCAATCCCTGATGCGTTGACTGCCACTGGGTGAAACCCACTAGCAGTATCGCTCCTATGCCTTCTAGAAGAAGGCTTTGGACTTGCAGGTGAAAGCCCACGAAGTCTGTGGGACCGTCTAAGCGATAAGTCAACCACTTTGAATTATTTAATAAGATCCACTTAAAGACTCAAGAAATTGAAAGCTAGGCTGACTAGGAGCACAGAACACACACTAAAAATGTCCCTAAAAGAATTCAGCAGTCAAACAACTTCCAAGTATTTCCGCTCCGGGTGATTAGGATCGGACGCCAAAATAGAAGAAAGTGAAGTAGGGGCCTTCCGAAGATAGTCTGGGATAATGACGGCATAGGCCTACCAGCAAAGGTATCAGAGGAAGTTACACTGACCTCCAAAAAACAGCCTGTGCTGGTGCAAGCCCCTAAGCTTCGCAAGGGTGCCCTCCAGAAGTACTGCTGAGAGTGATACAACATCGACCTCAGGTGCTACGGGATTCCCCTCTACAGCCACCTGTGTAGATCCCTAGGATAAGCAACTAAGGTTACCAACTCGTGTCAGAAGCCAGGCGAAATAGTCTTGAGGTAAAATCCGACAAGTAGGAGAGGGGGTATCTCTCTTCCTTATCTTCAAAAACTCTTGTGCTTAACTCCCAAATCCGGAGCTTTCGTGGTCTCCCTAACACTATTGGATTTGCACTCTTTATTCAGACTTCTATTTTTGACAATTTAAAGTGGCCTTGGAGAGTTTTCTCTCTGCTCGCCTAATCCAAGGCCCTAAATATCCTAAAACTTATTGGTGCGTCTAAATTGGCAATATAAAAAAGTTTAGTATATTTTAGTTAGCACTTGTTTTTAAATTGGTTGTTATTAAGTCAAGGGATAAACGGAAGTGAAACTTGTGGTGTTCTTCGACGCAAAAGAATTAATAAAAACCAAACTATATGCAAATGCACTTGTTTCGTTCTTCGATGAAATAAATTTCTACCACTTTCTAAGGAACTTTTAAGAAAGAAATTAATTTCTCCTTTATTTTCTTTCAACAAGCTTCACACTCACAAAAACTAACAAAAACTATGGATGCCCTAAAAGATGCACAAACTATCCTAATGCAATGAGTATATGTTGATGCAAAAAACTTAAGATTACTCTAAAGTAAAGAATGAAAGCAAATTGTTTATCGCTTCTAATTAGCCACTTTAGGTGTTTAGATAGAATATAAGTTCCTAATGCTCATTTTCATCCAAACATTAAAAGCAAATCTCAAGACAAACAAAATGCACTTTCATTCGCAAAAAGAAACCAAATCAAAACAAGGAAAAAGTAAGCAAAAACCAAGTTTTTAAGAAGTTTTCTTTAAAAGCAAAAAACAACTTTTCAAAAGTGCTCCAAATACTATTGAAAACTTTGAGATGAAAAATAGGCACCAAAAACACTTTGCAAGTTATCAACCCAAAATGGGTGAAAACTCAACAAAATAGGTGTTTCAAGATGCTCTTAACGACCAAAAGCAGCAAAAAGAGCTTGGTGACAATGATCAAAAGACAAAGAAAGACAACTTTCAAAATCGTCACTCAACAACTTTCAAAAAGCGAGAAAAGAAAATGGCCACAAGATGCAGTTTTGACACAAAGCAAGAAGATCACAAACATAAAGGTTGTCACAAAGATTGAAACCAATCTTTCTACTCTTGAAGACCAGAACAGCCATGATTCTCAAAAACAAATGTCGTGTGCTCAAACACAAATGATGACACTTACAACAAAACAAAAAAAAAGACCAAAACTTTCCACAACAAGAGAGAATTCGAAACTGAAAACTTGCTGCAAAACCAAAGACTGACAACAAAAAATGACTGCTCAGGAAATACTCAGACTAGTGTTGGTCGCTCTAATTGTTCTCACAATTCGAGCTCCACATAAATTGTCAACCCGAGAAGGTCTTTTTATTCCAAAGGTAATAGCGCACTGGATATGCTCAATTTCAAAAGCAATTCAATGTTGTAGTAAAAGAAAGTCACACACATTTGTTAAATTCATCAATCTATCAATTTTCAGTCTACTTAATTAGAGCTGAAGTCAATTAACTTATAGCAGACACGATTTCTCTGTTACAGCAAAGGGAAATAGATGTATGAGAAAAGAAATCATTCAACCATAGCAGGAACAGGACCCTATTCCTTGGTGGGAACTTCAGCACCTGCTGCCTGGCACTAATCACACTGTAAAAGAAGTAACCTCAAGAGGTCAAGACCCTATTCCCAGGAACAGGAATCTTCAGCACTTGGCCTCTCGTTTCTAATCACACTGCAAGTAAAAGAAAGCAATCAATGGGAGCAAGACCCTATCCCTCTGTACAGGGATCTTCAGCACATGCTCTCATCATCCACTCGTGCAATCAATACATGTAGCGCTAAGAAACAGAGTATCACAAACCATGTAACTAGTGTTTCAGCAACAGAATTAAATACAATGCAAATACATAAGAAATAAACAACTACAGGAATAAAGGGGTGGATCTTGTGAGGAAGGCGGGCCCTTTCCTTCTCACAAGATTCCCCGGGAGAAAGAATTAAACTGGAACGCTCAAAACAAGTCTTTATTCATCTGTCAAGAAACTGATACATTACAAAAAGGAGACTAGCTCCTGTCTCACACAATGCTGTTCTATGAATTACAGTTCGATCCCCCCTAATGATGATGTCTCCTCTTTTTAAAGAGGAGACATCATTTACAATTTTACACAAGAGCGAAGATCTCGATTCTGTTCTAAACAAAACTATTCTGTTCTTTCTTAAAAAGAGATACTGTTACAACCGAGACAACAGAAATGCTATCTTCAAGATAATCCAGGTAACCGTATCTTCTGGCTGCTGCTATTATCCACAAAAAGTTCTTCCAGAATCGCAAAAAACGCATAGCGGGAGTTGCGTGCTTTGACGGCTGTTTCAGCCACTGCGTTAGCTGTTTCAGCAACGAGACCAGCTGTTTCAGCAACGGGACCAGCTGTTTCAGCAACGGAGTTGGCTGTTTCAGCAATGAAGTTCAGCTGTTTCAGCAACGACCGCTCGTTCCCAACAAGGCATATATTATCTGCGATCTTTGACTTGTGTTAGCAACAATGCACTTCAATAATTGATAAAATATAAGAGTATTATGGAATTAAATGTAAGACAGATTAACCATATAATAAAGAAGAGGTTTCCATATACCTTGGGATAAAGTGAATGAAAAAGACATTGAGGTTCATGGTTCTAAGGGTAAAGTGATGTCAAAATATATAACAAAAATGGTACATATTGGAGTCCTAACATCCCCCCCAGCTAAAAATGTTGCATGTCCTCAGGCAACCCCTTCGTCTGAATCAGAGTCTGAGTACTGGGACTGGCAATGCAAATTACTCAAGCAGTAGCTGGAGAAGGTGGCGTCTGTAGGAGCCCGGAACCCGCTGTTGGTCTGCAACTGTTGCCACGCCGAGGCTTCCTCTTCGTCAGTCAACTGGTAATGACCTTGATATTTTTCTGAAGGCAGCCATAAGATTGGAAAACGGAAATGATACCCAATCCAATTGACTCCACAATGCTGAATGCAATCAATATACTTAGGGACTCTATACAATGCAGCGTGAAAATTGAGAGGGTTAAAAGGATGATAATCCTGTCTTTCCTTATCTGATTGCTGCCAAAAGAGATCATTGGCCTTCAGTGCAGCAGGACCCTTCATTCGAATATGCTCTTGACAATTAAAAAGGACTGAAGCCTGTAATTGCTCTATGTGCTCGTTCATACCTGGCTTCTGCAAGAATTCATAGTACTGTGCTATAAACATGGCTGGGCTTACCGGCTCTGGTCTAATCCACAGGAGTTTATTCTCCTCATTATGACTGCTTGCATTGAACGCAGTCTGCCAAGTGAGCTGATTAGACAAAAATGAAGCAAATGCCCTAATTTGTATATCACCTGCAATTGGAATAAGATTAATTCTTCTTTCTTCAGGAATGGCTTCATTATGAAGGTAGAGTTCGCACAGCAGATGCTGGTCGCTTTCAGGGGCCTCCTTAAAGGTCTCAACAAACTTTTCTGAAGTCAGTACTTCATGTGGTCTACCATGTGCTATTGATTTAATTTGAAAATAAACTAGTCGTTCAGCAAGAAAAAGAGCGTAGTTTACAGAAGGTTTACGTGTAACCATCAACTTCCGCACCAATGAAAACATCAAGGCTATCCGTTCCTTAGACTGTCTGGCTTCCTTCTTATATTCCCTGTGCTCTAGCAGTAATTGCTCCCAGTTCTCCCAGTTAGTGTATACATAGTTTTGCCATTGCAACTTATGCTGTTGTAATACTATATCCTGTTTCTCAGCATGCTCCTTCTTCCATCTGTTGAATTGTTCCAATGGGTCCCATAGCCGAGTCTGTGTCTTTTTAACAGAAGTAGTGGGTTGGGACACTATTTCCTCTGTCTGAATGGCTGCCTCAGAGGTAATGCATTGGGGCATTCTTTCTTCTGTCGGGATACTTGCATCAGTAGTGTGCTGAGGCAGTGTCTCTTCTGCTGGAATAGCTGCATCAGTAGTCATTTGCTCTGGCAATGTTTCCTCTGTCGGAATATCTGAATCAATAGTAGTGTGCTCTGGCAGTGTTTCTTCTGCCGGGATAGCTGCATCAGTCCCCAAAGGATGAGATATCTCTTGTTCGATTTCTTCTTCTTCTTGCATCATAGGGGGTCCTACTGGTTCTTGTGGAGCAGTAGGGCATTCCTCTTGTGTTCCCTCTGTCATAATTGTCTCAGGGAGTGGAATTTCAACTACTTTATAGCCTGCATTCTGATAAATGGTGCCACACTCTTTGCACATATATTCTATACATGTCTCCCTGTTTTGCATTGAGGCTACTTGTGCTAATGTATGGAGATTGAGTTCTTTTTCAAAAGCCTCTCGAGCCATGGCTAACTCAGCTTTGTAAGCTTCTATTTCAGACTTCAGGAACTCATTTTCCTGCAGTAGAGATGTCATCGTATGTGGGCCTTGTATGCTGCTTGTTTCTGCTGGGATATTTTGCTGATGCACAGTGGTAGCTGGTTGTTGCACCACAATGGGTGCCTCTTGTGTTTCATCCATTGTGCCAGGAATGGATTCTTGTTCTCCAGTAACTAGATCAGATACCATAGTAAGTGGTCCTTGTGTCCCATCAAGAATAAGTTCTTGTTCCTCAGTGACTAGTTCTGATACCACAGTAAATAGTCCTCGTGCTCTATCAGGAATAAATCCTTGTTCCTCAGCAACTAGTTCTGATACCACGGTGAGTGGTGCTTGTATTTCCTCTATCGGACCAGTCATGAATTCTTGCTTCTCAGTGACTAATGTTGGTACCACAGTGGGTGGTTCTTGTGTTTCATCCACCGGGTTAGGAATGGATTCCTGTGTTTCGGTCTCCAGTTCTGGTACCACAGTGGGTGGTTCTTGTGTTTCATCCACCGGGTTAGGAATGGATTCCTGTACTTCAATCTCCAATTCTGGTATTTCAATCTCCAGTTCTGGTATTTCCATCTCCAGTTCTGGTATTTCAGTCTCTGGGCATTTCCCACTATCATCTTGCTTTGTAAATTCTTGTGCCTCAGTGACTGGTTCTTGTGGAACAGTCACTGGGCATTCTTCACTAACAACCTGCTCTGTAAATTCTTCTGCCTCAGTGACTGGTTCTTGTGGAACAGTCACTGGGCATTCTTCACTAACAACCTGCTCTGTAAATTCTTCTGCCTCAGTGACTGGTTCTTGTGGAACAGTCACTGGGCATTTCCCATTATCGACCTGCTTGGTGTATTCTTCTTCCTCAGTGACTGGTTCTTGTGTTGCAGTCACTGGGCAAGTGACTGGTTCTTGTGGAGCAGTCACTCCTTGATCCATAACCAATGTCGTATTATCCCGAGGCACTGATTTTTGTGTGACAGTGTCTTCGGACGAGACCGGCTGGGGAGTTCGGGATGGGGATAAGGGTTTCAATACAATAGTGGGAGGGTTAGGGAAAATGGAAGTGGATTCTGCCTCAACAGTCTTTGTCCTCTTTCTTTTTGGTAGGAAGGCAGCAAAATCGCTGCCTTTCCTTTTCCTTGAACGGGAGGGCTTTTTCTTCGGGACAGGGTTTTCCGGAGGGGTAGGAATTTTGGATGTGGACCTTGTCCGTGGTCTAGAACTTGTGACTGCTGGGGTTTTCCTCTTTTTCTTAATGGGTGAAGAAGGGGGTGTTGGAGAATCGTCACTAGGGACAGGAATAGTAGAGGGTGTTAGCTCTGCTAACTGAGGCGAGCTCGGGGTTGGGTTGACGGGAGAATTCAGGGTTTCCTCCTGTTGTTCTTTATGAGGATTTTCAGACGGTTGGGACGTTTTCTCTTGCTGAGGAGTTTCGGGTGGGGCTTGCAAAGGGACTTCAGGTGGTTGGGGAATTTCTGGTGGGGCTTGCAGAGGGACTTCAGGTGGGGCCTGCGGGGGAATTTCAGGTAGGGCCTGCAAAGGGGGATTTTGCTGAGCAAAACCCCTCCGTATTAACAGCTGGCATAAGCGGTGATGGGTAACGGATGACATTGGAGATTTGGCTCGCTTACAATAATACGACATGTTTTTAATACAGCCAAGCAGATAATAAGGGATATTAATCAATCTTCCATTCCTCAAATGATTCAGCAGAACAAAGTCATGATTGTACACTACCTGATAACGCCCTTCGCATGTTAGGTAGTGTTTGACGAATTCTGCCACTGATGGCCATGGTTGAGGAAGTGAATACAGACTGACCCCGCGGCCTCTAGGTTCCACTTGCTCGTCCGGGCGCAAAAAGTCTTGCTGCGCGTTAAGAACGACCTGCTTCCTGCTAAACCAGCGAATGCCCTCAGCTGGCAACCCTGATACCTGAACTATGTCATCCTCTGTCACTGAAATGCGAACCCCTCGGACCACTGAGAAATTGTCTTCAAAGTTCTGTGCAAACTCTAATACTTCTTCTGCGTTAAAATCTCCCAACCTTTCAAAATATGCTGTCCACCCTGCTTGTTGGAAGATCTGATACACTTCAGGAAAGAGCTGTAGAAGACTTATGGAGCCGGGCTCATTTCTAATGGCCGCCTTTCCCATGGCTAAAGCTCTGAGTTTTTCCGCAGAGGCACAATTCAGTATTCTCAGACCCTGATCAGACTAGTTGTTGCAACAACGGCTGCGTAGTCTAAATGACGGCAAAAATGGATATGATAACAGGCGGCAGGTTGGTTCATGCGAAATAATCATTCTATTTTTGGAATTCCCCCCCCCCTACATATGGTGTAATAATGATTGGACGTGGGGAGATATGCAATCATTATGAAATGAAATCCTCTCTTTTAATATGATTTAACCGAATTACATTAAAACCATATACCTTATACTTTACCTTTAATTAATAATTCGAAGTGTCGGTTGCAATAGCCTTGAATGATCATAGAAGGGTTTGTGTAATTGATTCTGGTATATGCCAAATAATTTTCACCAAAAGGATCTGAAGTATGATCGTGAAGGACCAGAAAGCTTATATGTCGACAAAGAGAGATGCTGCTTTGATAATAACAAGTTGCTGAGACTGATGTTTGAGCAACTGAACGATACATTGCTGAAGCAGGTGTTTCATTAATCGGGGGAAATTGATAATGTATTGCTGAAACAGGTGTTTCAGCAATGGGTAGAATCAATGATATGTTGCTGAAACAGGTGTTTCAGCAACGGAAAAAGTTGGTGTTACGTTGCTGAAACAGGTGTTTCAGCAACGGGAAAAATTGGTGTTACGTTGCTGAAACAGGTGTTTCAGCAACGGGAAAAATTGGTGTTTCAGCAACGGAAAAAGTTGGTGTTACGTTGCTGAAACAGGAGTTTCAGCAACGGGAAAAATCAGAAAATTGTGATAACTGACTTAGGTCTGTGAATGATAAGGGATTATTTCAGCAGTAAGGGATGGGTAACACAGACTGAAGGAAGACATTTCGGGAGTGGTGGGAATGATAGAAATAATGGAGGGATATTACTTTAGGGAAGAGGGTAAAATGATGGGAGGAAGCTTCTTGATTTAAAGCTTCAGATCTTCTCATGATGAATCTGTCCTCCTTATTGCCTTTCCAGAATCTGCAAAATTCAATTGTAACATGCCAATCCTTGACAGGGATTATTAGTGCTAAATCTAATCTACTACTAAAAATACAGTGCAGAAAATTAAGTGCTGTGAGGAGCAGAAGACTCCCCTGGAAAAAGATAATGAATATCAGTCATGCAAGCAGTCTTGAAATCTTCTTTAGAAACAGGGCGCTCATATAAACGGAGCCTATGGCCATTGACTAGTAGAGGTGTTTTAGCATCATCAATTGTTACAAGTCTTACCGTTCCGTTTGGAAAGACATCTTCTACTTCATACGGTCCAAGCCAACGTGTACGTAGCTTTCCTTGAAAATTTTCAAACCGAGAATCATACAGCAAGGCCCAATTACCTTTTTGAAACTGCTTGTGTTTGATAATTTTGTCATGCCATTTCATCCTTTGTTGCTGAATCATGTTTGTTTGGTGAATGGCATCCAATCTCTTTTCATCCAACTCCAAAAGTTGCTGCAATCTAGCTGTCTGCACATCATTCAAATCAAGATTAACAGCTAAGGCAGTCTTTAAAGTTTTAATTTCAAATTCCACAGGAAAAATAGCATTTTTACCATAAACCAATTCATAGGGAGAAAAACCGGTAGTGTTTCTCCAAGTAGTCCTGTAAGCCCATAATGCCTCAGGGAGCCTTTGGGACCAATCCTTCCGGTTGTCCTTCACTGTTTTAGTTAGAATGGCCTCTAAAACTTTGTTTGTGCTTTCCACCTGCCCATTGGCCTGGGGGTGGTATGGTGTAGTCATTCTATGTTGAATATGATATTTGTGAAGGGTAGATTTAAAACCATGAGAACTGAATGGAGGTCCCCCATCAGTGACTAGCTCTCTGGGGATTCCAAATCTAGTGAAAATATCTTCAAATAAGAAGGCCAAGACAGCCTCTTCATTGGCTCTAATAAGTGCTTTGGCTTCCACCCACTTAGTCATATAGTCTGTGCAGACTAATATATAGGTTCTTTGATTGGATGGAGGGTTAATGGGTCCTATGAAGTCCAAGGCCCATCTTTCAAATGGTTCAGAAACTACCTGGGGGTTTAGTGGCATTTGGTCTCTATGATTGGGTTGACCCATTCTCTGGCAGCTATCACAAGCCCTTACATACTTCTTTGCATCCTTAAATAATGAGGGCCAATAGTAACCCATCCTCAGGATTTTATGCGCTGTTCTTTTATCAGCAAAATGGCCTCCACAAGGGCCATCATGACAAGCTTTCAATATGTCATACACTTCATCTTCTCTAATGCATCTTCGGATCTCCTGATCAAGCCCAGTATAGAAGAGACATCCGCTGATCCAGCTATACCTGGCACTTTGTTGAACAATTCTTCTCTTTTCCCTATATGACAGGTGTGCTGGTAGTTTTCCTGCAACCAAGTAATTAGCAATATCTGCATACCATGGAGAATGAGCAGAAACTGCAAACAAATATTCGTCAGGAAAACTATCATCTACTGGAATATCATTATCAGTTTTTAACCGTGAAAGAAAATCAGCCACCACATTTTCCTTACCAGGCCGATCTACAATTGTAATATCAAATTCCTGCAATAGTAACAGCCATCTGGTAACTCTAGCATTTGTGACAGATTTGTTCATTAAGTATTTAATAGCTGAATGATCAGTGTGCACAAAAGTAGGGTACCCAGTAATATAGTGTCTGAATTTATTAATGGCATAGATTACTGCAAGGAACTCTTTCTCGGTAACTGTATAGTTAAGCTCAGCAGAGGTCATGTTCTTACTGATAAAGTATATAGCATAAGGAAGATGATTTTCCTCTTGTCCCAGGACTGCTCCAATAGCAACATCTGAAGCATCAGAGGATATGTGAAATGGAAGATTCCAGTCAGGCCCCCTCAAAATAGGAGCAGTAGACAGTTGATGCTTCAATTCTTCAAAAGCTTTTTGACAAGAATTAGTCCACTTGAATTCAGCATTTTTCATAAGCAATACAAACAATGGAGAAGCTATTTTAGAGAAATCTTTAATAAATCTCCTATAATAACCAGCATGCCCTAGAAAACTTCTCACATCAGTTTGAGTTTTAGGAACAGAAAGATTCTGAATGACTAATATTTTAGATGGATCTACCTGAATACCTAGAGATGAAATAAAATGTCCAAGCACTATTCCCTCACTCATCATCATGTGGCATTTTTCGGTACTTAAGGAAAGGTGGGCTTGAATACATCTTTTAAGTACTTTCTCAAGGTTTTGTAATCCCTCTTCAAAAGACACACCATAGGGGGTAAAATCATCCATAAATATTTCCATACAGTCATTCAGCATATCTGAAAAAATTCCTATAACAGCTCTTTGAAAGGTTGCTGGTGCATTACATAATCCAAATGGGAGAACTCTATAGGCGAAAGTTCCCCAAGGACTGGTGAAAGTGGTCTTGTCTTGATCCTGGGGTGCAATTTTTATCTGATTATAACCACTGAATCCATCTAGAAAAGAGAAGAATTTCTTCCCTGCAAGACTGTCCAACACCTGATCAATGAAGGGTAAGGGAAAATGATCCTTTTGGGTAGCTTTGTTTAAAGCTCTATAGTCAACACATACCCTCCATTTCCCGTTTTTCTTAGGGACAATTACTAACGGGGAAACCCATTCACTGTCAGATATGGGGTATATAAACCCTGCATTAAGCAATTTTTGAAGTTCTTCTTTAACAATTTCTCGTAAATTAGGATTCATTCGCCTTTGGGGTTGACAAACAGGTCGGCATCCCTCTTTAATGTAAATTCTGTGAGTACATAATTCAGAAGAAATACCTTTCATGTCCGTGTAATCCCAGGCAAATGCCTCCTTATATTCGTGTAATAACTTCATTAACTGCTGTGTTTCAGCATCTGTTAGATCAGGATTTATGTTTAATGTCTTACCGGGTTCAATTTCAACTGTTACGCTCTTAGATGGGATCATGTTTAAAGTTTGAGATGAATCTTCAGGTTCAATCTTTTCTTGTATATCAGTTTCAAAAATTGCAGTTAATTGATTGTGTGTTTCAGCAATAACAGAAGAAGGTTCACAAATAAAATTATTGATTATTTCATCTTCTGTATTGTCTTTAAGGGTTAAAGCTTGTCCTATAGTTAGAATCGGCTGAACAGCATTATCATCATAATCCATCCATATAGAATCTTCATTATTAACTACTGGCGTAGCGTGAGGATAAAGAGTTAATTGTTTTGTTTCATAACCATTAGAAATTGTCATTGAACCAGATCTGCAACTTATAAATGCATCAGCTGTGGCCAACCATGGCCTTCCTAGAATTAAGGGATGTCCCCCCAGCTTTGTTTTAGTTTGCAATACAACGAAATCAGCTGGATATTTCCAGGATTCAACTGAAATGAGCAGGTCTTCAACAACCCCTTCTGGCTTAATTGTGGAACGGTCAGCTAACTCTAAAATGGTGGGTGTATCTCTGATTGTGTTATTCAGCTGTAACAATTGTGAAGTTTCCAGAGTCATTATATTAATTGCTGCACCTAAATCTACCAAAACTCGGGGGATTACTGCTTTACCAATCTGAACTGTGACAGTAGGATGGCCAGGATCACCATATTTTACAGGAGGGGCTTTTCCGGACATTAATGCAGACAAGTCTCCCATCACATGTACTGTAAGGGGATCCTTGGTTTTCCTACCAGGTTTCTTCACACAAATATCCCTTAATGTTTTGGCATAAATTGGTACATCTTTTAATGCTTGTAAAAGTGGAATTTTAATATACAAATTTTGCAATTCCCCCATAAAATTAAAAGCAGGTGTTTCAGCTGTTTTGGTTAAAACCAAACGCTCGGGGAATGGAGGTTCTGTTAATTCAGCATTTTTGTTAGAAGGTGGTTGAGCTTCTTTTTGCTTTTCGGTTTCATTTTTATCTGAATCAGTTATATCATCAATAATAGGCTCTACTACTCTTCCAGATCTCAAGTGAATATCATTACATTGCATAGTAGGAAATATAGACTGATTCTGAATATCAATGACTTGCACAGCTTTATTATTGGGGTTAGGATTTGGTTGCGCAGGTAGTTGGGGTCTCATTTGGTTGTTTGGTGGGGCATTTGATGGCAGAGAGAGTGATTGTTGGAATTGAGGCATCTGATTTGGGTATGGAAGTGATTGATTATTCCAACTTGGGTTCCAAGGATTGAAAGGAGGTGGTTGCTGTGGAGGCCAAGGAGTCCACATTGAAGGGTCAACAAAGGGAGGGTTTTGCATTTGCATGGGTGGGAAATTCATTTGACTGAAAAGTGGATATTGCGTTTGGTTGAAGGGGGGGTAGCTTGTTTGGCCAAAAGCAGAATAATTGTTCCAACGATTAAATGGCATACCAGAGTTCGTACCTTGCCCTTTAGGTTGCCATTGTCTTCTTTGAGTTAACAGGTAGACTGCTTCAGCTTCTTCCTCTGTTGGCTGCATCGCTGCTTTTATCCCTGGTAGAGATGGACATTGTTCTGTCTCATGATCTTTCTCACAAAGGGTGCAAACTGGTACTTTATCTCTTGGACACTCCCTTAGTGGATGTTTATCTCTACATTTCGGGCAGTAAACAGCCAGAGTTGCTTCTGCCTCAGCCTGCTTCTTCTTAACCTGCAAAGTGTCAATCTGCGAAGCAAAAGAACTTAGCATTTCGGTTTTAAATTCTTCAAGCAAATTACCTATCTCTGCTCTTGTTGCTCCTCCATTGGCTGATTTCTGTACCCTTGAATAGGTGGAATCTCTTATTCTGTTTCTTGCAGCTCCCCTAGAACATCTTTTAGCAAGTTCACAAATCTCATCATATGATTCTTTAGATATATCTCCCTTAGCAAGCATATTTAACATATTTAAACAATCATCCCTTAAACCTCTAAGTAATATTGTTTTACGAATTTCCTTACTTATATCTGGATGATCGGATCTCTGTATGTTGTATTGCAATCTTTCGATGTAGTCCTCCAAGCTTTCATCCGATTTTTGTGCCATATTGAATAATTCATCCTTCTTCTCTCTTGTCCGGCAGTAGTCCTGATATTTAAGCAGAAATTTTTGTTTCATTTGCTCCCATGTTGTGATTACCTGACTCCCAAGGCTCATGAACCATCTCAAGGCATTCCCTTTTAAGGTGGCTGGAAACAGTTTCAACTTTTGAGCATTAGTAACATAATCATAGCTTCTGCATAAAATATCAAATTCAAAAAGAAACTCGTCAGGATCCTCAGTGGATAAACCATGAAAGTTAGGTAGGGCAGACAATGGGATATTTTTAATTGTTCCTGCAGGAAGATCACTGATGGGAAATCCCAAGGTAGAAAGAGAATTTTCATCCCTTCTTTCTTCTTCAGGACCTGTACGTCCTCCTCCAAAGAGGAGATTATCATTGTTGTCTTCCATTGTTGGTCCTCCTACTGCACTTTCTCGATCGTCAGAATCCTCTATTGGTTCTTCAATGTTTCCTACCGGTCGTCCAGCGCTTTCTACTATCTCCTCGATATGTTCTTCTATTCTGCTACTTTCCTCTGACTCTTCAGCGCTGACTGCTGGTTCTTCTGTATTTTCAGGACCCACAACTTCTTCTGTCTTGTAATCTGACTGAGGGGAACGCTGAAGTTTTGACTTCCGAGAACTCAATCTTTGTGATGATTCCGCCTTTGATACAATTTCGTCAATAAACGTTTTTCGTCCTCCCCAGCCCTTGCCACCTGCGCGGTTATTTTTCTTCTGGTTTCCTCGTCCTCTCATACAATCTGCACATTAGGAAAAATAGATAAATGCTTTTTGAAATCTATAATTACCTTCCCCGGCAACGGCGCCAAAATGTTGGTCGCTCTAATTGTTCTCACAATTCGAGCTCCACATAAATTGTCAACCCGAGAAGGTCTTTTTATTCCAAAGGTAATAGCGCACTGGATATGCTCAATTTCAAAAGCAGTTCAATGTTGTAGTAAAAGAAAGTCACACACATTTGTTAAATTCATCAATCTATCAATTTTCAGTCTACTTAATTAGAGCTGAAGTCAATTAACTTATAGCAGACACGATTTCTCTGTTACAGCAAAGGGAAATAGATGTATGAGAAAAGAAATCATTCAACCATAGCAGGAACAGGACCCTATTCCTTGGTGGGAACTTCAGCACCTGCTGCCTGGCACTAATCACACTGTAAAAGAAGTAACCTCAAGAGGTCAAGACCCTATTCCCAGGAACAGGAATCTTCAGCACTTGGCCTCTCGTTTCTAATCACACTGCAAGTAAAAGAAAGCAATCAATGGGAGCAAGACCCTATCCCTCTGTACAGGGATCTTCAGCACATGCTCTCATCATCCACTCGTGCAATCAATACATGTAGCGCTAAGAAACAGAGTATCACAAACCATGTAACTAGTGTTTCAGCAACAGAATTAAATACAATGCAAATACATAAGAAATAAACAACTACAGGAATAAAGGGGTGGATCTTGTGAGGAAGGCGGGCCCTTTCCTTCTCACAAGATTCCCCGGGAGAAAGAATTAAACTGGAACGCTCAAAACAAGTCTTTATTCATCTGTCAAGAAACTGATACATTACAAAAAGGAGACTAGCTCCTGTCTCACACAATGCTGTTCTATGAATTACAGTTCGATCCCCCCTAATGATGATGTCTCCTCTTTTTAAAGAGGAGACATCATTTACAATTTTACACAAGACCGAAGATCTCGATTCTGTTCTAAACAAAACTATTCTGTTCTTTCTTAAAAAGAGATACTGTTACAACCAAGACAACAGAAATGCTATATTCAAGATAATCCAGGTAACCGTATCTTCTGGCTGCTGCTATTATCCACAAAAAGTTCTTCCAGAATCGCAAAAAACGCATAGCGGGAGTTGCGTGCTTTGACGGCTGTTTCAGCAACTGCGTTAGCTGTTTCAGCAACGGGACCAGCTGTTTCAGCAACGGGACCAGCTGTTTCAGCAACGGAGTTGGCTGTTTCAGCAATGAAGTTCAGCTGTTTCAGCAACGACCGCTCGTTCCCAACAAGGCATATATTATCTGCGATCTTTGACTTGTGTTAGCAACAATGCACTTCAATAATTGATAAAATATAAGAGTATTATGGAATTAAATGTAAGACAGATTAACCATATAATAAAGAAGAGGTTTCCATATACCTTGGGATAAAGTGAATGAAAAAGACATTGAGGTTCATGGTTCTAAGGGTAAAGTGATGTCAAAATATATAACAAAAATGGTACATATTGGAGTCCTAACAACTAGCAAACAAATCTTCTGAAACAGAAAGACTTGACAAAATCTTGGAAAATTAGGGTATACGCGACTGTGTCAATACATAGTTGCATGTATACACGATTCAGCCCAAAGAAACCTGCATATACGTGGGTTCATATGGGGAAACTTGCGTACATACGCTATTTTAACCTAACAAAACTGCGTATATAACAGTTCACAAGAAAAAGCAAAAAAGAGGTCTGAAGAAACTGCTCAGACTTAAAGTCTGAGTTCCTACAGGAACAGACAAATCAGTTACAGCAAGAAGATCAATGGTTGAGCCCTGATTGGCTTAAATTAACCCAAACTAGGAACAACAATACTGTTGTCCTCATGGAGTCGCCAATTTTGTTGAGGGACTAAGTCCCCTAAGGTTTTGGGTCAACACCCTAGCAGAGCGAGGGTTATCTACAGTAAAAAAACAAGCATTCCACACAGCCATGATACTTAAAGAAGCAAACTACACGAAGAGAGGTGCACCTCGGGGTCCTTCGTTCGGGTAGATACAGCCAGGGTCCAAACCCTCTTGGAGTTCCTCTCGATCCTTGAACTTGAAAAATAGCCAATTCAAAGAAGCATAGCCATATATAGACAATGTATCATATAGAAATCGACTTCATAACTTATTGAAAGATGGTTAATTATACATTGAAACAATTATTCATATGTGAACCATAACAATAACATCATATGCATAAAGAAGATTGATTTCGGGAACAAGACAAATGTTTCTTTATTGCAGATAACTAAAACAAAGCAAGGAATGATATCACCTGAATCTTCCTCTTGCTGGCTCCAAGCAGAACCGTCCTCCGGGTCCGTCCAATCCCAAGTCTTCAAAGGGCTCCTTCCATGACTCACACAAAGATATCTTAACTAGTGAAATGACATCATAAATCAAGGAAACAAGGGTTTCCTGTAGTGGGGGAAGTGCTGGAAGCACAGGGATCTTCAGACTTGATCAGGGATAATCTCAGCAGAGTAATTCTCTCTTCTCTCCTCCCTAAGGCCTTCCAATTGAATCCTTTTTATACTTCTCCCAAAGTAATATTTAAGTTGGGAATTCGTTGGGAACAGTTGGGCCACAGGCACTAATAGGTAATCAACATGTAAAACCCAGGATCTCTGCCTGAAATTGAGGAGATTTAATTTTTTTTAGTGTTTTAAGACATATACGCAGGTTGGGTATACATTGACCCGCGTACACATGCATTTAGCTCATGGAAATGTCGCGTACAGGGATTAAAACACTGTTTTTTAAGTATTTGGACCAAGTCTGCAAGGAGGGGTTGCCCTAGGCCATAAATGCAGCATCACAAATATCAAGGGTGAGATTTGGAGCCATAACACACCACATCGCAGGCCACTATTGACATCGACGAATCTGAAACAGAGTGCACCAACATAGAGGTAGAGATAGAGGATGAAGAGGAAGGGGGTGCAAACTTGGAGTCCCTTTTCATTGTTAAAAAGAGGCAAAAGTGGAGTTCTACGGGACCTTGAAAAATGCAGAAATTTGACAAGTTTGTGAGCGTGACATCGATGGTCCTCACAAAGGGCAACCTAGATGAAATCAATGATGTGGTAAGCAATGCCACGGAAACAATTTGGACCCACATCGAGGACCAATACTATCAGACACTGGATAAGGTGCAACAGGGCCTGAGGGAATTCAAGTGAGCTTGAAGCAAGTGAGCCTGAAGCAAGCGAGCAGGTCAGTCTTAGCAGTAGAGATCACCACTGACCTCCACATAGTACAGAGGGATCACTACACGTTGAGACTTCAGAAGATAGAGCACACCTATTGCACTTGAAAAAATTGAAGCTGAACCTTGCGGCGCTCCCTATTCAGACACTACATGAGCTGCATCAAGGACTATCAGATGAGCTCAGGTTTTGGGAACAATGAGCACTACTGGCGATCATCAAAGTAAATACCAACAACCAGCAAATGTTCGGGGAAAAGGCGCAGGCATTTAGGGAGCGAGAAGTGGTTATTACGCATAGTCAGCAGCTGGACACAGCAATAGTGCAGGCCTACAGTGAGCTTCCCGAGCTCCAGATTCTAGTGGAAGCGGTCTCCGCAGAGAAGATCCAGAAGTTAGCTACCATGGTAAAAGAATCAAAGGAGGAGATTGGCAAGGTTCTTTTTGAGCTGCAGCTGCAGATATCTGAGCTTCAACTTAAGTTGCACCTAACTACTTCCCCAGAAGTCAGAGGGTAGCGTGAGGCTCTTATAAAAAAATACATGACAACACTGGAAGATGTAGTCAAGGATTGCAGCCAATTGTTCAAATAGACCATGGAGATGTGGACCTCACTGTAGGAGGATCCACACTTACATAAGATTGAAACAAACATCCGGGAAAAACAAAGGCAGTTCGATGAGATCAAAGTTATAGCACGAACCTTAGCACCAGTGAAACGGTTCACCAGATTACAAGAGGGGAAGTTTATCCAGACTGAGATTGATGAGTTTCGTCGAAAGGCGTCCATCATATCCTCAAGGACATAGCCTTGGGCAGACAAGGCAATCCATCCCTCTCAGATGATGTAGAGCAAGTTGAAGGCTATGTAACAGACACAGAGAACCATGGGCCTTGTAGTTGAAGGTCCAACTGCAGAGAAATTGGTTGAGGAAGTTCGTCGGGCCGTTGTACAAGGAACGAAAGACCTTCAATAATTGAAGACAAAGTTTAGTGGTATGCAGGAAAAGATCAAGGCAAGACCAGCAGAGTAACTCGGGACCAGTCCCAACTTTGTGTTGTGGTCCTGTTGGGACAAGATCCCCTGGGGTCAGTTTTCTAAAAAGTATTGTAAAGTCTCCGCATTTTGAGGAGCGGAGCACGCAGGTCGATATGAGTCAAAGGGGCTTGAGGAAGGTCAAATCCCCTTAGTTTTCTAGAAGTTAAGTTGTTTTGTGACCTGCCCATGTTATTGTAATGAAGAAAGATATAAAAGGAGTCATAGAGGGTCATAGAAAAGTCATTCGGGATAGCGAAGAGGATAGATAGGCAAGTTTTGGGTTTGTATTATCAATTCTATACTTGGATGAAGGGGAAGGCTCCTGCAACTAAGTGCGCAGAGACCTTGGTAAGTCTGTAGTTCAGTGCGCGTGCCCCTGCAGCTGTGTGCACAGGGTTTGAGAGAATCTGTAATTGAATATCTAAGCATAATAAAGGTTGTTTTGGAGCATTATCTCTGTATCTGTGTGTTAATGTTTACTTCTGAATTTACTGTATATTCGCTCTGTTTACTGCAATTTATCATGAAACATACTTAATAGATGCGCGAAAGGGTTATATATGTTTGTTTACATGTTGTTATGAATATTTAGAACTATCAGGGAAGAGCTTGAATATGTTATCTATAGTTCCTATAATTTCCGAATTTTAAGGGTTAGGGGCTGCGAAGGTTAGAATACATCCCTAAGAGTAATATAAACGCATCACATTGTCCTTTGGATGCAGAAACCTGGTTCTAACATCCCCTAATACTGCCTCGGGTGAGACCGCAGCCTATGCTACACGGGTTGTTGATAAAAGGGCCGGTAGTCTAGGTTTTGTTGGTTAGCGCAGCTAACTTTGAACCTGGGACCAAGCCCCCTCAAGCCAACACTCTGCATTGTGGAGAAGCCAAGGTTCGTCACAATACTCTCCAATCCATTCTCTAAAAAATTCCTAGCAAAATCTTGGCTCCCAAAAGCTTTTTTATGAGTTATGAGGTTCTATATATAGCAAAGGGTGGGGTGACCCTTGACATTCCCCTTTAACTCTTGGACTACCCTCATGACTCTTCAAATTCATTACATATAACTCTTTACATTACATATGGTTGTTTTCATTCCACTAATAACACTTGGAATTTCACTTTACATTACATTTGATCATAACATACACAGCTCATAGTAGTGAGGTGACAGGGACAACTCATAACACAACTCGACATGACACTATTGACATGTACTAGTTGATTGTGATGCCCATGTCAAGTTGTTGCACTGCTAAGTGATGGATGTGTCCTTGAATGTACTTTGTCTTCACCTCCACATAACTTGGTGCCACAGGGTCTTCAATGGTCTTCGTCTTTGCAAGATGGTTCCATGCATGTGTTTCTTTCGCTTGTTGCTTGATGTGCTTCATTCGTTCGTCCAGTTGCAAGTATGTCTTCTAGCATGTGCGCTCCTCCTTCATCTTGTTCGTCGTCTCACCATGATTCATTAGTGTACTTGTCATGCAATTCACTCATGATGGGATGACATCAAATCCAAAACCTCCTAGTCTAGCATGATGATTTTTTCTCGTGTTTCGAGTCCATGTGATCGGGAGAGAGAGGACAAGACATTGAAAGTACACAAAGCATAGCTTAGGCTGAGATGAAGGGCTCTGGAGTACTATCGGGAAAAAATGTGCAGAGGTCACTGGGAGTCATATTTATGCAATTTGGGACAATAGTGACAGCTACAAGGTGGAACCCATCTTGGCTAAACTACGTAGTTCCTGGGACGAAGACAAGGTAGGGTGTCTGGGGGAATTGTTGGACAGTTTTGCGCAATTTTCAGGATGAGGACTAAGCAGGTCATCCAGGGTCTAGTTGGGATTCTACGCAATTTCTCTGAGGAAGATAGAGTGTATAGTAGGAGGCAATGGCAAGAAATTCTACGCAATTTTCCAAAGCAAGGCATGATCAGGCTGCAAGGAGCTGTTGGTCACAATTGCGCAATTTTTAGGGACTGTGTGAGACAGGTAGCAAGGGCCTTCCCATCATGACTACACAGTTTCTGGAATGAGTGCAGAGCGAGGAAACACAAGGTGTACCAATCAAAATTGTGCAATTTTTAGGGTCATAGCAAAATAAGCCA
The DNA here is from genome assembly GCA_031772625.1 of Pinus tabuliformis. Taxonomy (NCBI): domain Eukaryota; kingdom Viridiplantae; phylum Streptophyta; class Pinopsida; order Pinales; family Pinaceae; genus Pinus; species Pinus tabuliformis. The sequence continues at coordinate 5,574,641 of CM062819.1, forward strand.
GCAGGGGAGGCCTAATAGACAGGCATGAGAAATTTCTGGGGACAGTGCAGAGTAAGGCAGCAGAGGCCTGACTCAGCATGACTACGTAGTTTCTACAGGTAGTGAAGGGGAGAAAGTTGGGCATGTCTCCGTATTTTTGGAGAGAAGTGCAGTCCCAGTCATAGTTCGGTTCATATTTCTGGTGGACCAAAGGGAGGCTTGATGACTGATCTTCCGGGAAGCACAGATTGGATCAGGCTTGGAGACAACTTCTGCATAGTTCTAGGAGATAGACATCTTGCTCACTTCCAATATTATGCAGTGCACCTTCCTCGGAGGACAGCATCGAGCACTGCGCAGTTCTGGGCAGCAGTGCAGCTCAGTCGGGGTTTGGTTGAAGGAGGTTGTACAACCAGGTAGATTTTCAAGAAAATGGCTAAGTATCAAATGTAAGTGAACCTGTGTAGATGTGACATTGTGATCAAACTTAGCATGACTTGACGACAGGACACCACAACCAATAAGACAAGCATGTACTTAGTGAGATTGTCTTAAGGTTAAGAGCGACAAGTGAAACACATGAGATAGACCTTCGGATGACTGTAATGACACTTGCGTGACAATGCTTACAGGTTTGTGTGTGAGTGCAACGTGTGTTCACATAGCTAAGACAACCCAGAAATGCAAAGACAAACCTTTGAAATCACCAGAACACTATCGCAAGCATGGCACAACAATCAATATGCCAAAGACGACAGTTGGTCCAACAAGAGAAAAGGAAGCAAGACATGTAAAGGAAACACATGGAATGACATTCAGTGTTTGCAAACATGCATGTTATTGAAGGCATAGTTATATGGCGATGATCAATAGTACTTCAAGCTACACTAAGAGATGTACTTCAAAAAGATGTACTTTACTTACCATACTTACCCTCTAGATGGATATGCATCTGACGGAGTCTGCATGCGGTCCCAGCATTTTGTCATAACTCAGTTTCTTGGTCTTTCTCCTCAACTCCTTGAGAGTCATCTAACATGTCATCTTTCCCTGTGGTCACTGAGAGATAAACCTACAAAGTTTCGGCGGGAAGTGACAGCTGTCGAGATGAGGCCCTGGGAGGCCCATGTACACAGCTTCTGAATGCATGACAGACTGGGTAGTTGAGGGACAATGCTGCAGAGTTTCTGAATGTAAGGCACCACTGCAAGTTGGGTCCCGGGAGGACACATATGCACAGTTTCAAGTTGCAAGACAGACTGGGGAATAGAGGGACAACACTGCGCAATTTCACGAGACAGTGTGTTCTAGATGAGGGAAGGAAACTGAAGGAAACCACTGTGCAGTTTTGGATGCCAAGGGAGGCTGGGGTCTTCGTGCATTGTGCAAATCCAACAAGCAAGGGAAAAAACTTGAGGGTTGCAGAAGCAAAGTGTGCAATTCCAGAAATCTTGATGAGGCTAGGTTGCTCAGGAAATTAGCTAAGTGTGTGATCAATGAAACAGATGCAAACAGTGGTTAAACTTGACTATGATCACAAACACTTAGTGATACAACATAGACCATCCAGAACATATTAAACACACTTTTCTTGATGCAACAACCTTCGTGACAAGAGTGCATGAAGTGAGTGTGAAACATATTTGTTAAATGAGAACAACCCATATGCACAAAGATTTCCCCTTGAAGCAGAACAAACTTCCCTTTGCATGACAAACGATAATCCCCATGCCCAAATATGACACATGTTGCCTAAATATGAGAACGTGAACAACTCTTAAGATCAAGGAGGGGGTTTTATATCATCAACTTAACAATAAGTGACCAAGGAATGATCAAACACGAGATCCATGGTAGGCTCTAAAATTTGCATGCTAGCCAAAATTTTAGAGGGTGGTTGTAGCCACTACAACATTGGCGACACACTAGTATAACTCCAACTCTCTGTATGGACCTTATATCATGAAAGAGATTCTAACCTCTCCGGAAGTATCGTACGATTCTTTGATCGTCATGGCTTCCTCACTAGCTTGTGTGAAATATGTAGTCCCTACCATTCTCTTGATCGGTCGGCACACATACCAAGCCAATTCAACTGATTTGTTTCAATTGGGGATAACGGGTATATTGATGCACAAGTAATATGACTATCAAAGTTTTAGTTTCGTCTCTGGTGTTGCTCCACTGCCAACAGGACTGAATAGTACCCCGGCAGAGTCATGTAGGAACACAAGCATCACTCCACTGCCAACGAGCCTGGACAGTACCCCGATGGAGTTACTTGCATCACCTCTCTGTGCAAGAAGCCTTTCTCTTCTTTCGCCTTCTTTATTTTTTTTTTTTTCATTTTTTCATCTTTCAAAGAACTGCACATAAGCACTTATTTATTTCAGAGGCGGAAGAGGAATCCTGACTTATTGAGAGTGGAAGAGGTTATCCCTTCAGAGAAGTATGTTATATATACCTCTTACATACTTGTTAAGGTTTTCCCCCTCGCCTTACTTTACTTGATTGAGTTGACAAGGGTTAACCCAAAAAGCCAATTAGAATAGGTGGTGCTAGTTAAAAGTGCAAGCGTTGTGTTTTCACCAAGATTCACACTGAATATAACGTATTTTCCATCAAGGTATCATCGATTGAAGACAACAAGCTCTTCATAAAGAGAGAGGAAAACAAATAACCAAATGTTGATAGTTGTACAAGTCCTCTTATATTTTCCTGGCTTATCTCAAGAGCCAAACATGGTTTCATGTGAGGCTAACCTATAGGTGTAAACAAGCAAACTAAAACCAAACAAAGGGAAAAAGTAAAGTGAAAGAAAAACAAGTAAGCAAAGCAAGCAAACAGTAAGCAAAGCAAGAAAACCAAAACAAGCAAAGCAAAAATGCAAACAAAGAAAACAGAAAAGAAAACACTACTCCTACTCCTAAACTAAACAGTGCATGGATTTGCTCACGTGAGGGCATGGTTAACAAGAAAGATAAGCATGTAAACCAGCAAACAAAAAATATAAAACAGTGAATACCAACACGCTCTGAGTTTAACAGCGTCCATAGAAAAGAAAAGAGTAAAAGTGCGAAATAAGCATTATGCAAACCTATCATGGTTATGCAACACACTGCACGCAAACGATAAGCACGTACACTCTTTTGACCATGACTAGTGAGAAAATAAGAAAAAGAAAGACAATTTATGTTTGGCATGAGTGCTCGTTGTGTAAGACTCATCCAATGCATGGGCGATAGGATCGTGTGGTGCTAGTGGAGGGAGTGAAATCTGTGGATGAGATTGATCTTGAATGCACACATGAGAGTGATGAGGAGTGTTGGGTTTTTCAATAGATTTTTGATCGGAAGTGGAACTGACCTCAGGACAGCGAGGGCCTAACATAACCATTAGTGCAGGCTAAAGTGCCTTGATGACCTGAGGGGTTTCCACTTCATCAATAGATATACCATCAAAGACCAATGGCTTAGAAAGATCAACAACGAGTGAATCAACATCATGATCGAATGAAGGAGTAAAGAGATCACGACAAACACAATAAAAAATTTCAAGATGTTCATCGGCATCCTCATGATCTGACAAATGATGTAGAGGTGTTGATGAGAAACAAGAATATTCACCCTTTGCGTTTCCAGAAATGATAGATGAAAGATTGAATGGATTTTCCATTAAATATGTGTCCTCTCTGCAATGTAATGACAAACTCACACCTGGTGTGTCCCGTGAATGATCAGAAGTAGAAACATCCAGCGATGAGTTTTCACGAGGAAAATCAAAAGTGGAAGAATCACAAGAGGTATCAGGATAGAGTGGATGAGGCACGGATGGAAGGTATTCATCCTTCACCACGAGTTCTTCTTCAAATTCATGCAGACACTCATCATGAATAACAGCGCAAGTTGGCGACACAACATCAACTTCTTCGACTAATTGATCCTTATGAACATAATATGTGGAGTCTGGAACGGAAAAACACAACACAGTATAATCTGGAGGATCAATAGAACCAGAAGATGGAGTTTCGGAAGACAATACAACATGAAAACCAATGGGCTTGCAAACCAAATCTGTGCAGATCTCCAGAATAGGTGGGGTGGGACGATGCGACAATTCAACATATGTGCGTGCACCTTCTCCCATCTCGCACTATGGAGCTAGAGTTTTTGGATGAGAAGAGTATGGATAGTGACTTGTGACAGTGACCTTGTCCATCTTAGATTTGCCAGCTCTAACACCGAGGTATGCCGGGAGGGGTTCGAATGATTCTAAGATTTGCGAATTTTCAAATATGTGAAGAAGATACTTAAATCTTCAATCGAGAAATTCCCAATCAATTTCATCTTCAGGGGGTAGAAATGCAAGATTACAAAAACGTGTGTGAAATTTCTCATCAACTTAAGCTGTGTCGAGGTCCGGTTGAAGGATGTTGTCTGGTCGGGTAGATGTTCAAGAAAATGGCTAAGCGTTGAAAGTAAGTGAACCTGTGTAGACGTGATATTGTGATCACACTTAACATGAGTCGACGACGGTGTTAGTGTCAGTCTTTCCAGCCTTCCTCCAGTGATCAAACATGCTCTTACAAAGTGATTTTAAGGTGTCAAGGTCAAATTTTATCATTTCAGTGAGTCTTCAAGTAAAATTTGGTCACTAGCTATTAGGAATAGGGCTTGTTTTCACTCCTTTCAAAGTTGTCCAAATGTCAGTCCATGTCACCATTCAGCTGAGTGTACCATCATTCAGAGGGTTGTCATCATCATGTCAGGTTTCAATGGGTCATTTTACACCTTGTTCATGCTTCAGTTGCGCCTAGGCAAGGTTCATTTCCCTCTCCTAGGGTTTTGAAGGCAATTTATCTTGGATGGTCAAATCATTAGCAAAAATTGTATCCAGATGTTCATACACCTTCCCCTATCCTTAATGTACCTTATTAAACACTTCCCATCACTGAGATCCCCCAAATTCCTCATTTTCGCACAAACCCTAGTTTCTTGCTACAACTTGACAATTTTCAAGGCTAGGCCTGTGTTTTTCCCTTTTTCACCCCTTCCCCTCACTCAATTTCTGAGATTACACTTTCCCCTACTTCCTAACATCCCTCCCTACTTCCCAAAATTTCCTCAAGAATTTAGAAGCTCCCTATCCCCTTCATTTCGCTTCATTTCGACAAATCTCTTGTTCCACACATTGGGGTAGGTTTCACTCAAATGATGTTTTTGAGCAAGAAAAGATGAATTTGGGAAAATTGAGAGAGTTTTTTGTCCACCATAGGCAAAATAAGAAAAACCTCCTTCACTTTTTACACAGGTGTCATGGTTTTAGAGAAATGTCAAAAATACAATTGCCTCGAGAGAATTGATGCACCTCTGAAGTGACCTTGGGAAAATCAAGTTTTGTCCTAACTTGGTCAACCAAATTACTTTCTTAATGAGTAAAATGATAACTAGACACAAATATATTTCTAGTGAGCTATCATGAGCTCAATTTGGAGTTGAGGAAGGCATTCAAAAGTTGACTGTAACAGCACTCTGACTTTAGGCAGCCTCATTTGGCACATTTTGACCAGTCTTGGGAGATTTGATTTTTGATAGGGAAAATGAACTCCAAATTGAAAAATTCAAACTGGGTTAGAAAGTAGACTCAAAGGACTTTCCAACGATCTATCCTGCACCTAATTTGGACACCGGGAAGGCCTCCAAAAGTCTCCTACAAAAAATGCTACGCACAGGCTCTATGCGCAGCGCCTCAAGCCCAATGCGTCGCGCCTTCTCTGTGCGCCGCGCCACCTGACACACGCTTTTGCTAGGGAGCTCCAAATTGAAAAATGTTTAAATTTTTGGATTTTTCATGAAAAATCATGGTTTTTGGTGCATGGCCAAGAAATTTGGGCAAGTTTTGAGTCCTCGGGAGGTCAAAAACACTCAAAAAATGAACTCACTGCCCCTATTTTGACACACAGGAAGTAGTCTTAGGTGATTGAAGTTTTGGAGGTGAAAATGGGCATCAAATTCAGAAATTCCACTTGGGTTGAAATTAGATAGGCGGGGATTTCCAAAAAGCACACTTGGGCTCAATTTGAACTTCAGGAAGTGCCTCAAAATCAGCTCCAAAGTGGTGCGACGCATACAGATTTTGGCGCGGCGCACATAGGATTTTTGCTCAATTTTTCACCTTCCAACTCAGAAATTCGGCCAGTTTGACTAGTCTTGCTTTGTGATGTAATTTTTGATCTATCTTGATGTAATTGGATAAACATGATGTAATTTTGGCACTTATTTACTTGTTCTAGAGGATTCATTCACTAAAAAGTGAAAATTTAATGAATGAATCAGTTTCCTACCTTATAGAGGCAAGTTGTTTTGATTGCCTAAATTTTAGTGCTTTGTTTAGAATTGGTTGAAACAGCTCCAAGAATGATGAGCTCAACCCCTAGAGGCGAGGGAATGGGTTGGGATAGTCTATATCATGTAATTCCTAAGTCATTTTCAGGGTTGGACACTTGGGATTGCTTTGGCATATCATTGTACATTCTATCTCTGCATTTTTGGCTAAGGAAAGACCAGGGTTTTGCAGCATTGTTTGGGATCCATGTGGCTTTATGTTTTTATGGTGTGCTTCTCTAAGTAATTGTAAGTTCATTAGTGTTATGTGTTTTCCTCTCTTTTCTTCTGAATTTGAACAAATGAGTGATTAAGGTGGAATTCATTAACTGTTATGCTCTGCCTTTGAATTTGTTTAAATTTCCTGTTTTCATCTGTTTAAGGAGAATTCTTGAGACACACTTGCTCTCCTTAGCTCCACACCAGTCCGATCTATTCATTCACTCAATTTAAAGCATCAAAATGATTGCCTTCCTTGCCTCAATCAGAACTCTGCAGAAACTGTGCCTCATCCCCGAGCCCAATTTAACTTTCCCTGTTTCCAACACAAAACCCTCAAAAACTCAAATCAAATCCTTTGAACTTAATACCTAGCCTAAAATCAGTTGCTAAATCAGTCATCTCGAGCCCCATCACTTGTCTTTTGCCGAGATCGACCCGGAGAGAGCCCTCTCTTGTCCTCGTAGGGCTAGCTACGAGGCTGAGTGTGGTTTGATGTGGACCTAGAACCTTGTCTTTTCAGCTTGAGACACATCTAGGCTCTAACAGATGGGACACCACAAACCAACAAGACAATCATGTACTCAGTGAGACTGTCTTAAGGTTAAGAGCGATACTTGAGATAGAACTTTGGACGACTGTGATGACACTTGCGCAACAGTGCTTACAACTTTGTGTGTGAGTGCAACAGGTGTTCACATAGCTAATGCAACCCAAACACACAAAGAAAAACCTTCGAAATCACCAGAAAAAGATCGAAAGCATGGCACAACAATCAATATGACAAAAATGACAGTTGGTCCAACAAGCGAAAAGGAAGAAAGACATGTAAAGGAAACACACGGAATGACTTTCAGTGCTTGCAAACATGCATGTTATTGAAGACAAAATTATATGACAATGATCAACAATACTTCAAGCTACATTAAGATATGTACTTTAAAAATATGTACTTTACTTACCATACTTACCCATCCGGCGGAGTCTACATGCGATCCCAGTCCTTTGTCATAACTCAGTTTCTTTTTTTTCTCCTCAAGTCCTTGAGAGTCATCGAGCATGTCATCTTTCCCTATGGTCACTGAGAGATACATCTGTGCAGTTTCAGCGGACATTGACTACTGTCGAGATGAGGGCTTAGGAGGCCCATCTGCGCAGTTTCAGCGAACATTGACTGCTACCGAGATGAGGGCCTAGGAGGCCCATCTGCACAGTTTCTGAATGCAAGACAGACTGGGCAGTTGAGGGACAATATTGCGTAGTTTCTGAATGCAAGGCATCGATGTGATATGGGTCCCAGGAGGACACATCTGTGTAGTTTCAAGTTGCAAGACAAACTGGGCAGTTGAGGGACAACACTACGTAGTTTCAAGAGAAAATGGGTTCTGACTAAGGGAAGGAAATTGGATGAAACCATTGCATAGTTTTGGATGCCAAGGGAGGCTGGGGTCTCTACGCATTGCACAGTTCCAGTAGGCAACGGAAAAATCTTGAGGGTTGCAGAAGCAAAGTGTGTATTTCTAGAAAGGTAGATGAGGCTAGGTTGCTCGGGAAACTCGTTAAGTGTGATATTGGTGAAACAGATGTAAACAGTGATAGAACTTGACTATGATCACACACAAACACTTAGTGATACAACATAGACCATCCAGAACATATAAAACACACTCTGCTTGATGCGACAACCTTTGTGACAAGAGTACATGAAGTGAGTGTGAAACATGTCTGTGTAATTAGAACAACCCATACGCACAAAGATTTCCCATTGAAGCAGAAAAAACTTCCCTTTGCATGACAAATGATAATCCCTGTTACACAGTAATTTGTCACTGTCTCCCTGTCAGTCTCCCTACTGTGTCATGAATTCCAATTGATCATGGTCATGCTCTCTAATCTGGCCAAATGACCCACTTTGCCAAAGTTTTTTTCATCATCGTGACTGTTATTAAAATAACCGCGCTGACTGGCGCCTCATAGTGCAACGAATGCGCTGCCAGCGCGGAAGCACACGGGTTTTCCGCGCTGGTCGAATTTCATGAGCCAGCGCATCCTATGTTTGTATTAAGTCGCGCTGACACAACTTTCTCCATTATTAAGATGTGATGTCAGCGCTCCAATGCAGTTATACACTCGCGCTGATCCAGTTTGGGCGAGTTTGTTCTAACAGCCAGCCTTCCAGATGACTCCAGACCTGGTTGTTGGCCTTGTAAATATCGCCCTCCCTTCTATGGCATGTCTGTTCGTCATTTGAGCCACCTTCCTTGGAGATAAGCTCATCCTCCCACCATTCATGGAGACTCCTTCTCCTATTTAAACCTCTACCATTGCCATGAGTAGCTAGTTTGGATAGTGTGGAGTTGATAGTGCTTAGAGTGCTGCTGCTAGTAGGTAGTTGGTGTGACTAGTGTGAGATTGCTAGAGCTTAAGGAAGGTTGTGGAGTGTTGCTTGTGTGAGAGAGAGTTCTTGTCTTGGGAGATCTACCTCCAAGGGTGAATGCTTAAGAGACTTGCTGGCTGGACCCTCTTGGGAAGGATTCAACGTCAGAACTTTGGTTGTACTCTTCTCTGTTATTGATTAATAATAGATGACTACTATTATGGTTCCACTCTCATTTGTCTTTGTAATGGTTAATGTGAGTTACGTCCTTTCTGACTGATGTATAATTGCTTTTATTAGATTTCACGCTTGTGTTTGTCTTTCTCTTCGTGTGTGCAGGTATCTATTCACGGGGATCGTGGAGGATCGTGACCGGCCAAAGCGAAGGAGCGAGAGCGGCATCTCTTCATCAAACAATAGCGTTGGAATCCAAGTAGGTGTTCATTGCCTACCTTTTATTTGCAATTAGGAACTTGCATAGTAGCATTGACTGATTGTTGCTAGACCCATTCTGGGCTAGTAGGGATCGCCTCTATCCGTAGAGGGGATTTACCTCTCCAACAATTTGGCGACTCCGCTGGGGAGCTGGCCTTTGTCTCTTTTTGTTCATTCTTGTTTTGAGTTTGATTGTTACTCTCTTTTCAAAGATCAGGGGTTAGTCCTCTGTTTTAACCTTCCCGGTTCAATCTGGGAGGTGCCTTAATTGTTTAAAGAGTTATTGCCTTGGTTTGGGAGCTTTTGGCTTGTTTGTGCTTGTTTTTTAGCCTCAGCGCGGTTTATATCAAAACAGTCACGCTGACATCGCATAGCTGTGTCTTTGACTTCGTGGTCATCGCGCTTGTACACTTAACAGTCGCGACGATTCTGAAAAACGAACCAGCGCGACTAATCCGTGTGCTTCCGTGCTGACAGCGCTTTGTTGCTACGCGTGACTTCTGGTCAGCGCATTGTTGCTGAGTGTTACCCGCGCTGATCCTGTAGAATTCAATTTGTTTCAAATTTGCTTCCTGAGCCTGTTGGTTTGACTATCCCCTACTCTTTCCACCTGGTTTATGACTTGATTTTTATTGTTTGAACTGTGAAGCACTTGCTTGCGAAGTCTTGTCGGGCGGATCTTGTTTTGTGTCCTGTGACCTGGTGTTATCATCCCGTTTTCGCTGGATTGACTTTGTTTTATCACTCGTTCACAAAGATTCGTTGCTACTTGCCTTTGCTATTGCGAAAACCTTCCTCTTTTGCTTTCTTTGCTTGGTTGTTTAGGTGATTGTCATTGAACCAGTCCTCGGATTGTTTCGATTACTTCTCACTACCCAGACACGGATTACAATTGCTTGGGTTCAACCAGCTCTTTTCACGCTTGTTGTTTTTTTCATTGAGTGATTTTATTTCTCTTTACTCGGTGTTGCTGTCTCTCAAAATTCATTTTAAGTGCATTGTGCCATTGAAAAAAAATCGAACTAATATCTTTTGCATTCAATATTTAATGAGAAAAAGAGCATTTCATTGATTTGTGTTCTCAAAAGAAAAGTCTCATTTCTTTGCCACTAGCTGCATTAGATTGTTTGATTGATTGAGTTAATTTTGTTTGATTGAAAACTCTTAACCCTCTCATAGTTAGAATTCATCGAACGAAATGGTATTCTTTGGCATGTAGTTTGCATCTAGGTAATTGTGAGAGATCACATGATAGGGCCTGAAACCGAAACTTAATTCAAGATCAACCATAAAATAAACCGAATAAACTAAAAACGCATTGGAACTTAACGCAAACATCTAGAGGTCTAGGCTAGCGACGTGTTCCAGCGTCTTTAAACATAGTCACTATTGTTTCACATTACGGTTGGGTGATTCCTCCTTCTATGACTCGATAGTGGTCTAACACAAATTGTGCTCCCACGTACCATCGCGTATATAGGGAGACCCCACTAGGCTTTTATCCTTGATCCATAGGAAGCCAAGTCTGCCGCCCTGCGAACCGTAACGCACCGAACACAGCATTCAGGAAGATTGACTGCAGTACGGAAAGTCCTTGGTTCTCATACGATTGCCAAGGTGTATAAGCAGTTTTACGGATTGCTTGGTAAACCCTTTGCCTAGAGTCTCCAGAGCAGTCACTTTTGATCCTTTTCGGACTCCCTAAAAGAAAAGGTGCCAGTGAGCGTCTTGTCACTTCGTGCTCATTAAACATTCGAAGGAGACTAGAGTCATCTTTTCGTCCTTTTCTCGACTCTTGAAACATGAAAAGGTCAAGTTTAGTTCCTGTGTCTTAAAAATTTATTCGGCCACGATAACATCACCTGGTTAGATCTTGTGTGCGTTAGTTTGAGTAGGGTCCTTTATCGTTAGATTCCTTTAGGTCTTGTGTGGGGTTTGTCATCCTGGCTGACCCGTCAACTCCCGTTCCAAGTGATCAAGGCTCTCCATCTTCTGCTGCTCCTGAGGTACCAGTTGTAAGCGATACTCTTCCTGTTATCCCGAGTATCCAACCTATCAACTCACGTGCCCCAGGCGACGAAGATTACGAAGAAGATTGGAACCCTATCTGGGAGCCTGACGAGGACGATATTCCTGTTACCCCTCCTGGTGTTTCGTCTCCGATGTCTACCTCCCACATGGATGAGACATCTCCCAGCGCAAGTGAGACACCTGTGGTGTCGAATGTCGACACTCCCATCCCAGCTACTTCTCCACTCCCCCCGCGTTATCAGTCGCTAAGGGATAGAGTAGCTGCCAGGACTCCTGCTACGACTATGTGGGATCCTCATGTCATTCCCACCACGGAACCCTTTGTTTCACAACCCCATACTACACCTGTTACCTCAGTTCCCACGAATCCAACCGTTTGTGTAGCATACTCGACTCCGGTCGTTAGTGCCGTGACAACATCTTCATCTACGAACACTGGTGCTGGTCCCTCTCACGGTCAAGTGAGTAGTGGCCAGCCGGAACTCTCGCCTAGAGTCGTCGACCCTGCACAAAGTGCTCCATCCTCTTCTGGTCCTGTTCCAGGAGGGGGGCCATATGATGCCTATGGGCAAGCTGTTCAGGACCCGAATGCGCAAGGTCCACTCTTTTATTACGATTCTACTGGTCAATATCTCCAGTTCACTCAAACCGTGCCTCTTCAACCTTTCGTTGAGGTTTCGGTACCGTTATCCATTGCTTGGGACTCCAGTACTCATTCTTTTCATGGGGGCCAGGCAATCCCTGCGCAGCCTCAAGGACCGCCTAATCAAGGCCAGCCACCTTATGTGCAAGCCCCCCAAGGGCAGCCACTTTATGGCCAGTCTTACCCAGGACAATCTGGGGGCCCACAAGGACAACCCTATCAGGGACAACCTTCGGCCGCTGGTGGTCCATCGTTTTCCTATCAGGGTCAACCTTCTGGTTATCCAGGGCAACCTGGTACCCAGCAAGGTTACCCGTCTGGGCAACCAGGATAGCCTTACATCCAACAAGGCCAACCTGGTCTCCAGCAGGGTTATCCCTCTAGACAAGCTGGGCAAACTTATAATCCTCAAGGTCAACCAGCAGTCCAATAGGGGTATCCTCTTGGGCAAGGGGGGTAACCCTACGTACAGTAGGGTCAACCCACTGCTCAGTCTAGTCATCCTTTTGGGCAAGAGGGGCAACCCTACGTACAGCAGGGCCAACCCACTACTCAATCTATGCATCCTTCTGGGCAAGGGGGGCAACCCTACGTACAGCAGGGCCAACCCACTGCTCAGCCTGTGCATCCTTCCAGACAAATGGGCCAGCTTTCTACGCAGCAAGGCCAACCCACTGTCCGTCCTAATCATCCTTCTGGACAGGCTGGCCAACCTCAAGGTCAACCGGCCATCCAGCCTGCTCGGCCATTTGTTTCGCAAGGACAACCCTTGATTGCTCAAGGACAACCTGGCACCCAGCAAATACGTCCTTCTGGGCAAACAGGTTTATCCCAAACTCAACCAGGCCAACCTTCCGGCCAGATGATCCAAGCCCAACCGGTTCAAGGACATTATTCTGGACCCCAAACTCAAATGGGTTATCAAACGCAAGGCGGGCCACGGCCCTAACCTTCTTACCAAGCGCAACCTTCTTATCAGGCTCAGTATGGAACTCAGCAAATGTATGGCTACCAGCAACCCCAGGGGCAAACCCAGTTTACCCCTCATCAAAATTACCAACAGATGCAGGTCACTCCTTACCAAAATTATCAGTATGCTGCACCTGCAGGTCAAGTTGCTAATCCATGGGGTGCTAGGGGGCAGACCCAGGGTCAACTGTCTGCATATGGACAGAACCCCTACGGGCAAAGTCCCTATGGGCCAGGCCCCTTTGGGCCGGGCCCATCTGGACAGAGTCCGTGGGGGCAACCACCATCTGTTTGGAACCCCGGTATTGCCCCTCTTCCACAGCCACAAATGTCCTTTAACCCTCAGTTGCCTTTCTTAGCGACGTTGGAACTTCTGGATGTGTCCAAGTTAACGAATGACCCCATTCTGCATAATCCGTATTGGCCACCAGTTCCAACTAAAATACCCGGTGATTGTCCAAAATTTGATGGCAAAGCTGGTGAAGATCCTCAAGCCCATGTCATGACCTATCACCTCTGGTGTTCATCGAACTCATGGCTTGATGACTCTATCCGGCTCCGCCTCTTTTAGAGAACTCTCACCGGCTCAGCCGCTAAGTGGTATATTGAGCTGAATCGCGGCACGTTTCAAGATTTCAACTCGCTGGCTATGGCGTTCTTAACTCATTTTCAGTTACCCATTCGGTACGAGACAGGGACACATCTCCTCACGTCTCTCAAACAGGACATGGCTACGCATATATCTGATCATATACATGAATGGAGAAGGCGTCGTCGCTTGATCAAATTCTGGATTCCTGATCAACTCCTGACCGATTGGTTCACAACTTCCTTTGTCCCTGCGATTGCGCGAGACATCGCCATGGGAGCTTGTGTAACTGAAGAGCAAGCTATCGCGCGTGCTCAGTACCTTGACTTAGTATACTCTCAGTCGGGTACTTTATATGATTATTTGCCAGACGCCCCGAGGCCTGGACAGTCCAAGGCTACGCCAAAACCATTTGTCGACTGAGTCATTGGTTCTGTTAACTCGTCATCAAAGAAATCGGCTGCGAACCCTGGGAAGAAAAAACAGAACACTTCTAATGGAAATGCTTCTCAGGGCCAATCTAATTCTGGGAGTACCTCCGAGGTAAACGTCGTTCAGTCCACCGCGGCGGATAAATCCTCAAAAGGGAAAAAGAAAGGGAAAGCTAAAGATAAATCTGGACAGCCCAAGCAGGATTCCCCTAAGCCTCCACCCGAGGAAGGAGCTAAACGAAAACCTAAGTATCCTTGTCTCATATGTGATGAGGATCACTACACTAAGGACTGCCCAAGGCGGTCCGAAGTTAGTCGACTTTTGAAAGGTGCTCCTGGGCCTCCTGCCGTGCTTAAAGAGCCTTTCCCTTCCCAGCAGACTCAAATGGTGGCAGACCCGTCTCAACCCTCTTCCTCGTTCGGCTCTCAAGTGTTCATGGCTGGAACGATTCCCATCCATGTTTCTACTCGAGCGAAAGAATATCCATCTCATGCCGGGAAAAAGCCGGAGGTCCCCTCCAACGCTCCTCCATCCAGTTCTGGTCCCCTCCACATCGAACGGCCCAGCACTGAGACGATCCCCCGACCCCCTCCAAAAGGTGTACTCAAGAAGTCACCTTATAACCCTAATGCTCGTGCTGCCCAGCATTATAGCATTGTTGAGGACTTAGCTCAGGCCCCGTCTGCTATGTCCGCTCTAGAAATCCTCCAGAGCTGCCCCTCCCAGAGGAAGTCCTTGCTATCAGCTATTGGTGGTATCGACCCGGCAGATTCAGATTTGATTTCTTTTGATCTCGAGGGTTTTACACAAAGACTGCCTCACCAAGTCGCTTTCCTTATACAGGTCATCATCAATGGCAAGACAATTCATCGAACGGTCATTGATGAAGGTGCCTCAACTTGCATCATATCTGTTGCTTGCTGGAAGGCTATTGGTTCTCCTACTTTGAGCCAGTCTCCTACAACGTTAGAAGCCTTCGATGGAAGAGAGTCCCGTCCTTACGGTATCCTCCAACGCTTGCCCATCTCTTTGGAAGGGAAGACGGTAGAAGTGGAGGTCGAAGTTGTTGACGCCAATCTTACCTACAACCTCCTCCTCGGACGTAGCTGGACATACGCCATGCAAGCCGTGGCTTCCTCCCTTTTCCGTGTCATTTGTTTCCCTCACCAGGGGAAGATTGTCACGGTGGACCAGCTCTCCTTCTTCGCCTCTTCTTCTGAAGGTAATGTGCCATTTGTGGAGCATACCTCTAAGTCATTAGAGAGCGTGGGTGCCGGACTTTTCAAAGATCCCGCTTTAATGGGAGTCTTTCCCCTCCCACCTCGGAATCTTGCCCCTATTAACATGATCTCTGTACACTCTGATCCATGGGTTCTTCCTCCCGCTAATCAGGAAGACTCTTGGGGTGATATGATGCCGTTGAGTCCCGCCGAGCTCAACTACGTCAAGATTGTCGCTGCATCGGCTTCCCCTGCTGAACCTGCTCTTCCAAGCAGTGTTCCCAATTCATATGTTCATTTCCCTTAGCTAGGAGATGAGGCTACTTCGGATCCATTGAAGGAAATATTTCCTTCCGATGAAGCCATCATAGAGACTATGTCTCTCGAAGAGCTCCCTTGGTCAGATCACCACCACCGCTCTTTGTTTCTCCCTCCCCATCCGGAAATGATCGCATGTCTCGAGCGGTTTGCTTCGTGTATCCCATCCCCGCCCCTTCAAACACCTATTCAGTTTTACCAAGTGTCTTCTGAGGGTAATATGGGTAACATCACGCAAACCCAACCCATCGACATCTCTGTGAAACTAGGGATTGTTGAATACATTTACATTGGAGTCACTTGTACTCCAGAGGAGGTTCAACTTTACACTACTCTATTTCGCGAATTCCGTGATGTCTTCGCATGGTCCTATGAGGAAATTCCCGGCATCGACCCCAGTATCGTGGTGCACGAAATACCGACGTACCCAGGGGCTAAGCCTGTCCGTCAGCGCCTACGCCCAGTGCACCCCCGAAAGGCTGCAGCCATCAAGGCCGAAGTCGAAAAGCTTCTCAAAGCCGGTTTCATTTACCCCATTCCCCTTACGGATTGGGTGTCTAATATAGTCCCTGTGAATAAAAAGCAGGGTACTATCCGGGTCTGTGTTGACTACCGTGATATCAATCGTGCCTGTCCGAAGGATAACTTCCCTACACCCTTCATCGATCAGCTTATTGATGAGTGTGCAGGAAGCGAAATTTACTCGTTTATGGACGGCTTCTCTGGCTATAACCAGATCAACATTGCACCAGCGGATCAACATAAGACGACTTTTATTTGTCCTTGGGGCACCTTTGCCTATAAGAAGCTCCCTTTCGGTCTCAAGAATGCCGGCGCCACGTTCCAACGTGCAATGTCTTATGCCTTTCATGATATTCGTCACATTGTACAACCATACCTGGATGACCTCCCAGCTCATTCAGTCAAGCGTCAGGACCATCCCTCTCATCTTCGCGAAATTTTTCTCCGCTGTCGACACTACCGTATTAGGCTCAATCCTCATAAGTGTGTCTTCTGCGTGGAATCAGGTCGACTACTCGGGTTCATCGTCTCCCGAGAAGGCATCCGTCTGGATCCCCTCAAAGTCGAGGCCATCCTGAATCTTCCTCCCCCTGCTTCTTTGCAGCAATTGCAGAGCTTGCAGGGCAAAGCGAATTTTCTTAGACGATTCATTCCGAATTATGCCGAGGTGGCTAAGGGTTTCACACGGTTATTGAAGCGAGACACACCCTTTCGTTGGGATGCTATCGCTCAGGAGTCTTTCGAGCGACTCAAGGACCTCCTTGTCTCGGCTCCACTCTTAAGACCTCCGAACTACCACCGTGATTATACTCTCTACCTAGCTGCCGCTGACACCACCATCGGCATGGTTCTAGTGTAGGATGATGACGACGGCAATGAGCACGTTATCTATTACCTTAGTCGCAACCTTTTGGATACGGAAACTCGCTACGCTTATGTCGAGAAGTTGGCATTGGCAGCTGTCTGCGCCGTCCAACGTTTCCGGCACTATATCCTGTTGCGCACCACGACCGTGATTTCTGACTGCAACCCAATGACGTACATCTTGTCGCGTCAGCTGCTGGGGGGCAAATACTCGAAATGGATCGTAATCCTCCAAGAGTTTGACTTGGAATTTACTGCTGCCAAGTCTAAGAAGTCTCTGGTCTTTGCTGAATTGCTCTGTTCTTTGCCATCTCATTCTGCACCATCTCGTTCGGAGGAGCATATCCCGGATGAAACGTTGTTTCTCATCAGCACCCTCGACCCTTGGTATGGGGACATCATAGTATATTTGCAGACGTCTTCCTTCCGTCCCAATGTATCGAAAGACGCTCGACGGAGGATTCGTCACCAATCTCAACCCTATCGCATTATTGGCGATACCCTGTACCGCTTCGGTGCTGATTCTGTTCTCCGCCGATGTTTGACTCTCGAGGAGGCTGAGCGGGTGTTGAATGACTGCCACTCCGGCGCTTGTGGCGGTCACATGTCCGGATATGCCACCGCCCAGAAAATTCTCCGTGCTGGTTATTTCTGGCCTTCTATCTTCAAGGATTGCATCCTTGCTGTCCGTGCATGCCATGAATGCCAGATCTACCACCGGAAAATGCGTGCACCTCCTGCACCACTGCACCCTGTCGTTACCGTAGGTCCATTTGCCAAATGGGGCATCGATTATACATCCTGTAACCCTCGTTCGGCCGGGGGGCATGGGTATATCATCGTTGCCGTGGATTATTTCACCAAATGGGCCGAAGCGATGCCTACATTGACCAAAGACGGTCACACAACGGCGCAGTTTTTGTTTAATCATGTCATTACTCGGTTTGGAGTCCCTCAGGCTATCGTCACGGATCACGGAAAACATTTCCGTAATCACATGATGACGGAACTAACGACCCAACTAGGCTTGCGTCAAGATAGTTCAACGCCGTACTACCCTCAATCCAATGGCCAAGTTGAAGCCGTGAACAAAGTTTTGATCACAATGCTCCAACGTACCATTGGTACACACAAGTCTAATTGGCATCTGATGCTGTTTCCTGCCTTGTGGGCCTACCGGACCTCTGTGAAGGACGCCACCGGTTTCACCCCTTTTCAACTAGTTTATGGACTGGAGGCCACCCTTCCTATTGAATGTGAGATTCCTTCGTTAAAGTTAGCTGTCGAGTTGCTTCCCAACACCACTCCGGTGGAGTAACGGCTAGACGAAACCCGTCGCTTAGCTTCTCTAGCTATTGAAGCGTAGAAGAAGAGGGTTAAGGCTCATTTCGACAATACCATTCAACCTCGTTCCTTTGTTGAGGGAGATCTAGTACTGCTCTACGATCAAGCTAAGGATAAGCTAGGGGTAGGCAAACTCAAATCCATGTGGCTAGGCCCCTATATCGTGAACAGAGTTTTGCAGAAGGGCGCATATGAGCTGATTGACTACGAAGGAAATCCTCTCGACAAGCCCCGCAACGGGCTTTATTTGAAAAAATACTACGCATGATTTCGTACACCTAGCTTGTACATACGTGTGTTTTTAGTGTGTTAAGTGTGCATGATTTCACGTTTTGCTTTGGTGTGAAGGCGTGTTTGCCTCTTATTGTGTCTTCTGCTTCTTGTGCAGATGTCTAATGCACCTTATGTTGGTTTCGTTGATGGCGCCTGCCGTAGCACTTGCAATTTGTCTTTTGCGGCGTGGGCGATCTATGATCCTCACGGAGAGTTGCTAGATCTTCAAGGTGTGTGCTTGGGTCGTACCACTAACAATGTTGCCGAATACAGTGCTGTAATTGAGTTACTGGCCGAAGCAGTTGATCTCGGCATTCATGCAATGGTGGTGAACCTGGACTCTCAACTTGTCGTCCATCAACTCAACGGGTGATATTCCGTCAGATACCAACGCATTCTAAGGTTGTATCTACGTGTAAGATTGTTAGAAAGGAATTTTGATTACATCACATATCAACACATTCCGAGACGATTAAACACGTTAACTGATGCATTGGCAAACCATGTGTTAGATAGACATTTGCGTAACAGATAAACATCATACAAGAAGACATAGAAAGCATAATAAGACCATAGAATAGGCATGTGTATATAAATAAATCCTTTTCCAAGCATAGTTTGCATGTGTGTTTGCATGTGTGCTTTTAAGCTTGCATAAAAAATAAAATATGTGGGTCGTGTGTTATGCAACTGATACATTAGATTACATTTGTATTAGACATTTGCATAGCATATAAAAACATCATCACATGTGAACGATCCATCCAAAATCTATATATATATATATATATATATATCACGCAGCGCACCAAGGCGCTCAATAAATAAAGTGTATATGTCTAGGGTAAAGCCGGTGTCCTCAGTACATCTGAGACACATGTCTCTCAAAAAACATCAGTGGAAATAAAACCTAGATGTCTACTGTGGTGGGTTATGCTCTCTATAGCATACAGCTGCCCGTGCCACCCGCCTCAAAAGACGGTGCATCCTGGGTTCCACCCCCACTGTGTGGATCTGAGATGCTATGGGGACCTCCTCTATCCCCTGGTAATCTGGCACCCCCGCCAGTAAGCCCTCGAGGTTGTGTGCCACAGTCTCCGTCGTATCGACTCCCGGAGGAGCCAGGGCCAGGACTCCAGCACCTTGTCCCTCTCTCCGTGCCTCTGGGGCTAGACCAACGGGTCTCATGGGTCCCACATCTGCACACCATAGCATTCATCAAGACATGTACATGAAAAATTTAAAAACATTACAAAAGATAAAAAATTCAAGTGTCATACCTCCATCGTCCCAATTCTCTCCCGCTGGCAGTGGCATGTTTGGATCACCGCGGAAGTCTATGCCAGCATATGGCCAGTCCTCTACAAAAATAACCTGTCGATCCAGCCACTCTCGAAAATATACACCCCATGCCACTGGGCGGCCGCCACCTCCTCGCGGCATGACATGGCCCCATCGACTGGCCCTCGTCTCCTGGGGACCTCTAGGTGGATCCACGACCATATCCTGTAGCTGTAAGGCCGGTACCCGCTCCAGCATGAGCGGAAGTAAGAGCGACCCATAACTGAACTGCTTTGACTCACCGTGTCGACAGTTGCTCAGTTGTCTCTTCATGCCGGTTGTTATTGCTGCCGCCCAGTTGAATATGGTGGGTTGTAAACACTCGAGAGCTAATAGTAGATGGGTCTTTGAGGCCTCGTGATTGGCCAAACAGCCCGCTGCCCGGGTCACCATAAAGAGTATGGTCCGAAGGACGATGTCCTCCACTGTCGGGATTGCCACCTTTCCACTCCGTGTTTTACGTGCCCGTGGGCACACTCGAGCCATGAGCATGTCGAGGGTTTCACCGCTGGGTCGTTGCCCCTCCAGAATGGGCATCTCGCCCCGGCGTGATAACCCGGTCAAAAAATAAATATCCGTGTAATCGAACTCGATATCACGGCCTCGGATCGTGAATTTTCCATCAACTGGGTTCCAGGCTCTGATCAGGAACTCTAGAAGATCGGGCTGCGCTCGCAGGCGCGGAGTGAGGAAAAATTTGAGCACCCCGCATGCCCGCATTGCATTACGGCACCCAGCATCGGCATAAGCTGCTATATCTTCATTATCGTGAGCTCTCTCTTGCCAAACAAATGCCATTGTGTCCTGCATGACCATAAAAAACTATTAGAGCCCTGACCGTTGAAGTTTATACGTTCAAAATCATAAAAATATAATTTCACGGCGTCAGCGCGACTGTTTTTAAAACAGTCGCGCTGATCATGGCGCCCTTTGTTTTTTTCCTTGGGTCAGCGCGGAAGCACACGTGTTTTCCGCGCTGATCCGGAGGTGGTGTGTGTAAAAATTAATCGATCAGCGCGGACCCGATGAGGAAATCCGCGCTGACCGAGAGCGCATTGAAGCTCAAAAAATTTGCCCAAATGGCCACTTCCCACCGTGGAAATGCTGCAAAAAGGACTCAAAATGAAGCGCAGGGAGAGGAGAACCTACCTGGAACAAGTTGCAGGATGGATGGTGTCCGCACGGGATGGAATTCGCTCCGTCAACCTCGCAGCTCCACAACGTTCTCCACGGCTCAAAATGGTAACAATGGTAAAAAATTTCTTTTACCCCCCTATTTATGGTAAAAAATTTATAATTGACTATGGTTTTTCATAAATGTGGGTTTTTGTCATGTTTTTACCATGTATTTCATGCCAATGTCGCTGTACTATGCTTTTATGCATGTTTTACTATGTTTTTTAACATGTCGAACAGGTTTACGCGGGTGGTGTTCTTGTGCAGGTTCTCGTAACCGGCAGGGTCACGACGGTTCTATATACACTTGGTCCCCAAAAAACGTCGTCTTTAAGCTCTTTTTCGACGTAAAGCAAGAAAAGATGGCCGAGCTCCCTTTCGGCTCGTTAAAAGGAACGAGAGGCGGTCGCTTTTAAAGCTCTTTTTTCGACCGTTTAAACTAAAAAGATTGTCGGGTGTTTGTCATTTCGCACTCGTTATTGGCTCCAAAATGACGTACTTCTGACCGCTTTTCTACTTTTTCGGGTCAAAGTCACTACTTACGAAAAGTACTCCTCGATCATACTGGTCGGGCGGTTCTTTCGAGCATTGTTTTATACTTTTTCGGGCTCGCGAGACACAACTTTACGAAAAAGGACCCCCCTGGAGTTTTCTTTTCTGCTGTCTTTTCAGACTCTCTAAACAAGAAAAGACGTCGAGTTCCTCCTTTGTCAGACTCGTTAAAACTCGATGACATCGGACACCATCGAAATTACGCTTTCCAAGCATATGCTATCCCCGTCAAGCTTGTCATCCAAAAATAATCGGGGTACCTGCCAGAAATGGTGGGGAAAATGGAACTGTAACAATGGTCGTGTCGACAGTATGTCGCCCTTGAACATGGCACTCGTCTGCATTCGTGTTTCGGTGGGGATTTCTCATCTTGTTTTACACTAGCCTCCGTGGGTTTGGGTTACCCTATTTCGACCTCTCATCTGCTCATTGCCTTGTCACCATGACCTCTGCTCATTTGATGTCAAATACTGCCAAATCCGCTGTCGTGCCGCCATTATGTTCAAGAGAAGTTGACCTCTGCAAACTTACCACCTCCCTCTGATGTCTCACACAAAATATTTTATCCTTCTCTATCTCGTGTCGATGATGTGGGAAACATCATGGCCCACCTTCGATCAAGGTTACTTCCTGTCGACTTCAGCTCATTATCCAGGAAAGTGACCTAGAGACTCCCTTCAGGTGCCTTAGAGCCTGCATGCCTCAATGGCAGGTTCTTCGTGTTCGACGCGAGGTTTTCATCATTGGCCTCCGATCGAATGATTCTGCGGGTGTTCGACACCAGCTCATTGATTCACACGTCACGGATTGTACCTATAAGTACCTTGAGGACCATTGTCATTATTGGTGGTACCTCTCGCGTCTGTTAACAGTTTTCATTATTGGCTGGTAATCAGACAATGTTCATGCATGTTTGACTTCAGCTCATGTATTCGCATGCTTGGACTTGTACTTTGTTCAGGTCGGGATGGAGCGCAAGACCCTGGTTTTTGTCTGTTACAAACCAGGTTGCGATTTTGTGGATTATTATTACATGACTCATTGATGGATGGCTGCGCCCATACCTGAGTCTTTTGGGATGGCTGCGACCATACCTTTTTATCATCATGGTCACTTCAGCTGGGTGGCTGCGTCCATACCACAGACCTTCTTCGTATGTCTTTTGGATGGCTGCGCCCATGCCTAGAATACATGTAATAGAGATATCAGTTGTACATACGTGCAGGTTCTTCCTGGTGGTGTTCCAGTTCAGCGAGTTTTGTAAAGCATTTCACCCCTCCCACTCTCTCGGGCTTCATGCTTTAGGGGGCATCTGTTACACAGTAATTTGCCACTGTCTCCCTGTCAGTCTCCCTACTGTGTCATGAATTCCAATTGATCATGCTCATGCTCTCTAATCTGGCCAAATGACCCACTTTGCCAAAGTTTTTTCCATCATCGCGACTGTTATTAAAATAACCGCGCTGACTAGCGCCTCATAGTGCAACGAATGCGCTGCCAGCGTGGAAGCACACGGGTTTTCCACGCTGGTCGAATTTCATGAGCCAGCGCATCCTATGTTTGTATTAAGTCGCGCTGACACAACTTTCTCCGTTATTAAGATGCGATGTCAGCGCTCCAGTGCAGTTATACACCCGCGCTGATCCAGTTTGGGCGAGTTTGTTCTAACAGCCAGCTTTCCAGATGACTCCAGACCTTGTTGTTGGCCTTGTAAATGTCGCCCTCCCTTCTATGGCATGTCTGTTCGTCATTTGAGCCACCTTCCTTGGAGATAAGCTCATCCTCCCACCATTCATGGAGACTCCTTCTCCTATTTAAACCTCTACCATTGCCATGAGCAGCTAGTTTGGATAGTGTGGAGTTGAAAGTGCTTAGAGTGCTGCTGCTAGTAGGTAGTTGGTGTGACTAGTGTGAGATTGCTAGAGCTTAAGGAAGGTTGTGGAGTGTTGCTTGTGTGAGAGAGAGTTCTTGTCTTGGGAGATCTACCTCCAAGGGTGAATGCTTAAGAGACTTGCTGGCTGGACCCTCTTGGGAAGGATTCAACGTCAGAACTTTGGTTGTACTCTTCTCTATTATTGATTAATAATAGATGACTACTATTATGGTTCCACTCTCATTTGTCTTTGTAATGGTTAATGTGAGTTACGTCTTTTCTGACTGATGTATAATTTCTTTTATTAGATTTCACGCTTGTGTTTGTCTTGCTCTTCGTGTGTGCAGGTATCTATTCACGGGGATCATGGAGGATCGTGACCGGCCAAAGCGAAGGAGCGAGAGCGGCATCTCTTCATCAAACAATAGCATTGGAATCCAAGTAGGTGTTCATTGCCTACCTTTTATTTGCAATTAGGAACTTGCATAGTAGCATTGACTGATTGTTGCTAGACCCATTCTGGGCTAGTAGGGATCGCCTCTATCCGTAGAGGGGATTTACCTCTCCAACAATCCCTATGCCCAAAGACGACACATTCTACATAAATATGAGAACGTGAACAATTCTTGAGATCATCAGCTTATCAATAAGTGACCAAGGAACAATCAATCACAGGATCCACGGTAGGCTCCAAAATTTGCATGCGAGCCAAAATTTTGGAGGGTGGTTGTAGCCACTACAACAAAATCATAAGTAGCACTTATGGGTAGAAGGAAGTCATCTAATATAGAGCTCATCATACATCATGGGGAAGGAGTATCTGAAAGATAAGGATAATCAAGATCCTCTCCTGAAATCTTCATTAGAAGGTTCATCCCTTGAAATATGTCTCGCCAAGAATTCCACTTGGGATGGGATTAATTGTTTAGAAGAATGATGGTATGATCGAAAAGGAATGCATTAAGTCAAATATTATTGAAGCACTCTCAATCAAGGACATGAAACTACTGAAGGAAGTCTAGATGACCAAAAGAAGAAAGGAGGTATGTATGCATATGTTCAATGTGTCAAGTCATGTCATTATATAGTTGTAGATAGTAAGGATGCATGCTCTACCTCATGACCATGATCAAGAGAAAAGGATCTCTTTCATTAAAAGGATACATAAAGGCATGGATAACATATTTGTTTGGTTGTGTTATATTCTTTTGCACATGGTTTTGGACGCGATGGTTTTCGGTCCATGGTATTGGATGCTTCGACATGTATAAATATGTATTGTAAAACTAAAAAGAACATAATGAAAAATCAAGCTGGTAGTCTCAGTTTTGGGATCCAGGGGAAAATCTCTGTGTATATGTGTTTTATGTGTTATGCTCTCGCATTATTTATTTTATGTGTTTTATAATTCGTATGCAGGTAATTTCAATACAGGGTTAAAACCTACAATATTAACTAGATGAAACCAACATAACATGAACTCATATGAAATATGAGGTGGTTGAAAAAAATAAAGGAACTATGATTGGAAGTTCCTAGGAAGTAATATGTGAATAAAGAAAAGAAGATCATGAAAAATGCAACTATGGAGATGACAATCAAAATCCTATGACTATAAGAATTGACTATGATGTCTCCATGGGAAAGATATGAAGACCTTGGAAAAGTTTGAAAATAGAGAAGACCCTTTAAAAATGAATATCTTAGAGATGTATCAATATGAATGCAGGATATTGATGTTGCAACAAGCATATGTCATGATGAAGGGCCATCACAAAAGGTAATTTTTTATTTAATGTTCATTTCTAATTTTTCGAATAATATCTAGATGGAATAATACAGGGTTGCCTAAAGAGAAGAGTGGATGTCATCTACAAGTGATACTCATGTGGAAGGATGGAAGATATTGAAGGAGACGTGATGTGAGAAAGGTAGTTGTATGAGGAAAATCTAGATATGGTCTAATGGATCACTCTTCGAGGAAAAGCAGGATGACATGAATACCCTAATTCAAGTAGGAAATTGATGAATGGTCGACGCTCTACGAATAAGTCCCAAATATGAAGGCTCCATAATAGAATCCATGACATCAAATGGAGAAGTGCTACAAGAAACTAAAGGTCCCATAATATCCACCAATGAAGAAAGAGTTGTTGTTGGAAATAGGTGCCTAGATAAGAGGGAGATTGGAAGCAAGCTTCTAATTAAGAAGAAACTTGGAAACAAGTCCCTAAGCTAAGAGGGAACTTGGACAAGTCCCTGGTTAAGAGGGAAATTGGGTACATTCCTTTTATAGGAATGGGTACATTCCTTTATAGGAATGGGTGCACTCCTTAATAGGAATGGGTATATCCTCCCTAGTTGAGAGGGAGAGATAGACACATCATCCTTGTCTTAACTTGGGAAGAAAGAAGGGAGGATTAGGTAAGCATCTAGCATCTAATACTCTTTGAGGGTGTTGTAAGGCATCCAGGATAATATTAGTCGTGAAGGACCAATATTATTTGAGGACTGGGAATCTAAGATAAGAATAATCCTGGAAGGACATACCCTGTGAACACCTGGGTGGAGTATTCTCCTTGAGAGACAATGATGAACGTGTCTATAAATCATTGGTCTAAGCAACATTGTGCTATGATCTTATGGAGAGACATAGTTGTTAGTCAAGGCCTTGCTATGTAATAATTTGGGTTGATATGACGCTAAATATATCGGTTACCAATTCGACTCTTCTTATGAGAATTCTTTAGATTGAGAATGTCCAAGTACCTTGTGTGGATTATGATTACCTCCCTAGTTAAGAGTGAGTGTTAAAATATGTAACTAGGCTAGGTCTTCATAATTGCAGATGTAATCATGATTTTATGTATTTAATGAAAAGAGAAAAATAAATTTATTATTGTGAGTCTTGAGGCATGGGTTTCATGCTCAAGAGAATTCATTTTTATAGGTCAAATCACCCATTGAGTGCTTCTAGGTTTTTTATATAGTCATTGAGTCATTATTATGTATGAATGACCCATTTCGGCATGTTACATATTGTAAGAAAAAAATATGAGTCAAAGAAAGAGTAAAAAAGACCCTCCAAGATCAAGAAAAGGGCTATCAAACAAGATGCCCTACAAGTAAGCCTAACTTAAAGTGACTAAAAGCCTATACATAGAGCACTCAGCCTCACTCAAGGAAAATTAAGTCAAACATTGTGAAGAGTTCGATCAAGAAGTTGAACGAATCCTAATACCTAGCGAAAGAAGAGGAAATAAGAGAGAAACAATTCTCATATGTTTTGGGCCAAAGTTCCTCCACATGTGTGAAGAATAGGGCATCTTTCTGAAGCAAGAAAAGCCAAAAATTACATTATATAAAAAGGAGACAAATTTGGGTCAAATAAGGTCAAATTAGCAAGCTGAATTGTCAAGGAAAGGAGTCAAGCTCATGAGAAGTTAAAAGAAGGAAAACCTATCCATTTTTCTGCCACACGTGTGACCTAGGGTTTCTGCATAAGAGATCAAAATTGCAGGTCTACAACAGCTAGCCAAAATTATGAGTTAGGGCTGAAATCTGAAGTTGTGGTACAAATTTGAACAATGTTGACTTGGAGTATGAGAAGTTCATCTAGAAGAAGCATTGTCTTGACCTTGAAAGGATTATTGGTCAAGGGTCTAGGTCTTGGAATTCACCAATTGAAGATTCTATAAGAAGAAGAATTTAGTAGGTTTTCCTCTCAAGATTGGAGAGGTTTTGGCCCTGTCTGTTCACATATATCTTGTGTCCTTTGTCTCATTGTTCTTTATGATTTGATAGTTGTTTGATGAATAAAATACTAATAATAATAAAGTCAAAAGAATAAGCTAATATAGTTAAGTAAAAATCACATCAAAAACAATTATCAAGTAAGAGAAATAACCTACACTTGCTTCCCCTAGATTTATCAACACTAATTATAGTTCAGGAAGTGGAATCGACAACCTGAAACTTTGCTGACCTTCCTTGGGAGCTATAGGACCCCCAGGAGCCAAACAACCACTCCAGGTGTCATAACCTTGAGTTAACTTCCTTTTTGAGTGATATGGACTCCCAATCGCTTGCATAACCAGGAAAGCTAGTGACTGTAACCTTCCAGTCACATGGATAACCCTTCCTCCCAGGGAATACAGTCCAGATTTTCCAATTCTGAGCATGCGAACTTGGAATCTGAGCCACCTTTTTAGGGCTAGTATCCATACATCTGCACAAAACTTGATAGAACTTTCCAGAATGATGAATGACACAAGGAAAAAGTCGTTAATGCAAAACTTACTCAATAATTTGACCTATCCAGGCCTAGCCATGACAGACATTTCATTAAACACGTTGTGAACATGTAATATACAAGTCATGAATCCATATTTAAACATAGGCCTCTGATAATTATTTGAGAAACATCAAGAAGATCTAATGCCACCTCATAATAGTTGAAATAACATCTATCATGTCATGCATTCAATAACCAATCATTACCAATCAAAACATGGCAGGAGCCATAACTAGAATCTATCACAAAACCATTCTTATAACCAACATATAACCAGAGTAATAAAAATTATAAAACAACCATCAAATCCACATAATAGAAAACGAATTTACTGCTAAAATGCAAGGGGAAAAGAGCTCTTATTAACATATGCAAAAGCCAACCAAGTCAGGGACTTCCACGTACCACCCTACCATAGATTGAGTTGAACCAAATATTTCTTTCAGCCAATCACCCCTATGCCATATTCCAAACATGAATGTGGGAGTCATAATAAAACAACTAGGCTTCCTCAGATTTTATTACAATCCTGCTAAAACTGGTCAAGGGACTCCTAGGCCTGAAACAAGCACCTACATAACCAAGCTTTATCGTAATCCTGTCATTACTCGTCAAGGGAATCCTAGGCCCAAACAAAAACATACATTACCAGGCTTTACTGCAACCCGCCAAAACTGGTCAAGGGATCATTAGGCCCTAAACAAGCTTGGATTCCTTTGGATTTCTTCACCAATACCTTGAGGAATTTGCCCGTCTCCACCCTCAGGCTTTACCGCAATCCCTCCAAAACTGGTCAAGGGATTCTGAGGCGTTGGGAATTTTCCTAATACCACCTTACCCAGTTCAAAAACCATCCGTTAATCCAAACCTCAACCAATGAAAAAACCCCATCACACCATGGCTATCCAGAAATTGGCAAGGCAAAGATGAAACCACTGCCACACCTAGAAAAACGCATGCCAATGACAACAAGAGAACCAAATACACACATGTACTTACCATGCATTCCAAAACTAGCAAAAAAATCATACATGCAACTCGATAACTGCAAGTAATCTCGTTGTAGTGCTTGATCCAACTCTTCCTTACTTGATCATTGCCTTCCTTTGCTTTCTTATCCTTCCTTTTCATTCCTTACTCTAATGCAAGAGTGCTCCAAGAATGCTCTAAGTGTGCAAGAGTATGAGAGAGAGAATAGAGATAGAGCTCCAAAACTGAACTGAAAAAAGATGTGCACTGATCATCATAAGCCTTTTTATCATGGAGGCCTATATTTTCTTCAATTTCCTTCAATTTCCTCCTCACATGCAACCTATGACTTTTCACCTTCTTTTTCTCTTATTTTCCTTTATTTTCATAAATAAAATGTCAATTAATGCTTATTTGCCTTTTCAAAGCCTTTTCAATGCTTGTGGTAATTTCCCCTTAGCCATAATAAACCAAATGAACACCCACTAGGATGTTTTCCCCAACATTCAGCTTGGAATATGTGTCACATGACCTTGGTCTTATTTTGCCTTTATTAACTTTATTACATGAGCTTTTAACCCACGGTTGTTACATTGGTATATTTTAAATCTGAGTAGTGGATTCCAGTGGGCCTGATGCCACGTTTTAATAGCCCCGGGTTAAAAATCCATGGACTAAAGTTAATAAAGGCAAAATAATAACGAAGGTCATGGAACGTGTATTCCAAACTGAATGTTTGGGAAAAAACATAGTGATGGGGATCACTTATGATTAATTAATGGCTATGGAAGTTGGCAAAGGCTTTGAAAAGGCATGAGGCATTTATTGGCATTTATTCATGAAAATAAAGGAAAATAAGAGAAAAGGAGGTGAAAGGTCACATATTTGCATGAGAGGGAAAATGAAGGAAAATGAATAAAATAGAGGCCCTAATGATAAAAAGGCTTCCAAGGATCAATTCATGGCTTTTGACAGTACAACTTTTGTCAGTTCAGTCTTTGGCACTCTAATTCTACTCTCTCTCTCACTCACTCTTGGACACTTAGAGTTTTCTTGTAGCACACTTGGAAGAGTGTGGCATACTTGGGATTTGGAGCAAGAAGGGAAAGGAAAAGTAGGAAAGTGCAAGAGGATAGTGGGATCATCAGCTACAACAGGTTTTGCTTGTAGGTACCCAATTGCGTGTATGATTTCCTTTCTAGTTTTGGCATGGATTTCACATGCATGTGGTTTCTTAGTTATGATATGTCATTGGCATGGAGGATTGCCTGGATTGACAATGGTTTTGCCTAGCCTTGCCATTTCCTGGATATCTATGGTGTTGTGGGTTTTATCTTTTGTTTTCTAGTTGGTTCTCATGTTCCTTATGATTGTAGGTTGAGTTATTAGTTCCTAGAGCCCAGGTTGGACAAATGCTAGAGGAATCCCTGTATCAGCTTCAGTTGAGTTAATAGTCTTGGAAGTCTTGGTTGGACAAACACTTTGGAGCCCTTGGTGGGTTGAGTTACTAGTCATGTAAGCCTTGGTTGGAAAACCGCTCTAGAGCCCTTGGTGGGTTGATTTACTAGTCCTGGAAGCCTTGGTCGGAAAAACGCTCTGGAGCCCGACAAGGATTGTGGGTTGAGTTACTAGTCCTAGAAGTCGGGTTGGAAAAAATGCTATAGAGCCCTGGACAGCTTGGATAGAGATCGATTTTTTAATGGTTAGTGATGTATGACCATGAGGTGGAATCACTGGTTTAGGGTTGAGGTGGTTTTGCCTCTAGAAGCCTTGGTTTTGGTTTTGATCAGTTATTCCATGATATCCCACATTCATGCTTGGAATATGGCATGAGGGTGATTGGTTGAAAGAGAGATTTGGTTCAACCCACTCTACGGTCGAGTGGTACATGGAAGTCCCTGACTTGGTTGGATTTGAATATGTTAATAACAACCCTTTTCTTCTTATGTTTTGTGTGTAAATGTATTTGTTATTATATGGATTTGATGGTTGTTCTATTGTTGCTATTTATCTTGTTATATGTTGGTTATAAGTTTGGTTTTATGATAGTCTTGAGTTACGACTCTCATCATGTTTTGGTTAGTAGATGACATGTTAATGAATAAATGACCTAATAGGTGATAATGAAGCTAATGTGAGAAGGCATAAGACCTTGACGATTCTTAGATAAGTAAGAGGTCCCTATGTTCAAATGTGTTTTTATGATCTATACATTACTCGTTAATGATGTGTTTGACAAAATTCCTATCGTGGTTAGGATGGGTCAGGTTAGGTCCTTATTCAAGTTTTGCATTAGAGGCATTATCTTCTTGTTATTTATCATTTCTGAGAATTTGATCAAGTTCTGGGTAGAGGCCTAAGTCTTAGCCCTGAAAAAGACTATAGTCGCATGGAGGCCTTGTTGTGGGAGTGAATGGAGGGTTTCAGTTGCATGGAGGACTTGAAATGGGAGCGACTGGGGATCTAGTTCATTCAAAAGGCAAGTTAACTTAGGGTTTGGACACCTAGAGTGGTTGGTTAGCCTCTGGGGTTCCTAGAGCTCCTAAGGAAGGTCAGTTTGGTTATGGTTTGTCGATTCCACTTCCTTAATTGTACCTAGGGAGTTGAATCATATCATAGTAACTTTTCATCACATGTTTACCGTAGTGGACTGATTAGCTTGGGAAAATGTGGGAGGAGGGTGTTACAGAGTGGTATAAGAGCATGGTTCAACCCTTGGACTAAATGGGCAGAATGTGTTTGTCATGCATACATGCCAGTTTCATATGTGTTTATAATGCTTGTGGTCTATGTTTGTTATGTATGCATGGAGGTAGTCATTTTTACAGTTGTGTTTCCATGTAAGAGTTGATGATGTTATTGTTGGGATGTGTTTATCGTGAATGCATGATAGTTTCATATGCATTTCTTATGCATGTCAGTGTCTATATGTTGTTGTGCATGCATTATGTCTAATTGGTGTTGTAGTTGTGACATCATGCATGGAAATTGGGATGATAATTGAGATGATGTTTATATATTGCTATGATTATGTTTATACATGTATTGTGCTAATCTAGTTGATCTTGCATACGAGATATCCTCCCCTAAACTATATTGAGGTATGTTGGTTATGTTTATGTTTTGGTTTAGCTAACATGATATACTTGCAGGAAGAAGAAGATCAAAGATGACTAGAAAAATGGTAGACTACAGTTCACGAGACTCTCCCTATAGATCAAATGAGTAGCATGGTGATGGGTACTCTCTTGACATAGAAAACACTTTAAGAAGATTGAAGGCAAAAATAAGGAGTTGCAAAGAAGATAATGACATAATCATTCAATCACAAGAGAGACTTTCCAGGGCACAGGAGTAACAAGTAGAGGTTAATCCAGTCATCCTTCAAAGCTTGTCGGACTTGCGGAGATAGGGACCACTTAGGATCAATCATGGACATGAGGATAAAACTAATGGAGCATATGGTAACAAGTCTCATGGTGGGCATAGGTCAGATAGAGATGACATGGTTAGATATGGTAGGTTCTTAGATACACCTGATAGATGAGGCAGTGGACATGGGCTTTACTCTAGTTCTGGTTCAGACAGGTACCATGGTCATCATCACTATCATCCTTACAGGAGGAGTGACAGGGGATATTTGTTGGATGAGTTAAAGAAAGCAAAGCCACCTACATTTGATAGAGAAATGAATAAGTCACAAGATGCAGAAGTGTGGTTGCTTGGGATGAATAAGTTCTTCAGATTACATGATTACTCAGAGAACATGAAGGCCAAAATAGCTACGTTCAGTCTTAAAGGTAAAGCATACATTTGGTGGGAAGATGTAAAGAATGTTAGAGGTATTCATGAAGAGGAGTTGACTTGGAGAGAATTCGAGAGACTTTTCAAGAAGAATTATCTATCTGAGAGATACTATGATGACAAGGTAAAATAATTCTATGAGATGAAGATGGGATCCATGAATGATGAGGAGTACACTAGAAGATTCTTGGATTTGTTGAGGTATGTGCCTTATCTAAAGGAGGATAAAGCGAAGATTCAAAGATTCATTAGTGGGTTGTTGGTAGCATTCAGAGACAAGATTGACTTTGATGAGCCTAGATCATTGGAGGAAGCCATGAGAAAGCTAAAACATTTTTATGAGCAATCAAAGCACAGATATGAAACTAAGAAGGATTGGAAAAGTAATGATAAGAATAAGGGAAAGTGGGATAAAAAGCGAACAAGACCTCAGGACGCAGGTAAAAAAAAGAATGCAGCACCACCTAAGAAGTTCAATGCATCTAACAGAGGGTATGGATTTTAGTTTGAGGAGAAAATCAAGGGTGATGGTAAGAAGCCTATACAGTGTTGGAATTATGGAAAATATCATCGTAGGAGAGATTTTCCAAAACATTAGGATGGTAGACCGCATATCTACAATGCTCAGGAGGAATAGACAGTGGAGGTTAATGGAAAGAGTATTCCTCGAATTGATGCTGATGTGAAAATGAGATTGTTTGCTCAAGGTCTCACTAGTGAGGTTAAAAAATGGTTTAAAGGGTTACTAGACAACTCTATCCCGGACCTTGCTTAATTTCATGACACCTTCCTCAGAAGATGGGAAGTGAAAAAGAAACCTCTACAAATTTTAGCAGAGTATGGAAGTATCAAAAGGGCCCTAGGTGAATCGGTCCACGACTATCGTATCAGATTTAACAATGTCTATAACTCTATCCCTACAATTATACAACCACCTTTTGGGGGTAGCCTTGATTAAATCCCCGATGGTTTTGACCCTGATATGTCTTACCAACTAAGAGAAAGAAACCACACAACCCTTGAGGAAATGTAGAGAAATGCAGTTAGTGTTGAAGCCAATCTGTTAGCAAAGAGAGATAGAATGAAAGCTGAAAGGAGAGTTACTATAAAAGAGGAACATACTTCTTCTTCTTCTGATGTTAAGTTGGACACTTTAGTAAGAACAATGGAGGAAATGATAGAGATAATTTCTATAGCTAATAGAACTCCTCCAAGAGAAACACAAAGTGGTTCCCAAATTAGAAATCCAAATTTTAGGAAAAACCAACCTCAGAGGCTAAAATGATCAGCAACAGATTAGACCTTCATTTCAAGAAAACTATGCAGATGAGGATGCTGACATACTTGAAGATCCTGAGGAAAATCAAATAAATTTGTTTGAGGAAACCGAAGTTGACCATATTTTCCTGACTAAGGAAGATCAAGACATTTTCCTACTCTCACCACCAGAAACCATTCCATTAGACTCTAAAGACTACAAACAAGGATATCAGAATGCCATTATGGAAGTACATAAACAATATAACTTGAAGAGTAAAAAGACTGTTGACATTCCTCCCAAGAAGGCCCAAAATGATACCCCTTCTTCTATTCAGCCTAAAGATTATTCTCAAAAGGAAACTTCTAAGAAACAGGAAGTAGCTGCTAAAGAAATAGAAAAACCTCCTACATCTTTTAGCATTGAAAATGAACTAGCTAAAGTAAAAAAAAATATTCCTCTCACTGAAGTAATCAACAAAAATGCATACAGATCACAAGTGATAAAAGCTTTGAAGATAGGGGAAGGACTCACAAAATCAATTTGGTTGATGACCGACCTCAGTTATTGTTTGGGCTTGAGGTCGAAGGAAAATCCCAAGATGGCAGTGTACCCCTTTTCTACATTAGCTTTAACATTCATGATAAAATTCTACACAATGTTGTGCTTGATTCTGGAGCCTCACATAATCTAATGCCTAGAGCTATTATGGAGAAACTAGGTTTAGACATAACCAGGCCCTACAAAGATTTATATTCATTTGATTCAAGTAAAGTATGATTCTTAGGATTAATCAAAGACTTATGTGTTACACTAGTCTAAATACCAGCAAAGAGCTTGGTAATGGACATTGTAGTAGTAGATAGACCTGCTAAGTATGAAATGTTGCTCTCTAGATCCCGGGGAGAAAAATTACAAGGCACTTTACAAATGGATATGACTTATGCTACCATTCTAGTGTTTGGTCAACCAAGAATATTATACAGGGAAACACTAATGAAATACATGGTCAATAGTCAAGACAAACCCAACAATTACCCCATGTATTCAGTACATTCAAACACAGATTCATTTATCTTGTACAATAATGGATGTGTAGAAAATGAAGTTCCACACTTAGAAGCTGAAATCGGTAATACAGAGGTAATAAAATTGGATACTGAAGAAAAATATGTAGAGGGAGAGGCTTTTTGGAATATGGATTTCGATGGGGTTGTAAGTAAGGATGGAGCATGGGTAGGTGTTTTCATTGTAAACTCATCCACAAATATGGCAAAGGGACATGGTTATAAAATTAATTTTCAATCCACTAATAACATAACTGAATATGAGGCATTGATTTTAGGGTTGCAAATTTTAAAGAGATTAGGAGCAAAACGAATTTCTGTGCATGGGGATTCTGAGCTAATAATCAATCAAATTAAGGGTGAATATGTTGTTAAACACCCTAGATTAAGAGCCTAGAGAAATGAAGTTTTGGATTTTTTGCAATGCTTTCTTGAATATTATTTGTTTGTTATCCCTAGAAGCCAAAATATTTTAGTTGATGTCTTGGCTATTTTAGCTAGCACTTGCAAAAATCCTTGTCATCCCAATAGGAAGTATGTGGTGGAAGTGAAACATAAGGCAGTTGTTCCCGATAATGTAAGATATTGGCAAGTTTTCGGTAATGATAAACAAATAGAGAAATTTTTACAAATGAAAGATGAATTTGTGTCTATAAATATTGATATAGAAAACGATATAGATGAAAATGAAAAAGAAGTAGTGGTTAATGAAATTGACGATAATCAAGAAGAACTTGAGGTTCTATAATTAAAGGACAATGTGTTACCAAGATTATTGTTACCATTGGAAGATATTTTTGACTTTGATGATGTAGCCAAGAAGCCACAAATAGAACCTGTAGGAAGTGAGGTAGAGGACTGTAACATGGGAACGGTAGAGAACCCTAAAATTGTCAAATTGTCTAAATCCTTACCTCCTAAAGAAAACTAAAAATACATTGAGCTTTTTAAAGAATTTTCTGATGTGTTTTCTTAGAGCTATGAAGACTTCAAATATTATGATACACATATCAATCAGCACGCCATTCCCATAAGGGAAGATCAAAAAACTTTTAAACAGAAATTGAAAAGAATAATCCCAGCCTTATTGCCTTTAATAGAAAAGGAAGTCAAGAAACTTTTCGATGCAAAGATCATTGTACCCCTCAGATTTTCGAAATGGGTCTCAAATCTAGTACCTACTAGAAAGAAAACATGTGAAATTAGGCTTTGTGTAGATTTTATAAATCTTAACAAGGTTTCCCTCAAAGATAACTATCCCCTGCCCAAAATGGATCATATCATACAAAAGGTAGTTGGTTCTAGTAGAATTTCATTGTTGGATGGTTTCTCAGGATACAACCAGGTTCTGGTTCATCCTGATGATCAACACAAGACAACATTTACTACACCATGGAGCACATTTATGTATGTAAAAATGCCTTTTGGCCTTATGAATGTTGGGGTCACTTTCCAAAGAGCAATGGACATAACCTTTGCTGATAAAATTGATAGATTCATTGTGATTTACCTAGATGATATAACAGTGTTTTCAAAGACAAATGAAGAACACTTGTTGCATTTAAGAAGAGTTTTTAAAAGTGAAAAAAATATGGTATCTCCTTAAACCCTAAGAAAACTCTTTTTGGTTTAGAGTAGGGAAACCGTCTAGGTCATATTATTTCTAAAGAAGGTATTAGAATTGATCCTAGTAGATTCGAAGCCATACGGAAGATTGACCATCCTAGAAACAAGAAATAAGTTCAATCCTTTATTGGTAGGATAAATTTTCTCAGAAGATTTATTCCTAACATGGTTGAAATCTTAAGATCCATTACAAATATGTTAAAGAAAGACATGGAAATAAAATGGAATATTGAAGCTAAGAAATCCTTTAGTGAAGTAAAGTTAGCTTTCACTACTGCCCATGTTTTCATAAGCCCTGAATTTACAAAGGATTTTATCATTTTTTTCTTTTGCACCTGAGCATACTATTGCAGTTGTTTTATTGCAGGAAAATAGTGAAGGCCATTAACAACTCATAGTTTTTTTCAACAGATCTCTGAGGGATGCATCATTGAAGTACAACATCATGTAGGAACAAGCCTTTGCTTTAGTAAAGGCATTAAAGGATTTTAGAGTGTACATCCTACACTCTCATATCATTGCATTTGTCCCAAGTGTTGTGGTAAAAGATATTCTCACACATACTGACCCAGATGGTAGAAGATGGAAATGGATTTTTGTGATACTAGAGTATGACATTGAGATTAAACTAACCAAACTCATCAAAGGTCAGGGATTGGCAAAGCTAATGGTTGAGTCCAATTTTCATGCATTGGATATCAATTATATTATTGCACTGGAAGAACGGGAAGAGATGGTGACTCCACAGGTATCAGAGGCCTTTTCTACCTCACCATGGTATGTAGACATTATCTTTGTATTATAAAACTTACAAGCTCCTCCTGGTTTAGCAAAGACAAAATCTAGGTTTCTAAAAATGAAATCTATTAAATTTTGTATTTTAGATCAGAATATATATTGGAAAGATGATGGAGGTATTTTACTAAACTGTTTATTGAAAGATGAAGCAGACAAGGTCATGGAAGAGTTTCATCAAGGAGACTGTGGAGGCCATTTGTATTGGAAAACCATAGCAAACAAAATCCTAAGGGTTGGCTTTTACTGGCCTACCTTATTTGTAGGTGTGCATAAGAAAGTCACCACTTTCCACCAGTGCCAAACGTTTGAAGGCAAGAGGAAGATTTTTCCTTTACCATTGAAACCCACTTCAGTTGGAACTCCTTTTCAGCAGTGGGGTTTGGATTTCATTGGTGAAATCCATACCAGCTCCTTAGGCCAACATAGATGGATATTGACAACCACTAGTTACTTTACCAAGTGGATTGAGGCTATCCCAACCAGGCAGGCCACAGACTGTCATTATCCAATTTTTAGAAGGTAGCCTTTTGTCTAAGTTTGGATGCCCCCATAAGATTATCACTCACAATATTGTTGCCTTTAAGTCAAAGAAAATGGTTGATTTTTGTAGAAAATACCACATAATATTAGTACACTCAACTGCCTATTACCCATAAGGAAATGGGTTAGTTCAATCCTCCAACAAGAGTTTAGTCAACATCATCAAACATTTACTACATGAGAATAAAAAATCCTAGCATAAAAAGTTGATTAGTGCCCTCTGGTCTATCCGAATTAGCACCAAAAAGTCTATTGGAATGTCTCCATTCCAACTAGTATATGGAGTTGATGTTTTGTTTTTTGTTTCTCTGGGAGTTCCTGTATTAAAATTGTTACAAGAATCACAAGTGGAAACTAATGATTTACAAAGAAGGATCAACCAAACCATACAGTTGCAACAATCCAGGGAGGAGGTCTATAACAAAACTCAACTTGTTCAAGACAACATCAAAAAGATCTATGACAGAAGAACAAAAGCAGATGATTTCTAGTTAGGTGACCTGGTGTTAAAGTGGGACTCAAGGAATGAAGACAAAGGCAAGCATGGTAAGTTCGATAGTTTGTGGAAAGGGCCATACAAAATTGAAGCTTTCAAGGGTAATAATGCATTTTTTCTTGAAGGACTTAACTAAAGAACCATTGCCTAGTGGACTTGTCAAAGGGAGACTTCTCAAACACTACTTTCCTCAAAGTTAAATCAGTTTCATTTAGAATCATTGTACATATCATTTTACTATTCTACTGCAAGAGTGAGGGTAGCTCACATTAGAAATTGAATCCCGGAGAGAAGGCCCTAAGCTTCTGATGATTTGTTGCCCATATTTATGATTAACAATAGGTGGATCAAATTCAGTTGCAGAATAAGGACAACATGCCCAAGGGATCAAGGCTATTGATCTACAACATTCTTGACACCTCACAAGG
Source organism: Pinus tabuliformis (assembly GCA_031772625.1). Taxonomy (NCBI): domain Eukaryota; kingdom Viridiplantae; phylum Streptophyta; class Pinopsida; order Pinales; family Pinaceae; genus Pinus; species Pinus tabuliformis. The sequence continues at coordinate 5,613,461 of CM062819.1, forward strand.
AGGGTGCCATCCCCATTGGAGCCATTGTTAGGGTCCTATATTTTATAGGATGAGCTAACTATTTGTTGTTGATTTTTGTATATGAGATGTTGTAAATAATCTTTCATTCTGCAAGTTATTTCCAAAAAGAAAAAACAAAGGGGATAATATATATGTGTGTGTGTGTGTGTGTGAAAAGAATAAAAAATCAAAAAATATGAAAAAATACAAAAAAGAATGAAAAATAACCCAAAAAGAATAAGTGAGAAAATATAAATGCCACTCAAAAAATGAAAAATGCATCATTAATACCATAGAAATTTTAAATAATGTGTTGCTAGTCAAAATGCCACATCGAAGTAGATTAGTTATTTTAATCACATTGTTTAAGTGTGATTAGGATGGATTAAATAAAGTAAGTTTAGGTTAGTGAATAATCAACCACAAAGTGTAATCGTGGTTGAATTAGATTAGTTAGAATAAAATTAATAGGCCTGCAAGTTTAAATGCACCTTTAGAGTTTAATTAGGTAGATTTGATGATAAACTTAATTGGTAGGTTAAATCGCAATTATAATTTGTAAACAAAGTTTTTGATGCGACATGTTTTGTAGCCATGTAATAAAATGGGCATGTTTTTAAATGACTACAATTGACCCTACCCGGATAAACGACGGGGGATCGTATTCCCCCCCCCGATGTTTAATCACAAGAGGGCGGGGGGGGTGGGGGAGGGTCTTAAAAGGCGGTAATCCTCTGTAACGTGGCAGCTTTTGGGAATTTTGCACCCCCACCTAAAACCACTAACCGCCCCTCCCCCCCCTCCGAAAACTACCATCTCGCTCCCACTCACGCTGACGTTGACCCACCTCGCTCCTGTGCCACTTGAATTCCGCCAAGTGGACCTCCCATCCCCACCTAGCTTCTACGTCAGTCCATATTCCTCCACTACCTGTTCACCACCTCACACCTGTAGACCCCACTCCCCTTCCGCTAAAAAATCTCCCGTCACTACTTCTCCCCCAACATAATGCTGCCATCTAGCACTCCTGCCATCACGTCAGTAGATCGTTGAGAAATAAATGTTATCTTCTCCTGCCACAATGGACCCATTCCATTTTAATGGTTAATTAGTAACAGTAAAAAAAAAAAAATCAATATAACCCATCATAGCACGTTCAATAGCCTCCTTTAACCTTTTTAGGATAATAGAAAATCAGAAATTTTAGTGCACAGTCAGCCAGACAGAATCTGCCCCAGCACCTAGCCAATGATCCATGCCAACTCTGTAACCAGTCAGCATAACCAGTCACCTGCAACCAAGTATCAAGCCATCAACTTGTATCTAGACTCTAGTCTTCTCCTATTTTTCCTGGGTAATTCTAAATTCCATGTTCTTTTCTCTTCTATCATGGCACCTAAAGGCAAATCCAAGGCCTCTGATGACAATCATATGCTGCCACTACCATAAACTTAGATCACCAACCACTACTAGACCAAAACTACAAAATTACTTAAATTAGTTGTGAATTCGACCTGTTTGAGCTTCACAACTGGTTAAAGCGGAATTTCTTGGACCAGAGCGATGAACTACGTCTCTGGCATTCTCTCTTACCACAATTCATCTTTCCCCAGACACGCCACTTCCCTGAATTCGTTTCATGGTGTCAATTTAGGTATATCCCTAGTCAGAGGGCAATTGTAGCCCAAAACAGTGACATCCTCTTCACCATCACTGCATAATCCATCTCCCAAATGCTCCAATTACCAAATTCTGACTCTCTACAACCATTTTTAGTAGATTCCCTCATGGAATTCCATAAAAACCTAACCTTCCCATAGAGAGCCAAGATATTTAAGATTTTTCTCCCTGAGGATGCCCAAATACCCAAGAAGAATCTCCCATACTCATCCTCCATGTTTCGTGAGATGATCAAACAAGTAATTTCAATTATTTCATGCATACTTGGATATCAATTCGATCAGTGAGTTGATGAGGCCATTGTTGGTTTCTTATCATTTTTTGCAACTGGTGAGAAACCCCCTATTTTTAATTATAACGAGTTCATTGCAGAATCAATTCATGACCAGTTCTTCAAGTTTTCTATTAAAGGGAATTTTAAATATCCTTCAGTGTTGGTTTATTTGTTTCTTTATCATCAAGTAGATAGTTTTTCATTCCCTTTGCAGAAATTAGATGAGCAAGGTAATCCACAGTCAGTAATCCATTGGACATCCTTGGTGAGGAAAAATTCCACTGAGTACACCTTCTCTGATTATGTTGATCAATTTTTACACACAATATATTGTTTATTGAATCACAATATAGAGACTCGGATAGGACTAGAGATACAAAGAATTATGCATCTCAGTGAGCAAACTAAAACAAGAGATTGGTACTTGTACCAAAATTATGCCAAGATTAGAGTATATGGATGTTAATTGCGACCCTACAGACTACCAAAATTTTTTCCTATGAGGATCTTCTCATTGGAATACATAAGGGGGATGATTCATATGGATGATCTTCATTTTGTTGCAGCAAAAAAGAAGTCTCAGTTTAAAGTCAGGGCACAGGTTGGACCATTTATTTGTAACACCAAAGCAGCAGGTAAGGAGGCAGATTTGATCCTGAAGAAGATGAACTTGAAGTTGAGTTTCACCTGGTCATATGACCCTTTTGGAATTATTTCTAAGCTGAGAGTGGAGTAGAAAACCAATCCTTACACTCACACTCCTAGACTATAGATAGAGAAGTTCACGAATCAAAGCTAGTGGGAGGAGAATATGCTACAGGAGGCAGAAGAACAAGTGATACCCACGACTACCTCACAGACTCTAGTACCTCAATAAAAAAGACACAAGAGGCCAAAGGATGACGATTCCCCTTCAGTGATAGATATTGGAGTCCAAGAATTTCTGATATACAAGAAGAAGCACAAGACTAATACTAAATCATTTTTTCAGCAGGAGGATGAGGGGCAAGCCACCATAGTCCTAACAGGCCATCATGTTCCTACAAGAGAAGATATCTTCACAAGATATCTAGCTTCCTTAGCTTCCCAAGATCCACTAGATACAGCTCAAACATCAAAATTGGTTCAGGACCAAGATGAACCAAATATTTTTGCAAAATATAGAGAAATTAAGAAGAAGAATGAGCAGCTCAAGGCCACCACATACACCCAATTATGGAAGAAAACAACCTCTTCACAACACAGGCTTCTTTCAACCTTCGATACAAAAAAGGGGAAAATTCAAATTGCATTCCTTCAAGCACAGGTTCCATTTCCGAAGACTCCCGCTGATTACAAGAAATTTTCTTTCTCCTTTGATGCTGAGCAAATTCACCCCATTGACCAAATAGACCCGCATAAAAAAAACTGGTGAAATGTTGTACTCTACTTTGACCAACACTACCATGACAACTTCTAAGTTACAGGCCTCACCCCGCAACATACACTCACAATTGAAGCTTGAAAATATTTCATCTTTGGCTAAGGACACTATAATCAAATCATTGGAGGACCTGGTAATTAAATTGGGGAACCCAAAGATGTAAAAGCAGCGGAGAAACTGTGAGGACAAAAAATGCAGACATAGCAGCATTGAGTAAACAACTCAAACTTCCCTCCACTCAGGATCCCCAAGCTAAGGAAGTTGGAGAGCTTGAAAAATAAAAAGAGAACATGTTCAAGATAATAATTGAACAAAGTAGCCGGATTAAGGATATGGAAGTGGAGATGGAAAGACTGCTTAAGGAAAAAGAGTAGTCATCAAAACTAGCCATAGTTCCTTTAACAACAGTGCCTATTTCAGTTGCAACCACAGCAAGAGCATCTACATTGACAACAATAAAAGCACAAACCACGGATTCTTCAAATGAGCTGGTTAAAGCTATGGAAGTTGTCCATTAGAGGGCGGGAAATTGAAAAATTAAAATCCCAAGTTAAAACTTTGCAGGATCATAAATTAAAGATAGATAATTCATACATAACAGAACTACATAAATCTCACATGCTAGCCTAAAGGATTGAGCAGCTAGAGAATGAGTTTGTGATGGCTCAAACACTAGCACAGGCTAAAGAATGCATATGGGTTGAGATAAATGATGCCATCACAGAAATCTGGCCTTCAATTGAGATAATATTTGAACAGGAAGACTTAGTACAGAGATCAAAGGAGTTAATGGAAGGAGTCAAAAGTAGCTTGGGACAGAGGCCAGGGGAAGCTAACACCTTAATTAAATTTTTGAATTCAAAAACCAAGGATGAGTTAGCATAGTTTGAAATTACAAATAGCATAGAGACTATCTTGGAAGTCAAGAGAGTCCTTACTAGAAGGAATTTACTAGTACAGTTGGAAAACAAGTGTCAACAATTGGAGACCCACATCCATATATTTCATAAGAAACTTAATGCATTACATTTGAAAGGATTGCCATGACTAAAGGGAATTGGAGGCAAGATGGTGCCCCTACCAGATTATCAGCAAAAATTGTACTCAATATCTCGGGACAAATCAAAGTTTTCAACCATAAAAGGCTCAATCACATGAAAAGCTTTCATGGAGGCTTTGGAATTTGATCTGCATATCAGAGCTGAAATCAAGCATTTATTTCTGGTCAAACCAACTTTCCAAAAAGATACTGAAGTAGATGAGACTTACATAAAGCTGGTTAAAATGCCAATTCTAGATGAAGACAGATGGCACCAGCTATGTCAAATCTTGGAGTAAAAATTGTCTTACCTTCAACAACAGAGCAACACTTTTCAGGCCTAGTCATCAACATCAAGCCTCAAAGATAGTGCCAGATCATCACAGCTATTTTAGTTATCTATATTTTTGTTCTATTTTTACAAGCAGTTTAGGATATTTTGTAAAAATCTTGAGGTTTTCACTCAAGATATTTTTTTGATAATTTTGTATAAGTACTTCCCAAATCGAAGTACAAATGTTGGGACTTGTAGCAAGAAAGGACTACCATTTGATGTAAAGTTGTTCACCGAGCTAAAGTGATCATTTTTCATTAATACAGACAGTATTCCAGGATTCATGTGTCAGGCTTAATTGGTGATGTTTTTTCTACTTGTAATTCTGTAATATCTCTATTATTTTTTATATGTGTTTCTTTCCTCTATTATTTAAAAGAAAATTATGGGTTGAACTTGTTTAATTACACTTTGTCCTGGCTTTAAAAAATATATATGTTTTCCAACTGAAATTAAATATAGAATTCTTAATTGCTCTATGTTTAATTGATTCTGAACCCTTTTCCTCCCTATCACTCCATCAAGCCCTAAAGATCCAACGACCTACCTATCTTGCCCTGTTATTTCTGATATGATATTTATGCACTTGATCACTCTAAGACTTTGACTCCATTTCTTAATGGACTTACCTTGTACCCTCAACCAAACAAATCAAAAAACCAAACTTTTAACCTTACATCTAGCCTAAATCCCACCATAACAAAGCTAAATCGGATAGACAAATCCCTCTCTAAGTTTAAAAGGGCTAGCTTCTAAACTTACAAGTGGTTTTGTGGTTACCTCTGGGTTTCTTTTACAACCTTAAGAAATTACGAAGTGATAACGACAGGATCATATCTTATAGGTAGGTCAGTAGGATAATAAGTATAGGGAGCTTAGGCACATGTTACAACAGGATACAGGTAATCAGGATGTGGGCTGTCGACTCGCAGCTGATTGTTTGGTGAGATTTAGGGACACGATCTATGTGTCAAACAACAATGAGCTCAAGAAGGTTATCTTGAGGGAATTTCATGCTAAGCCATATTCATGTCACTAGGATATCATAAGACATTGACATCGATGAAGAAGTTCTATTATTGGCCGAATTTGAAGAAGGAAGTGGTAGATTTTCTGGCTAGGTGCTTAGATTGTCAACATGTAAAAGCAAAGTGTAAGCATCCAGGTGGATTACTACAACCAATTCTGATTCTAGAGTGGAAATGGGATGCCATTTCCATGGATTTCATTACATTTTTGCTGAGGACATATAGACAACATGATTCTATCATGGTTGTGGTGTGTTAGAGTCAGTATTTGCATATTTCCATCAGTGATCAAAACTCCTCTTTTATATAATATTAGGGTCCCATTCTAAAAATTTTGTCATTCCACCTAGGTCTTCATTTAAAAATTTACTCACTGATGGCAGACCTAGGTCAAAAGCCCTACTGTCTCTCAAAAAATCAATATTTGTTGGCCCACCTTCATGTGTCCTACTGAGCATGCATTGACCATAAAGGCTCATTTCATCATGTTTTGTGTCAGTGAAGACCACTTAGAGTCTTCTCATTCAAGGTCCCATTAGGTCACTAGGGTTCATTCTTTCAAGATCCAATAATACTCCATTTCACTGCATAAAGCCAACAAAAAAGTATGAGAGTCAGAAAAATAATATCCTTTTATCATTTAAAAAGGATTGGTAAACATGTGACTATGTTTGCCCAAGTTCTAATTTTAATTCCAATTATCAATTCTATTTCAGAGTGTAATTTTGTTTCAAAAAACAAATGTAATATTTTTTCTAATTCATGTAATTTTTATGTTCATTATATGTAATAAATTACTATTCCTAAAGCTGTCAACTCAAAGAACTATGTGCCAACTTCATCCAAGCAACTTCAAATGTGAAGAGTGCAAAAACTCCATGCATCATCAACCTGCAAAAGGAAAATCAGAGAGTAAAGGGAAATAAGCAAGCATTTCAAAAAAGAGAAATGAAACATTAGAAAGTGGGTTTTAAAGCTAAAAGATCAAATCCATTTGAGTATAAAGGCTTTCCTAGAATCTAACTCAACCCCATTTAACTCTTATTATTTCTTGAGCAAACCCCAAGAGACCTTTTTTCACCATTTTGGGCAAAAATCAATAGAACAAAGCAGGCGTTGCGCGTTCTCTTCTGGTGCTGTGCATTCTCTTCAGGCTTTGCGCGTTTGCTACGGGCGCTACGTGTTCCCTTCAAGCGTTGCGCACTTGCCAGAGGCACTACGCACTCTCCACAGACGTTGCATGTTTGTCCAAGAGAGCTAAAATCGCCTCCCCAACTCCACCAAAGTTGCATTCAACCTCCCACAAGTAAGTAATTGCTAAAAATTACCTGTTTCCTCCTCCTAAAATCATTCTCATGGTGTTTTGAAAGTTTTTTTAAGATTTGGTGTTATTTTCACATCTAAACCTTTTTATCCAAAATACTCTTTAAACCTTTGCATCTAAACCCTAAGTCCTAGGTGCTATGTTGAAAAATGTGCAACAAGAAATGCTAAATTTAGAAAGTGCTAAAAATAGAACTGCTAAAAATAGCACTTCTAAAAATAGCATTTTGGCCACCTTGAGTGAGAGGTGAAACTGCTAAAAATAGCATCTTCTAAAAACAGCATTTCTGGGTCCCTTCCTATTTATAGCAGTCCCTGGTCTATCTATAGGAAGTAAATTCGAATTTGGTCTTACCAGCAGTTTGGAATATTAATTAATTAATTCTCCATGAGTTAATTAGTTAAGGAAAAGCAAACTTGAAGTCTTTTTGAGAACATGCAATTATTTCTCCACTAATTGGGGAATGTGTCCTTGATTTGCTCCATTGATTGAGGAATTAAGGATGAGTTCTATATTCAAAGGATCAGTTGACTTAGTTTAACTTAGTCAAGTTCAGTTAGATTAATTTAACAAGTTGTTAAATTAATGAGATATAGTTTGTTGATGCTTGCATGCATGTGACAACTATTGTTTTCAAATAATTGTGTATTCACTCATGGATAACTGATGCATGTCAGTTCAGACAGAGACCTAGTTCATATCAGAGAAGGGACAGTGTACTATTAGTTGGATGAATATTTTCCTATAAAGGAAACTCATCCATGGAGAAGGATTCATCTCCTTCAAGTTTGTGCAGTTAGATCAGAGGTTAGTGAGTGTGTGAAGAGGCCAGTTCACACAGGTGACAACACTGGACCTCAAGGAAACTGCATAAGGAAATAGGAGGCTTGGAGGGTAGAGGAGAAGGTTTGTGAGAAGCCTTTAACTGTCTATGAGCAGCAAAGGGATTGTACTGAGAGCTGGATAGCTTCCGATATAAGGCTTTGTGTAATCCAAACTATATTTCCACTTGTATGATGATACAGAGATGGGGTTTTAGGCAGGTGCTTTCCCCGGGTAAATTCTTCTGTGTTATGTGTGATTGATTCCTTCTTATCAATTATATGTGTTCTTATTGATGTTGCTCATGTTTGATTAATCTTCCCCTAAATTTTTTGTAGAAATAGATCAAGTGCTTTGCTTTAGTACATTGCATTACTAGGTTGATCTACAGGTGGGAAATTTCTACATGGTATCGGAGCTAGCTGATTTGTAGAAAAATTCTACAAAATTCTACATGGTATCAGAGCTAGCTGATTTGTAGAAAAATTTCTACATGGTATCAAAGCTAGATGGTTTGTAGTAAAAATTCTACGAAAATTTCTACATGGTATCAGAGCACAGGTGATCAAGGAAGAACAGTATACTGAGAGGAGATTTCAAAGATTTGAGTTTTGGGCCGAGAGTTTGCAGAGCAGATCTAAAAATTTCTATACAAAATTTTCAGAAACAAATAGCAGATTTGGATTCCTTGCGGAAAACGACCCAAATTCAAAAAAAAAATTGGTTGAATCAGAGTTCGGATGAGGTAGATATCGTTGATTTAAAATCAACTCTTTTTCTAGAAAATTTCGTGACAGCGGGAAAGTGGAAATAGATTGATGTGCTAGCCAAGAACCTATATGCACTTGAGGTACAAGATGCATGCAAAGCCTTTAAGAGCAAGGCAAAGGTTAGATACTTGGTGGTTAAGAGGGAGAGTAAATTACCTCTCAACATGCAGAGCTAGAAGAAGTCTCAGACAATTGTGGAGGAGCCATAATTGGTGCAGCAGCTTCAGGAGTTTGTGGAGCAGCCATATCAGGGGAAGCTGAGAGGAGATTGAGTAGAGACATCTACTCACGCAGAGACCTCCAATAGGGGGAAACTTCAAGCCAGGTGGGCAGAGGGATCACATGCAGCCATACCTCCAGGTAAGAGGTGGGGAAATATAGAGTGATCCTCCCAAGGAGGAGAGGCAGGATCCTTGAGGTACCCAACCTCTTGGATGAGACCTTGCTACGGGAGCCCCGATGTGGAGTAGCAGGAACTTTTTGATTGGGTAGAGACAGATGCAGATGGAGCAGCAGAGAAAGCTACAGTGTAGGGAATCCCAGGACAGCGCATAGCATGCAGGCTACAACAATGCGAGAGGCACAAGTGTGTTGCACAATGCAGGGTAGCACAAAGAAGGGTGCAACGGTGCGAGATGCATGGAGATGTTGCAGTAGCGCAGAGGTCAGAGACGGAGCACTTATCAGCAACAGGTAGAGCTTCAGCATCAGAGTATGTTTCTAGCCCAATAGAGAGGTCAATTGGGAGTTTTTTTGTTCTGAGAGTTGCTGGAGCAACCGCACTTGGTAGATGTGTTGCATACAGAACATTCCAGAGTTACAAGATCAGGTTCGAGAGGAAGTCTTTCTTGTTGAGAGGGAGTGTTAAAAAATGTGCAACAAGAAATGATAAATTTAGAAAATGCTAAAAATAGAACTACTAAAAATAGCACTTCTAAAAATAACAGTTTGGCCAATGAGCATTTTGGCCACCTTGGGTGAGAGGTGAAACTACTAAAAATAGCATTTCTGGGTCCCTTCCTGTTTATAGCAGTCCCTGGTCTATCTATAGGAAGTAAATTCGAATTTGGTCTTACCAGCAGTTTGGAATATTAATTAATTAATTCTCCATGAGTTAATTAGTTAAGGAAAAGCAAACTTGAAGTCTTTGTGAGAACATGCAATTGTTTCTCCACTAATTGAGGAATGTGTCCTTGATTTGCTCCATTGATTGAGGAATTAAGGATGAGTTCTATATTCAGAGGATCAATTGACTTAGTTTAACTTAGTCAAGTTCAGTTAGATTAATTTAACAAGTTGTTAAATGAATGAGATATAGTTTGTTGATGCTTGCATGCATGTGACAACTATTATTTTCAGATAATTGTGTATTCACTCATGGATCACTGATGCATGTCATTTCAGACAGAGACCCAGTTGAGATCAGAGAAGGCACAGTGTACTATCAGTTGGGTGAATATTTTTCCTATAAAGGAAACTCATCCATAGAGAAGGATTCATCTCCTTCAGGTTTGTGTAGTTAGATCAGAGATTAGTGAGTGTGTGAAGAGGCCAATTCACATAGGTGACAACACTGGACCTCAAGGAAACTGCACGAGGAAATAGGAGGCTTGGAGAGCAGAGGAGAAGGTTTGTGAGAAGCCTTTAACTGTCTATGAGTAGTAGAGGGATTGTACTGAGAGCTGGATAGCTTCCGAGCTAAGGCTTTGTGTAATCCAGACTATATTTCCACTTGTATGATAATACAAAGATGGGGTTTTAGGCAGGTGCTCTCCCCGGGTAAATTCTTCTTTGTTATGTGTGATTGATTTCTTCTTATCAGTTATATGTGTTCTTATTGATGTTGCTCATGTTCGATTGAGATTCTGCTAAATTGTTTGTAGAAGTAGATCAAGTGTTTTGCTTTAGTACATTGCATTACCAAGTTGATCTACAGGTGGGACATTTCTATATGGTATCGGAACTCGCTGATTTGTAGAAAAATTCTACAAAATTCTACATGCTACAATTACCTAGGCTACCAAACCCCTTACATTGCAAACAATTTCCCCATCCCAAAAATATATCATATTAATACCCCATATCCTCCCCCATTACACACATCCCTTCACCAATATCCTTCATATTCCCCTTCCCCATTCCCTATTCCCAAAAAAATACATTCCAACAACCCTAAACCTCCCTAGGGTTTGATATTACAACACTATGGTAGAAGAGGAATATAAACCATACAGTGAGGAAGAACAAACAGAGGTCAAGAAAACACACAAAGGAGGCAAGATACTCAGATTTGAGCCAACAAACCTCAAGGAACTCTTGGAATCTCCTATGGCTGTGACATCCTTCAAATATCTAGGTTGTTATGATTTATGTGAGAAAGTTCAGGAAGTCCAACACCATCCTATGTTGACTTGGCTCTTCATATCTAAACTCCAAGACAACCAAGTCACTTTAGCAGGTGTCACTTTTACTTTATCCTTTTCCATTATATCAGCTACCACCAGAATCCCAAATGTTGGGGAGAAATGGTTTAAACAAGGTGATTTGGAGAGACATTATTATGAGCCTTTCATAAAACCAAGGCACATAAATGAAATAAAGGGCTATTTTCATTTTTCTCGCCTACTAGACAGATATGCTCCCATGATGAAGGTTATCATGAAATACTTTTCATGTGAAGGTAGATTTTCTAGGCTTTATTCCTATCACATCCAGCTTTTAATGCATTTCACTAAGGTAAAAATGCTTAATATAGCCTACTATCTATCTTGAAGCATTGGTAAGATGGCCTACATTTTCCAGAAAAGGGAGTATGAACATCAAATGAATAGCCTCTTTCATCATTCCCTCATTAAAATCATAGTCATTTATCATCACAAACAGCTCAACATTGCATGGAGTACCTTCATAGCCAATCCCATATTCACTGATTCATCTACTCAGAATGTTCAAAGTATCCCTTCATCATCTCACCCTTCCACCTCCATTCCTCCATCTTAGCCCATAGATCATTCATCCTCATCTGATCAATCACCCTCACCATCACCTCCATCATCGCCATTTCATGAGCATATCCATTCACCTAACAGAGATGAAATCAGATAGCAGGAGCAGATTGGACAGGTTGAGGTCATCAAGCTTAAAGGGGATGATTTGGCACTTTGACACACATTTATCAAAGAGGCCATAGGCAGGTGTTTGCCCCACAAATTGTGGGAGGGGCCTTGCCTTCTTCATCAGCAAAGCAGGTACAAAAGGGAAAGGAAAAGATGACAGAGACAGAGATTCAGCATGAGGAGGAGGACCTCAATGAAACAGAGCAGGATTTTGACTTGGTTGACCTAGGTGAGCATGATGACAGTGAGAGCACAAACATTGTCATCAAAGAAAAAGTTGCACTCATGAGGGAGCTCGAGATCAACCTAGAGAGAGCAAAATACATCATCTCATATTATGAGCAGGAGAATAAGCAGCTTCAAGCCAAACATGATGTCATGGAAATTAAGCTCATCAAGGTAGAAAGGGAAGCAATGATAGCCAAGGCATTTCTATATGAGACCTATGAAAGGTATGGTGAACCTGAAGAAGAGCAAGAACGTTGAAAAATACCTAGAACTAGAGGGCTAAAAAGAGCTCTAGAACTAGAAAAACAAAAGGAGTTTGAGCTTGCTAATAAGTTCGCTTGGAATGAGCAATTTTCCATCTTGATCAATGAGAACCAAGAGCATTGGCTTGATAAGGTCAATCAACATTTAGAGAAGCTCCTAGACAAAGCTAACCAGCAAAATGAAATTCAAAACAAGGTGGAAAAACACTATGACAACAGAGAAAGGAATGCCAGGGCAAAACTCAAAGTTGTAAAGGAAAAAATTGAAGCCTTAACTCACCAAAAGGAGAAGGAGAAGCTTGAAGAAATTTCAGAGGCTTCACTCCAAGCCTATATACACCAAACATCAGCTCCTGGACCAATTTTGAAGTCTCTTAGCATATTTTGGCCAAGATATGTTATCTGTGTTTTCTAGGCAAATTCAATATCAACTGCATGGTCAAACACGCAACGCCACACTTTTTTGGGACAATTTTTGGAGAAAAGGAAGCCACAAGTGGATTCAAAAGGACCAATACATATACTAAAACCATGTTTCCAGGCCTGGATTGCAAAACTGGCACGTTAAAAGGACAAAAAACTAGCTAAAAATCATGTTTCTGCCCTCTTTTTCAGCTAAACGTTGTGCACTTGACCAGTGTTGGGAGAATGAAGTTTTGGAGGGTCAAATCAAGCTCATTTTAAAAAATAAAGTAATATTTGGAAACTATACTAGATAAGATTTCTAATGAGCTATCCTGGGCTCAATTTGGACACCAAGAATGCAGGAAAAGGTAGGTTTGAAGATGGCGCTGCGCACTTGACAATTGACCTAGTTTTTCATTGTTCTTCTTCATATTTGATTTTTACCTATGGGAAATAAACATTTTACTGATGTAATTGATATGATAGATGTAATTATGGTCTTTTACTATTACCTAGGGGTAAATACATTAGGTTAATAGTCTTCATCAGGTCAGATGAATTAGTTGCAATGTAATTAGGGATGAGTCACTTTGACCACCCTACACTCTAGCTATCAGTTTAGATTTTGGTGGAATTGCTCCTCTTCTCATGGATTCAACCCCTGAGGTTGGGAGGAGTTTGTTTTGAGGTCTATATCTTCCCTTTCTTCACTTTTTTGAGAGGTTGGACTCCATTGGATGTTGTACTAGTGTTTTAGACTTTGGCATGGAATATATTGGATGAGTTGCAGCTATTTTGGTGGGATTCTTGTGGCATGGTATTTTGATATTGTTTCTTCTTCAATTACATGTGTGTGAATGTTTTGTATCTTCCATGATCCATTTCACTTCTAAATATGTTTGATTTTCAAGGGTGATAAGCAGAATTCATCTTCTATGATCTCTTTTTGGAAAATCATCATAATTTGTTTCATTTCTCTAGTTTAAAAGAATTCATGATTTCCATGCTCTTTTTAGCACCTCATGAGTCTAAACCATTTCATCAATATACTACAAAGTGTTAAAGTAACTTACCTACATTTCCCCATCAGATGTCTGCAATTCTGATTCTTTTTTTCCATGACCTAATTCACTCATCCAGTGACTACCCCAATCAAATCAAATCAAAACCCTGAGCTACTATATCTAGCCTAAAACCCTAATTCGTCTAGCCCTCATGGCTATGATCCTTTGAAGAGAGCCCTCTCCGTCTTGGTAGGGCTAGCTACCAAGTCAAAGGATTGGTCTGTGGTTACCTCAGCTAGAATCTTCCTCAACCTTGGAGATCCAGAGGAGTGATAACATACTGGTGTCGTTGTCAGGAAACGAAAGATTCATTTTCCCTCGATGTACAATAAGTTTTCATTGGAATTTAGTCCTTTGGATGATGGGACTAAGTTTCAAAAAAGGTTGATTACATAATTTCAATGTCAATATTGTAGAGTTGGCTTCAAGGAAACAAGTAAGATTGAATTCTGCATCATGAGCCAGTTGATTCAGTCAAAGATATTCAGAGCTTGTTCAAAAAGCAAATAAGTTCCTAAATAGCAAGTTCAAATCAAACCTCGTTCCATTGGTAAGTTCTTTATTGCTACTTATTAAAATTTTCTATTGAAAGAAAGTCCACGGTGGTGAAGTTTGAAGCTTTCTTTGTTCCGCTCAAGTCTGAATTCTTTTACCTTACATAGTCTTTGACCTTGTTAAGATTCTGGCTTCGAAAAGATATACCAGGTCAAACCCTGACCCGAACCCTCCTTCTCCTATTGATGATCCTAAAAGATTGTTAATAAAACCTAAAGTCCCTTTCCCTAAGACTGAAAGCATAAAGTTGGAAAGGACCACTTCCTTACCAGATCAGATACTGAGTATTGAGGATATTCCCTTTGATATTAAATTCGAGCTATCCCTATTTCATTCGAAGTCTGAGTCTTGTCTTACAGAGGAAGTGTTTGATCCCATAAAGTTTGATTCATACTTACCCGCCTCAAAATCTTTGTTTAATCAACCTTCTACTACATCACAGTCTTCAAAACTTGAGCATGAGGTTTGGTCTAATTTTGAGAAATTTTAAAGCCTAGTCGATCAATTACAAATTATTGCGGAAAAAGCCTATATCCAGTATCAACTTGAAAGCTTACCTTCTGCAATACCCTCTACTGCACCTCCGAAAACAACCGTATCTGCACCTCCATCTTCATCCCAACCAACTCAACCCATTGTAATCCTCGTACGCCCTCCCCCAGTAGTCATGGCAATATTTTCTCCTTTAAAATTACCTGGTCAGTTGACAGCTTTACCTCATACCTATGGCCAAAGACTTCCTCTTTTTGATGGTAGCTCAGGAGTCACAGCACAACAACATATTGACAAGATGGTTGATTTCATTGATTTAGAGGAGGTTGATGATGACGATGCCAAAATGAGACTAATGGCTCAAATTTTTTCTGGAGATGTGAAAAAATGGTTTTGTGGTTTGGCAGCTGGCTCCATTGATACTCCTTAGAGGTTAAATGAGTTGTTCTTAGCCAGGTGGCGGGAAAAGAATAATTTGTTGTAGATCTTGGCAGAATACAATACATTGAAAAGGAATCCTAACAAGACGGTTCAAGAGTTTACTATAAGGTTCAATCAGATTACAATTCCATTCCAGATAACATGAAACCTCCACCTAATTTGGCACTTCAACATTATCCGGATGCTTTTGATTCGGAGATGGCTTATCAACTAAGGGAAAGAGATCCTGCCACTCTAGAAGAAATGCAAAATAATGCAGTAAGTGTGGAAGCAAACTTGATGATTAAAAAGTCTCAGTTGAAACATGAGAAACCAAAGAATAAAGTAAAAATCAAAGAAGAACCCTCTTCTTCCACCAATCTCAAACTAGATGCTCTGATAATAACCATGGAGAGGATAGATGACCAATGATAAATTTGGATAGATAGTAGGAGCCACAAGTTAGGAATCCGAATTTCATAAACCAGCAGCAACATCAATACAGGATAAAACAAATAGAGAAGAAATATCCTGAAGCATCAACATCTCAGCAGAAAATTCGGACACCCTTGTAGCAAAATTATGCTCAAGGAAAATCAGAGGATGAAATAGACCCGAATGTTGAAGAAAACCACTTCTTTAGGGAAGATTACCATCCCATTTTCTTGACTGAAAATGAGAAGTATGTCAAGAAGATGGAGGAATATAAAGATGAAGACTACATACTGGAAAATGACTATGCATTGGACTCAATCAGATGATTATCAAAGAGGATACTTGAATGCACTCAGCTCTCAATAGAAGCAATATTCCTTGAGAAATAGAGAAGTCCCAATCACTGTCATCCAGAAAAAGACATCGCAGCAGAAGGATACTCAACTGAAGACAATTCCTCAAAGTAATCAAAGTAAAGTCAAAGAGTTGGTAGCATCTAACCAAAACAAAGTCAATCATCCATCTACAAGCAATCCAAACAATGGTCATGACATTCAAAATAAAGATCAGACATCAAAATATTTGCTCGAGAAAAGAGACATCATCCAAAAAGAGGTAGATAAATCTATCTCATTCAATTTAGAAACTAAAATTTCAAAGTTGAAAGTGTCAATCCATCTTACCAAACTTGTCAAAAATAGCCACTACAAGTCTGATATAGTTAAAATGATGAAAGTGGACCCTATGTCCGACATGGTTAATGTTGAAGATAACCAACCTGAATTGATTTTTGGTCCAGCCATAGATGGCCAGTCAGAAGATAGTGAAGTTCATCCATTTTACCTGAGTTTAAGAATCCATCAGTACATTCTTCATAACTCCATGCTTGACTCCGGAGCCTCCCACAATTTAATGCCAAAGGTCATCATGGATAATTTGGGTCCAGATATAACCCATGAATACCATGACTTGTATTCTTTTGATTCCAGTAAGGTTCATTGTCTTGGTCTAATAAAATATTTGGTAGTATCCCTCGACCAAATCCCGACAAAGAATGTCTTAATGGATGTGGTGGTAGCTGATATACCACCACGGTTTGGTATGTTATTGTCAAGGTCCTGGGGAGCGAAACTAAGAGGCACACTGCAGTTAGACTTCTCCTATGCCACTATTCCGGTTTTCGGGCAATTGAGGAAATTGTACTGAGAAACCAAAATGAAATTCATGATAACTAGCAAGGAGAAGCCCAATAATCATCCTATAAATGTTGTACATATAGATTTAGAGTCATTTATTTTATATAATGATAGTGGACTGAATGATGTAGATAGTCATCTTGTGGAAATTAAAGATGTACCGGATATTTCCAATTGTATAAGGACAGTTTTAGATTAGGAAAAAGAAAAGCTACCAAGTTCATCTGAACAGCCATCAGACAAGGCAGAGAAAGGCATGGAAAAGAAATCAGAGAAGGTAATTGAAAATTTAGAACAACCTGAAGAGAAAGTTCAGAAAATTGACCCAAAACAAAGACCAGATTTATAGCCCTTGGAAGAGGAGCACGGTCTTTGGACCATGGACTTTGATGGTGCTCTCGGGAAAGATGGGGTAGGCATTGCCATTTGGATCTGAAGTCCACATCATCAACAAGGTGAGGTCCCTCAGAATGTTGGATTATGCTCATACAAGTTAGCTTTTGATTGCACTAACAATGAGGCGGAGTACGAAGCACTGATCACAGGCTTAAAGATCTTGAAAATATTGGGTGCACAAAGAATCTCTGTGTATGGTGATTCAGAACTTGTGATCAAGCAAGTTAAATGTGAATATCAAGCTCACCATCCATGGATGAGACAATATAGGATGTAGTATTAGATATTTTGAGAATGTTTATGGAATATAAACTTTCAGTTGTACCAAGGAGTCAGAATCTTATGGCAGATTCTTTGGCTACAACTACAAGCAATTTCAAAATCCCATCTTTTCAAATATGAATTTTGAGATTCATGTAAAGCATCGCCCCTCTGTTCCTGACAACTTGTGATATTGGCAAGTATTCTGGGATGACAAGCAGGTAAATAACTTTCTCTAGAGTGAAGGAGAGTTTGAGAATTGTTCCATGGATGAAGTTTATGACAAGAATGATCAAGTCATTGAGGCAACCCAAGTTGATATAATACAGCTCAAGGACAACAATATTCCGAAAGTTCTTGTACCTTTGGAAGACTTGTTTGATCTAGATGATGTAGCAAGGAAGCCTACATTAGTTCCTATGGAGAAAGGTGTCAAAGACGTGAACATTAGAACAACAGACAAACCAAAAATGTTCAAGTTGTCCAAAACATTATCTCCCAAGGTAGAAGGACAATATATTCATTTATTGTCTGAATTTTCTGATGTTTTCGCGTGGGATTATGTAGATTTAAAGGAGTATGAAAAGAAAATAATTCAACTTACCATCCCAATTCAACCATATCAAATCCCTTTCGAAAAAAGCTAAGAAGGATTAACCCAAGGTTGTTGTCATCTATAGAGAAAGAAATTAACGGACTTTTCAAGGTGGGCATCATTGTTCCCATCAGATTTTTTGATTGGATATCAAATCTAGTTCTGACGAGAAAGAAGACTGGAGAAATTAGGCTCTGCGTAGACTTAAAAAACTTAAACAAAGTATCTCTTAAAGATAATTATCTGCTTCCGAAAACGGACCATATCCTTCAGAGAGTTGTTGGTGCTTCCCGAATGTCACTATTGGATGACTTTTCCAGTTACATTCAAATTTTAGTGCACAAGGAAGATCAAGACAAGACAATGTTCACCACACCTTGGGGCACATTTAAATATGCAAAAAGGCCATGCAGTCTCAAAAATGTAGGGGCCACTTTTCAGTGTGCCATGAACATATCCTTTTTCAATGAAAAAGATGTTTTCTTGGTTGTATATTTAGATGATGTAATGGTATTTTCACATTCAGATGATGAGCATTTGCATCATTTAAGAGTTATTTTTCAGAGATGTAGAAAGTTTAGGATCTCTTTCAATCCGAAGAAAAGTTTGTTTGCTATGGAGGAAGGAAAAATTCTCGACCACATCATCTCAAAGGATGGAATCCAAATAGATTCTTCACGGGTAGAAGCTATTCAACAAATTGATTTCCCTCATAGCAAGAAAGAAATCCAAGCATTCAATGGTAAGATGAATTTCTTACGCAGATTTATTCCTAATTTGGTTAAACATCTTAGAGATATGACAAATATGTTGAAAAAAGAGAATGATGTAAAGTGGTCCGAAGAAGCCCGCAAGTCCTTTCATGCAGTAAAGCTTTCCCTCACCACTGCCCTTGTTTTAATCAGTCCCTATTACTCCAATGATTTTATTATATTCTCTTTTGCTTATGAACATGCCATGGCAGCATCATTAATGCAAAAAAAGAGATAAAACCGAGTTGCCAATAGCATTTTTCATTCGCAATATCAGGGATGCATCCCTTAAGTACAACATCATTGAGAAACAGGCCCTGGGTTTGGTAAAGGCCGTGAAAGATTTCAAAGTTTACATTTTACATTCACATACTCTTGCTTATATGCCTAATGCAGCGGTAAAAGAAGTTGTTGTGCAGAATGACCGGGAAGGTAGAAGAGGTAGATGGATAGCAACATTATTATAATATGATCTTGAGATCAATCCTACCAAGTTGATCAAGGGTCAAGGCTTCGCCAAACTCATGGCTGAGTCAAATCTCCATGCTCTAGATATCAACCTTGTAGCAGCATTGTCCGACAATCAAGAAGAAGTAGATCCCATTCAAGTATCTGATATATTTCTATCATCTCCATGATATCCTGATATTATTTATGTTTTACAAAATCTAAATCCCCCTCCAGTCATGTCTAAGGCTACGAGCAAGTCATTGAAGCTGAAGGCTTCTATTTATTGCATTATGGACAACGTACTTTATTGGAAAGATCCTGGAGGTGTGTTACTAAACTGTTTGACCGAAGATGAGTCTAAAGAAGTAATAAATGACTTCCACAAAGGAGATTGTGGGGTCCACTTGTACTAGAACACCATGGCCAACAAAGTACTAAGAGCGGGTTACTATTAGCCTACACTTTTTGCAGATATCTACAAGGCAGTGATGAGTTGTCACGAGTGTCAAGTTTTCTAAGGTAAAAGAAAAATTCTTCCTTTGCCTCTACAACATATATCAGTTCATGCATATTTTAAGCAGTGGGGCCTAGATTTCATAAGCAATATTAACCCATCATCATCCGCACAACAAAAATGGATATTGATAGCTACATACTACTTTACTAAGTGGATTGAAGTGATTCCAACCAGGCAAGCAAAAGATTCAGTTATCATTCAGTTTTTAGAAACTAATATCTTATCTTGTTTTGGTTGTCCTAATAAGATCATTAGAGACAACGCAATAGCATTCAAGTCTAAAAAGATGACTGCTTTTTGTGACAAATATAACATTAATTTGGGACATTCTACAACATACTATCCACAAGGAAATGGTCTGGCAGAATCCTCCAATAAATCCTTAATCAACATCATCAAGAAAATGTTGGAGGCCAACAAAAAGAATTGGCACAAAAAGCTGATCAATGCATTGTGGGCAGAACAGGTGAGTAGTAAGAAATCTCTTGCACTTTCTCCTTTTCAAATTGTGTATGGAGTAGATATTATTTTTCCTTCATCATTAATAGTTCCGATTATGAAATTGTTACAAGAAGTGGGAAGTGAAGAGAATGATATTCAGCGCTAGATCAATCAAATTATTCACCTACAGCAGACACGGGATGAGGTATTTCAAAACATCTCTAAGCTCCATGAGAGGATAAAGAAAATCTATGACCAGAAAATAAAGGAGGATGATTTCAAAATTGGAGATGTGGTGCTTCGTTGGGAAGCCAGAAACGAAGAGAAGGGTAAGCATGGTAAATTTCAAAATCTGTGGAAAGGCCCTTATCATATTTCAGCTTTCCGAGGACAAAATAATTTCTTTTTGGATGAGATGAATGGATAACCATGCTTAGGAGGACCAGTCAATGGTAGGCTCCTTAAGCACTATCTTTTCTGAATTGTCTTAGTTTCGTTGTACATAACAATTTAACTTTCTGCAAGTGTGAAGTAGAGAATCACTAGAGTTCGGAGCTCGAGTGAAGGCCATGAAGCTTCAACTAATTTTCTGCCATTTTCAATGTTCAGTCGTCAATTAAGTAAGTCAGTTTTGAGTCAGTTTGTGTTATTCAAGTCGTTAGAATTCAGTCGTACATTTCAATATAAGTTTTTGACCGTATTGGCCCATAAGGTTAGGCACTTAGTCTACGGTGTTCTTGACACCTCCAAGGAGCTGCCATCCCCAAATAAGGCCGATGTTAGAGTTAGTATTTGCATACTTCCATCAGTGATCGAAACTCCTCTTTTATATCATATTAGGGCCCCATTCTGAAATTTTTTTCATTCCACCTAGGTCCTCATTTAAAAATTTACTCACTGATGGTATCCCTAGGTCCAAAGCCCAACTCTCTCTCAAAAAATCAATATTTTATGGCCCACCTTCATGTGTCCTAATGAGCATACATTCACCATAACAGCTCATTTCATCATGTTTTGTGTCAGCCAAGACCACTTGGAGTCTGCTTATTCAAGGTCCCATTAAGTCACTAGGGTTCATTCTTTCAAGGTCCAATAATACTCCATTTCACTACATAAAGCCAACAAAAAAGTATGAGAGTGAGCAAAATAATATCCTTTTATCATTTAAAAAGGATTGGTAAACATGTGACTATGTTTGCCCAAGTTCTAATTTTAATTCCAAGTATCAGTTATATTTTAGAGTGTAATTTTTTTCAAAAAATAGATGTAATATTTTTTCTAATTCATGTAATTTTATGTTCATTATATGTAATAAGTTACTATTCCTAAAGATTTCAACTCAAAGAACTATGTTCCAACTTCATCCAAGCAACTTCAAATGTGAAGAGTGCCAAAACTCCATGCATCATCAACCTGCAAAAAGAAAATCAGAGAGTCAAGGGAAATTAGCAAACATTTCAAAAAGGAGAAATGAAACATTAGAAAGTGTGTTTTTTTTTTCCAAGGAAAAAATCGGTAACCTTTTATTTAAAAAATGAAAAGTTACACTAGCAGATGCATTGAAGCATTTCTATATCATGCCCATTGGGCTCAAGTGCTTTCGCACCCCATGCAACGTTAAAAACTAACGTGCATTAGAAGAAGAAAAAGAGAAAGAGAGAAGGAGGGGGAAAAGGCAGAAAAACTAGAATCTGGTAGTGAGTAATGGACTCACCCTTCAAGTTTTTCTCCCCTTTTTCTTTTCGACCTTGCGCCACTCTCCTTGAGTGGGCTCGATCGAAGCTATGACTAACTGTGTTTCTGCTTTCTGTGTAGTTGTTTCCTTGTCTGAATCTGAAGTGTCTGAGTGATGATGCCTTTTGGTCCCTCCCATATTCAGATCCTCGCTTGCCTTCTCTACCTGATTTGTGTGGAACTGTGAAGCCTTGTTATCTGATGTGGTTCCCTTCTGAGTCTCCGTTCCTTGAGAGACCTCGGCATTCTCTGCGGGGGTATCTTCCTCTTCTGCTTTTGATTCTTCGTCCTCTGAGACGGGGGGTGGAAATTGCCATCCCTTCCTCTGCTTCCCTTTCTGCTTCTTTTTACTGTTTACTTTCTTGACTTCTGGACATGTGCTTTGCAAATGTCCTGTCTGCCTACAGAGCCTACATCTGAAGGCAGTGTTTTCATAGTCTAGTGCTTGCAACCAATTTTGTTGTTTGTAGATCAGCCTTATGTTGTCTGGCAGCCCTTTACTTAGATCTACTTCCACACAAATACGTGCAAAAGTATAGACCCTTTCATCAATCCTTTCCAGATCTGTTTTGATATATTTCCCTATACTGTTCCCAATGCCTTCCAGTACTCGTTCACTCCAAAAGTGAAGGGGAAGGTTGTATAGTCGGACCCAGACCGGCACTTTGGATACAGTCATTTTGTTTGGATCGAAGTCTGGGAACCATGGGGTTATAAACAGCCCGATGTTCCCCAAAACAAAGGCCCAACACTGATGATTGTATCTCTAACTTCCTTGGATGCAAATCTTACTATAAAAAACCCCTTGGAGCATAGATGTATATCACATTCCATGGTCCAACTGGTGAAGATCCAGTGGAATAGATCCATTGGTTTTGGCCAGAAACTGTTAAAACGACATATTAGGGCCTGCGTTTCATAGGACTTAACGAAATCATCAAGCCCTGTAGAATCGAAGTTAAGGGCTGGAGTTTGCCCTAGCTGATCTACTATGTATGGCCTAGGTGTATATCCGCCTTGATCTGGAGAGGACGCTGGTTCTCTATTGCCCTGTAAAATGTTTTTGTAGGAGGAACCTCCCTTGGGTTGATGCTGAGGTGCTGTCTTTTTCCCCTTGTCTCCTCCTAAGGAGCTTGGCTGTCCCTGAGGCAGAGCCCCTCCTCTCAACCTAAGGTTTAAAGCAATGATTGATCCTGGACTTATCTCATAGCTTTCCAGCGATCTACTATCCTGGAGGGACCACCTACCGCTGACCAAATGTTGGATCTGAACCGGGTATCCCGTTACTGCCCATATTTGTTGTTTCAGCTGCAAGATGGTGCTTTCTGCATGTACCCACACTAAACAGGTTTTCCCCACAGGGGTTTTAATAAAAATCTGAAAAAGAGTTGTTGATACCTGTAGCCTGGGTTTTGACTGAGTTCCTGATCCGCCTAGACCGATGTCGCGTCTAATTTCCGTGTGCTCTGTCTGTAAACCATCTTCCAGATCTGGCCTCGTATTGGGTCGTTTTTCCTTGTGCATGTCTGGATCTACAAACCCTCTGCCCGATCTATGCTTATTGCCACTGATCTGCTGCCTGGGTTCTAGCTGTTCTCGAATGTTGGCCAGATCGTGTAGATCCAGGCCGGATCTGAGCACAAAACCCGCGGATCTGAGAAATTGGCCTGCTAACCCCTGGTATTTGGGCCCCGATCGGCCGCCAACGAGTTCCGATCTCTTCCTGCCGGAAGTCCTCTGCAGAAATGAATGTCTGCGCGCGCAGTCCTTTGCAAAGAGCCCATGGTGCCTGGGAATCCCAGTAGCGCTGCTCATAGAACCGTCGAACCTCCTGCGAGCGGTGCCCAGCCTGGGCGAGTGTAGAGCCGCGTGCGGATCCAGGACAGAGCAAGGATGGAACCAGAGGGTTATTGCTGCAGTCTTCATAACTGCCATTTCCCACATTAG
Source organism: Pinus tabuliformis (assembly GCA_031772625.1). NCBI lineage: Eukaryota > Viridiplantae > Streptophyta > Pinopsida > Pinales > Pinaceae > Pinus > Pinus tabuliformis. The sequence goes on from CM062819.1 coordinate 5,637,422, forward strand.
AAAGTGTGTTTTAAAGCTAAAAGATCAAATTAATTTGAGTATAAAGGCTTTCCTAGCATCTAACTCAACTCCATTTGCCTCTTATCATTTCTTTAGCAAACCCTAAGAGACCATTCTTTACCATTATGGGCAAAAATCAGTAGAACAGACCAGGCGCTGTGCGTTCTCTTCGGGTGCTGCACATTTACCCTGCGCTGCGTGTTTTCTACGGGCGCTACATGTTCCCTTCAGGCGATGCGCGCTTTCCAAAGGCACTACGCACTCCCCACAAGCGCTATGCATTTGTCCATGAGAGCTAAAATCGCCTCCTCCGCTCCACCAAAGTTGCACTTGACCTCCCACAAGTAAGTAATTGTTGAAAATTACCTGTTTCTTCCTCCTAAAATAATTCTAATGGTGTTTTGAAAGTTTGTTGAAGATTTGGTGTTATTTTCACATGTAAACCCTTTTATCCCAAATACTCTCTAAACCTTTGTATATAAACCCTAAGTCCTTGGTCCTACAATTACCTAGGCTACCAAACCTCCCACATTGCAAACAATTTCCCCATCCCAAAAATATATCATATTAATACCCCATATCCTGCCCATTTACATACATCCCTTCACCCATCTCCTTCATATTCCCCTTCCCCATTCCCTATTCCCAAAAAACCACATTCCAACAACCATAAACCTCCCTAGGGTTTGATATTACAACACTATGGTAGAAGAGAAATATAAACCATACAGTGAGGAAGAACAAACAGAGGGAGAAGAAACAGAGGTCAAGAAACCACATAAAGGAGGCAATATACTCAGATTTGAGCCAATAGATCTCAAGGAACTCTTGGCATCTCCTATGGATGTGACATCCTTCAAATATCTAGGTTGTTATGATTTATGTGAGCAAGTTCAGGCATTCCAACACCATACTATATTGACTAGGCTCTTCATATCTAAACTTCGAGAAAACCAAGTCACTTTAGCAGGTGTCACTTTTACTTTATCCTCTGCCATTATATCAGTTGCCACCGGAATCCCAAATGTTGGGGAGAAATGGTTTAAAAAAGGTGATTTGGAGAGACATTATTATGAGCCTTTCATAAAACCAAGGAACATAAATGAAATAAAGGGCTATTTTCCTTTTTCTCACCTACTAGATAGATATGCTCCCATGATGAAAATTATTATGAAATACGTTTCATGTGAAGGTAGGTTTTCTAGGCTTTATTCTTGTCACATCCGGATTTTAATGCATTTCACTAGGGTAAAATGCTTAATATACCCTACTATATGTTCTGGAGCATTCATAAGATGGCCTACATTGTCCACAAAAGGGAGTATGAACATCAAATGAATAGTCTCTTTCATCATCCCTCATTAAAATCATATTCCCTGATCACCTCAAAGAGCTCAACATTACATGGAGTAACTTCATAGACAATCCCATATTCACTGATTCATCTACTCAGAATGTTCAAAGTATCGCTTCATCATCTCACCCTTCCACCTACATCCCTCCATCTCAGCCATAGATCATTCACCCTCACCATCACCTCCATCATCACCATTTCATGAGTATATCCATTCACCTAACAGAGATGAAATCAGAGAGCAGGAGCAGATTGGACAGGTTGAGGTCATCAAGCCTAAAGGGGCTAATTTGGGAACTTTGACACACATCTATTAGAGAGGCCATAGGCAGGTGTTTGCCCCACAAATTGTGGGAGGGGCCTTTGCCTTATTCATCAACAAAGCAGGTACAAAAGGGCAAGGAAAAGATGACAGAGATAGAGATTCAGCATGAGGAGGAGTACCTCCATGAGACAGAGCAGGATTTTGACTTGGTTGATGTAGGTGAGCATGATGATAGTGAAAGCACAGGCAATGCCATCAAAGAAAAAGATGCACTCATCAAGGAGCTCCATATCAACCTAGAGAGAGCAAAATACATCATCTCATATTATGAGCAGGAGTATAAGCAGCTTCAAGCCAAACATGATTGTAGAAATTTTGAATAATATGACACATATTCATAGAGATTATCCTGGTTATATACTTATAAGTGGAACATGCATAATACATAACCTCCTCTGCGTTGATCATCAAATTACAGAAGCAGAAACATTCACAGGTGCACATAGAAGCATCAATCAAACTCATTAACACAGTATGTATCCCGGGGAAAGCATATCGCTAAAAACCCCAACTATCTGTATATTACATTGATTGAATCATGTAACAATACATAGTACAATACTCCTCACAAGTACTCAGTACTATCTCCACATGCTACACACAATACAGCTCAGATTTGATCTCCAAATCTCCCCCGCTGCTTGCCTGCCTCCACAGCTCAATACCTGCTCAAGAATTGATGAGAATGACTTCCCAAATTCGTATTTCACCTGCAAACTAGTCACTCACACTTTGTTGGACGTGAGCACAAGCTATAATGTGGGCAAATACGTGAGAAAACTCATTGGCATACTCAATCCCTTGCTTGTGCAAGATCTGGTGCACAACTATAGTCACAACTGATAGCAATCTGATTCTCTACCACCTGTCCCTGTTGAACTGAACATGCACTGACATGCAACTGAGTTAACTGATGTATTCTATAGTTGTATTATGAGTTAATAATTTGTGAATTAATTAATAACTAATTCACCCAACTCATCTCTAGTCTATTGATCAGTTAGACTAAATACAACCAGTTTAACAAAGCTAAACTGAACACAACTCCATCAACTGCACCTCTAGTCCACTAAACTCAACTCACTTTAGTTCTAACTGAAGTCCTGCATGCAAATATTAGTCATCCCATAGGTAACCACGTATTTCCCTCTGGGATCTGCATGTACCACATCCGTAGCTCATCCTGAAGTGCTCCAAGAGAATACGATCAAGTTTATAGTCCAAATATTATTATGAGACAATAATATTTGACTTTTCTATTTTTGACAGCCAGTCTAAAAATAGACTTTGATCACTCACACTGTGATCATTCACACTTTGATCAAAAATAGAATTCCATCTATTTTTCCCAACTTGACCAATCATCCATAAACAGCAACCTGCAATCCATATGTCTAAAAATAGACATAGTCTAAAAATAGACTTGCGCCAAAAATAGCCTGCGAGCCCACTTAGTGAAGGCAACTCTTTTCACTAAGCTCCATCATCTTGTTGCACACTTTTCAACACTCCCTCTCAACAAGAAAGGCTTCCTCTCAAACCCGCTCCTGTAACTCTGGAATGTTCTCCATGCAACACATCTGGCCAGTCCACTTGCCTTGTCATCAAAGTCTCTGACTGCTATTGCCTCTGTCGACTGAAACTCTGCATCTCTGTGCTCTTCAGTATCTGACTGCTCTAGCCTCTGTCACTTTGATCTCTGACTACATCCGTGCTGTTGCTGGTTCTATCTCCCAGCATTGCATCCGCACTGCACCTCCCAACTGACCTCCCTGTTGGGATAGAAACACCCTCTGATGCCGAAGCTCTACCTACTGCTGACAAGTGCTCCCTCTCTGACATCTCGCTACTGCAACATCTCCATGCATCTCGCACCATTGCACACCTCTCTGTGCCACCTAGCACTGTGCAAAACACTTGTGCCTCTCGCATTGCTACAGCCTGCTAGCTATGCGCGGTCCTGGGATTCCCTGCACTGTCGCTCTCTCTGTCGCTCCATCCGCATCTGTCTCTACCCAATCAGTCAGTTCCTGCTACTACACATCGGGGCTCCCGTAGCAAGGTCTCATCCAAGAGGCTGGGTACCTCAAGGATCTTGCCCCTCCTCCTTGGGACAATCAATCCACATCACCCCACCTCCTACTTGGAGGTATGGCTGCATGTGATCCCTCAGCCCACCTGGCTTGAAGTTTCCCCCTACTGGAGGTCTCTGGATGAGTAGATGTCTCTACTCGATCTCCTCTCAGCTTCCCCTGTTGTGGCTCCTCCACAATCTCCTGAAGCTGCTGCACCAATCGTGGCTCCTCCAAAATCGTTTGAGACTTCTTCTGGCTCTGCATGTTGAGAGGTAATATACGCTCCCTCTAAACCACCAAGTCTCCATCAGTTGCCTCGCTGCTCAAGGCTTTGCATGCATCTTGAACCTCAAGAGCATACAGGTTCTTGACCCGTGAACCAATCTGCTTCACCTGTCTAGTGATGATGTGTCTAAGGAAAACCTTTCCCTTACTAAAGACCACATCATAGCCTCTGTCTTCCAACATCGGGATCGACACCAAGTTTCTCTTCAGTCCTGGTACATACTTGACATCGGTTAAGGTAAGGCGAGCTCCATGCTCCCTCTGAAAAATAATCGTGCCTACACCTGAGACACTATACTTCTCATCATTACCCATCCCTATGAGTATCTGGAGATCTTTCTCCTCCAAAGTACTGAACAAACTTTTGTCACCGGTCATGTGGAAAGAAGCTCCACTGTCAAGAAACCAACCACTTCCCACCATGGATGAAACCATGCATGTGAAGAGTGTGAAGTCCAACTCAAACTGTGAAGCAAGTGAGGCTGCCTCACCTTCAGATCCTTCCCCGGATCCCTTCTTGGACTTCTTCTTTGGGCAATTAGTAGCATAATGACCCAACTCATGACAACGAAAGCATCTCACCTTCGCCTTGTCAACCTTCTTCCCATCATTGGAAGAACTGGATTCAGAAAGAGAAACCTTTCCCTTCCCCTTCTTCGCCTTACTCGGTAAGGCACAGTTCTCCTCATCCTGCATGGATGAAGAACCGTCTCTGGTGCTCTGTCTAATCTCCTCCTGCACAAGATCCGACCAAAGTCTCTCCCATCCTAGCAGTTTCTCCCTTCCATTCACTGAGTCCTGGTAGCTATGCCAACTCTTAGGAAGGTCAAGGAGTCCTAGACTCACCATCCTCATCCGACAGTCACCCCCACACTTCCCAGCTCATCCCGGCATTGGGTGAACTTCGTGAGATACTGGGGCATACTGTCTCCATTCTCACACTGAATGTTTCTGAGTTTTATCTCTTGCTTTGGAATTAAATTCGAATTCCACCAGCACAAAACTCAACCGCTTCCGATCTGGAATTCGTGAGAACAAAGTATTTCTCGTACAGAGATCGACTGTATGGGCATTCACCGGATATTTCACCTTCCAAAAGAAGGATGAATCCAGAGGCTACATGGCCCGATCACAGACTCTGCCTGAAGAAATAAAATGTAAACACTTTATGAATAATAGATCTGATGATCAATCCTCGCTTGATATCCTGTAAAAATCTCTTCTACAAATCAAGCAGCTCTGATACCATGTGGAAACTTTTTCTACAAATTATCTAGCTCTGATACCATGTAGAAATTTTGAATAATATGACACATATTCACAGAGATTATCCTGATTATACACTTATAAGCGGAACATGCATAATACATAACCTCCTCTATGTTGATCATCAATTTACAGAAGAAGAAACATTCACAGGTGCACATAGAAGCATCAATCAAACTCATTAACACAGTATGTATCCCGGGGAAAGCATATCGCTAAAAACCCCAACTATCTGTATATTATATTGATTGAATCATGTAACAATACATAGTAAAATACTCCTCACAAGTACTTAGTACTATCTCCACATGCTACACACAATACAACTCAGATTTGATCTCCAAATCTCCCCCGCTGCTTGCCTGCCTCCACAGCTCAATACCTGCTCAAGGATTGATGAGAATGACTTCCGAAACTCGTATTTCACCTGCAAAATAGTCACTCACACTTTGTTGTACGTGAGCACAAGCTATAATGTGGGTAAATACGTGAGCAAACTCATTGGCATACTCAATCCCTTGATTGTGCAAGATCTGGTGCACAACTATAGTCACAACTGATAGCAATCTGATTCTCTACCACCTGTCCCTGTTGAACTGAACATGCACTGACATGCAACTGAGTTAACTGATGTATTCTATAGTTGTATTATGAGTTAATAATTTGTGAATTAATTAATAACTAATTCACCCAACTCATCTCTAGTCTATTGATCAGTTAGACTAAATACAACCAGTTTAACAAAGCTAAACTGAACACAACTCCATCAACTGCACCTCCAGTCCACTAAACTCAACTCACTTTAGTTCTAACTAAAGTCCTGCATGCAAATATTAGTCATCCATAGGTAACCACGTATTTCCCTCTGGGATCTGCATGTACCACATCCGTAGCTCATCCTGAAGTGCTCCAAGAGAATAAGATCAAGTTTATAGTCCAAATATTATTATGAGACAATAATATTTGACTTTTCTATTTTTGACAGCCAGTCTAAAAATAGACTTTGATCACTCACACTGTGATCATTCACACTTTGATCAAAAATATAAGTCCATCTATTTTTCCCAACTTGACCAATCATCCATAAACAGCAACCTGCAATCCATATGTCTAAAAATAGACATAGTCTAAAAATAGACTTGCGCCAAAAATAGCCTGCGGACCCACTTAGTAAAGGCAACTCTTTTCACTGAGCTCCATCATCTTGTTGCACTCTCAACAAGCATTTCTTGTTGCACACTTTTCAACAATGATGTCATGGAAATTAAGCTCATCGAGGCAGAGAGGGAAGAAATGAAAGCCAAGGCATTGCTAGATGAGGCCTATGACAGGTAAGGTGAACCTGAAGAAGAACAAGAACCTAGAAAAAGACCTAAAACTAGAGGGCTAAAAAGATCTCTAGAACTAGAAAAACAAAAGGAGGCTAAGCTTGCTAATAAGCTCACATGGAATGAGAAATTTTCCATCTTGATAAATGAAAACAAGGAGCATTGGATTGATAAGGTCAATCAACATTTAGATAAGCTCCTAGATAAAGCTAACCAGCAAAATGAAATTCATAAGAAGATGGAAAAACACTATGCCAACAGAGAAAGGAATGCCAGGGCAAAACTCAAAGCTGCAAAGGAAAAAATTAAAGCCCTAACTCACCAAAAGGAGAAGGAGAAACTTGACATACTTGTAGAGGCTTCACTCCAAGCCTAGCTACACCAAAGATCAGCTACTGGACCAATTTTGAAGTCTCTTAGCATATTTTGGCCAAGATATGTTATCTGTGATTTCTAGGCAAATTAAATATGAACTCCATGGTCAAACACGCAACGCCCTACTTTTTTGGGACACTTTTTGGAGAAAAGGAAGTCACCAGTGGATTCAGAAGGACCAATACATCTAATAAAACCATGTTTCCAGCCTTGGATTGCAAAACTGGCACCTAAAAAGGACAAAACTTTACCAGTCTCGGGAGAATGAAGTTTTTGAGGGTCAAATCAAGCTCATTTTGGAAACTAAAGTAATATTTGGAAACTAGACTGGATAAGATTTCTAATAAGCTATCCTGGGCTCAATTTGGACATCGAGAATGTAGGAAAAAGTGGGTTTGAATATGGCGCTACGCACTTGACAATTGGCCTAATTTTTCACTGTTCTTCTCCATATTTGATTTTTACCTATGGGTAATAAACATTTTACTGATCCAATTGATATGATAGATGCATTTATGGTTTTTTACTATTACCTAGGGGTAAATACATTAGGTAATATTCTTCATCAGGTCAGATGAATCAGTTTAAATGTAATTATGGACGAGTAATTTTGACCACCCTACACTCTAGCTATCAGTTTAGATTTTGGTAGAATTGGTCCTCTTCTCATGGATTCGACCCCTGAGGTTGGGATGAGTTTGTTTTGAGGTCAATATCTTCCCTTTCTTCACCTTTTTTAGAGGTTGGACTCCATTGGATGTTGTACTAGTGTTTCAGACTTTGGCATGGAATATATTGGATGAGTTGCAGCTATTTTGGTGGGATTCTTGTGGCATGGTATTTTGATATTGTTTCTTCTTTAGTTACATGTGTGTGAATGTTTTGTATCTTTCATGATCCATTTCACTTCTAAATATGTTTGATTTTCAAGGGTGATAAGCAGAATTCATCTTCTATGCTCTGTTTTGTGAAAATCATCATAATTTGTTTCATTGCTTCAATTTGAAAAAATTCACGATTTCCATGCTCTTTTTAGCACCTCATTAGTCTAAACTGTTTCATCAATATACTACAAAGTGTTAAAGTAACTTACCTACCTTTCCCCATCAGATGTCTGTAATTCTGATTCTCTTTTGCCCTGACCTAATTCACTCATCCAGTGACTACCCCAATCAAATCAAATCAAAACCCTGAGCTACTATATCTAGCCTAAAACCCTAATCCATCCAGCCCTCATGGCTATGATTCTTTAGAGAGAGCCCTCTCCGGCTTGGTAGGGCTAGCTACCAGTTCAAAAGATTGGTATGTGGTTACCTCACCTAGACTCTTCCTCAGCCTTGGAGATCTCGAGGAGTGATAAGATGGTGGACAAATTGACAAAGGTAGCGAACTTCATTCCAGTGAAGTCTACTTATTCAACTAATGATGTAGCACAGGTCTTCATCAGAGATGTAGTAAGGTTGCATGGTGTTCTGAAGAAGATTGCATCAGACAGGGATACTAAGCTCACTTATAAGTTTAGGAAGGAGTTATTTACAGGTTTGGGTACAGAGTTGGCCTTTGGCACAACTTATCATCCATAGAGAGATGGACAAACAGAGAGGGTCAACATAATTCTAGAGGACATGTTGAGGATGTTTGTTTTGCATCAACAACGGATGTGAGAAGAGTATCATCCACTGGTAGTTTTTGATTATAATAATGGGTATCATGATTCACTGAGGATGAGTCCATTTGAGGCACTCTATGGGCGGAGTTGTAATACTCCCATCAGTTGTAGTGATCCAATGAACATGTTGGCAGAGATGGAACAGGAAATGTAGGCAATCAAGAAGAATATAAAGGTAGCACAAGACATGTATAAAATTTATGCAGATTAGCATATGTAGCTTAAGGAGTTTCAGGTTGGGGAACATGTGTACTTGCGCATAAAGCCCAGGAAGAGCTCCCTGAGGGTTGGGTCATGTGTGAAGATGCACCTCAGTATTGCGGTCCTTGAGAGGATTGGATTAGTGGCCTACCACTTGTATTGCCTCTGACAGTGAAAGTCCATGATGTTTTCCATGTTTCATTCTTAAAATATATGTGAAAGATGTTGATCATGTTATTGATTGGTCTATATTACAGATAAAGCTAGAAAGATAATTTTGGTCAGAACCTCGGTTTATTTTGCAAAGAAATATGGTCATGCTCCGGAATTGAGCAAGTTAATGTGTAGTGGAAGTACTTTGGGCCCAATGAAGCTACATGGGAGATGGTTGATCAGATGAGGGCTATGTATCCTTCATTATTTTCCGGCGGAGGCAAATGAGTTTTGGTATATGTACATATTTATATATGGTTGTCATTGTAAATACCACAAGTTGTGCTATAAAACTCCAATAAGTAGTATGGTTATCATTGTAAATACCACAACGAGCTGTGCTATAAAACTCCAATAAGCGGTATGGTTGTCATGTTTCTATGTTAGTCATGTTGGTTTTCTTTTCAGTAGGTTGTTCATTATAAATACTACAACGGTTTAAGTTATAAAGCTCCATGAGTAGTATGTTTTGATTTTCAATAGTCTTGTTAGTTGTAGGTGTCATTGAACAGCGAGGATGGTGTTCCCATAAGGGCGAGGGGTTTGTAACCAGCCCGAGTTAAAAGTCCACGTAATAAAGTTAATAAAGGTAAAGTAATAACCATGGTCATGGGACATGTATTCCAAGCTGAATGTTGGGAAAAAAACACAGTGACGGGGGTCACTTGTGTTTAATTAATGGTTATGGAAGTTGGCAAAGGAAATAGAAATAGATTTGAAAAGGCATGAGGCATGTATTGGCATTTATTTATGAAAATAACGGAAAATAAGAGAAAAGGAAGGTGAAACGTCGTAGATTTGAATAAGAGGGAAAATGAATAAAATACAGGCCTTAATGATAAAAAGGATTTTTAGGATCAATTCATGGCTTTTGACAATACAACTTTTGTAATGGATTGGAGATTTTTGTGGTGTGGTTTTTGAGATAGTGAGTTCGGATATTCCACAGTTTGCATTTTTATGTCTACGTTTCGAGTCTAGAACAAGACTCATCCTTAGGACTGAATCTACAAAGAAGAGAAATAAGGTTATATATATGATATGTTGTGCTACCAAGATGAGGAGCCGACCAATTCAAGGTGAATAATTACTTTTTATTAAACCTAATTTATTTGGACATATTTTTATTCTAATTCATTATTTATTAAGGCCCTTAATTATATCTTTAATTTTATTATAAATCTGTATGATTTTCTATTTTGCTTAAATAATGTTTTTTTTTTTTTTTTAAACTAATGTTGATATATATTTATTAATGTAAGTTATACTATTATTATTTTTATTTAATGTATATCTTGATATTAAAATTACTAAACTTGTGCTTTTAAAGAGAATATTATTGTAATAAATAAATAAATATATCCTATCTTTTTTCAATGAATTTACTTTTAATTAAATTAGAAATCTTATTAGAATTCTCATTTTAGTATTCATTGTCACTTTTACTAATATTTTAATTTTTATTTCCTATAGACCTACGTTATTGGTTAATTGATAATATGTTTTAATATAAATTCTAACTATACCTAACTTCTACCTATGTTAAAATATATTAATTAAAACATAATTGAAGCATTCATTTAAGACTTAACACTTTTTTTTTTAAAGACCCATGTTGATAGTTAATTGATAATATGTTTCAATATAAATTGTTACTATACCTAAATTCCACTTATGTTATATAAGCAATATTAATTAATGTTATAATTAGGGGTAATAGAGGGGTAGGGGTAGGTTAACAAAGGACTGGTACAAAGAAGGGGGGTCAAAAAAGAATTTGTGAGCAGCAGGGGGTGGAGGTGCATAAATGATGAAGAATGGTAAGGAATGTTATGAAGGGGAGAGCATTTTATTTATTGTGAGGTAGAAGGGAAATCCAATTTCTGCGAACTTCCAAGCCTCCATCCCTATTGAGGTTCTGTGGGTGCTTGATGATTTCAGGTGCCTCCTGCACTTTACGTTTAAAATGATGTTTTTCGTTGGCAATAACCTTTGTATTTTCCAAGCATTTATGGTGGTTTGTCTTGCCTGCATGCTCTGCTAAAGCTAAAGAACGAGTTCTTTCATTTCGGATATCTGCACTATTCTCCTTAAGCTTGATGTTAACCGACCTACCTGTTTCCCCAATATAGTATTCCCCACAAGAATAATTGATCATATAAGCACCTTTCTGATGGAGGTGCTTTGGGTTGTCCTTCATAGATTTCATTCTTTGTTTAATAGTCATCATGGGTTTCAATGAAGTCTTGATATATTTCTTGATGAGAACTTTAGCTAGCTTGTCAATGACTCCACGAATATATGGAAGGTAGGCCTTTTGTCAGTGAGAACAACTTTTGTTAGTTCAGCCTTTGACACTCTCATTTTATTCTCTCTCTCATACTCTTGGACACTTAGAGTTTTCTTGAGAACTCTTGGAAGAGTGTGGCATACTTGGGATTTGGAGCAAGAAGGCAAAGGAAAAGCAGGAAACTGCAAGAGGATGGTGAGATCAGCAACTACAACAGGTTTTGCTAGTAGGTAACAAGCTGCATGTATGATTTCCTTGCTAGTTTTGGCATGCATGCCATATGCATGTGGTTTATTGGTTATGATTTATTATTGGCATGGAGGATTACCTGGGTTGACGGTGGTTTTTCCTAACCTTGCCATTTCCTGGATAACCATGGCGTTGTGGGTTTTACCTTTTGTTTTCTGGTTGGTGCTCATGCTCCTTATGGATGTGGGTTGAGTTATTAGTTCCTGGAGCCTTTGTTGGACAAACACTTTAGAAGTCCTTTAACAACATGGGTTGAGTTACTAGTCTTGGAAGCCTTGGTTGGAAAATGCTTTGGAGCCCTTGGTGGGTTGAGTTACTAGTCCTGGAAGCCTTGCTTGGACAAAATCTCTGAGCCCGGCAGCAACTGTGGGTCTATTTACTAGTCCTGGAAGCCAGGTTGGAACAAATGCTTTAGAGCCCTGGACAAATCGGATAGAGACCGATTTGGTGATGGTTAGTGACGTCCGACGGTGAGGTGGAATCACTGGTTGAGGGTTGAGAGGTTTGAGATCTAAAAGCCTTGGGTTTGGTTTGATTGGTTATTACATGAGACCCCACATTCATGCTTATAATATGGCACAGGGTTGATTGCCTAAAAGAGATATTTGGTTCAACCCAATCTATGGTCGGGTGTTACGTGGAAGTCCTGACTTGGTTGCATTTGCATATGTTAATAAAATCTCTTTTCCTCTTATGCTATGTGTTTAAATGTACTTGTTATTATATGGCTTTGATGGTTGTTCTATTGTTGTTATTTTATTTAGTTATATATTGGTTATGAGTATGGTTTTATGACAGTCTTGAGTTACGCCTCTCATCATGTTTTGGTCAGTAGATGAAATGTTAATGAATGAATGACCTAATAGATGATAATGCAAATAATGTGAGAGGGAATCATACCTTCTTGATGATTCTCAAATAAATATGAGGTCCCTATGTTTAGATGTGTTTTTATGACTTGTACATTACATGTTCATGATGTGTTTGACGAAATTCTTGTCATGGTTAGGATGAGTCAGGTCAGGTCCTTGTTTAAGTTTTGCTTTAGAGGAATTTTCTTCTTGTTATTTATCATTTCTGAGAATTTCATCAAGTTTTGGGTAGAAGACTGAGTCCTAGCCCTGAAAAAGTGGCTCAGAATTCGGGGTCACTGGCACAGAACTGCTGAAAAAGACTGTGGTCTCATGAAGGCCTTGTTGTGGCAGCGACTGGAGGGTTTGTCATGGGAGCGACTGGGGGTCTAGTTAAGTCAAAAGGCAAGTTAACTCAGGGGTTTAACACCTGGGGTGGTTAGTTAGCTTCTAGTGTTCTTGTAGCTCTTAAGAAAGGTCAATTTGGTTTTGGTTTGTCGATTCCACTTCCTTAACTGTACTTTGGGAATTGAATCATATCATAGTAACTCTTAGACGGTGGAATGGTTAGCTTAGGTAAATGTGGGAGGAGGGTGTTACAACATTATGTGAGAGTGTCGGAATTCTCACACTTCTAGTCACAACTAGGTTAATAACACTTCTAGATGGAGGAAATATATGCAGTAACATGCAGGTGTGTGGAAGCTCTCTGGACTAGGGTTTGAAGGTTACGGCTTCAACTGCAACCTAAGTACTTACTCTGGAGGAGAACAGGGCTAGAGCGGCAGAGCTTCGCAGAAGAGGGCAAACTCTGACCCGACAGATGGAAAACGCGGGGTCCATTGGGACCCCATCATACAAACAGATAATGATGAACAAGAAGACAACACAGGACATGCTGCAGATATCAGGGTATGAGAATTCAGGTCAGAAGAATCCAACCAGTAAGGGGGAGAGGAATAATGAAGGTAAAAATACCAAGAAACTGAAAGAAAACGTTGAAAGCAAAAACACAACGTACAAAGACAGCACGAATCCTTCCCAAGCATAGTTTTCACAAGGAAACAAGCCGGAGAAGGAACAAGTAACGACAGAGGAAGAGGTTCTAAATCAAGACAAGGAGGAACATGGAGGAAAAACCTTAGCAACTACTGGGATAAAAATCCAAGGTCCGTGCAAGCCCAAAGCCACAGAAACCCTAAGGGTTGTGATTTCTGATCCTGAACTTCAAAAGTACTGTGACCACATGGTTGAACATGCATTGATCTGTAGGTTCATGGAGTTCTGGCCAACAAAGCAAGAAATGTGCATGTCGATAAAGCAACAATGGAAACCCAAAGGAGATGTAAGGCTACACTTAGGAGCCAAGGGTTTCTTTACAGTAGTTTTCTCCAATCTGGAAGACAATGATCGAATATTTGATGGAGGGTCGTATTTCTTTGCCTCAGCAGATCTTTACATGAGGCCATGGAAACCCAATTTCGTACTAGAAAAAGGAAACCTTCAAGCAGGTACTAGTATGGATATGCCTTTTCTCTCTTCCAATTGACTATTGGGCACATGCAACACTGGAACAAATAGGCAACAAGTTAGGTACCTTCATCAAGGCCTCAGAAGGAACATTACAAAAAAGGTACACCTATTGTGCTAGAATCTGTGTAGAGATGGATGTTTAAGGAGCATTACATGAGGGCCTATGGCTAGAATACAAAGACGAAGATTATTTCCAAATCATAGACTATAAGCAAATCCCGTTTCGATGTAGAAAATGTCATGAGCATGGTCATTTAATCAGAGAATGCCCAATGAACAAAATGGCAGGGGAAAACAAGGAAAACAAAGGAGATCAAGAACAAAGAAGTCTTTACAAGACCGAATGCCAAACAGAGAGCAAATAAAAAATGCCAGACTAAAGCAAGCACTTCACATGGAAATACAAGCAATGCATTTGAAGTGTTAGAAACAGAAACGGAGTCAGAGGACAACAATAAAGAACAAGAAGCAACAAAAATAAGCAGACCTACAACAACACCAGAAATGAACGAACCGGTGGCGAAACCTTCAAATATTACCCATCAGGTTCAAGAAACAATGGAGGGGGTAGAAGAAGATTCGGAGATGTTCACCAACGAAATCGGGCTCGAAGATATGGAATTAAGCGACATGCTAGAGCAAGAAGGTATGGATCTACCAAATATGGTTGAAAACTGGAAAAAGAAGGGAATGGAACACATATCGGAAGAGGAGGTAAATAGAATCAATGACATATTCATAGCACGGCAACAGGTAGAGATGGAGTTGCAGAGTAAGTGCTTGGGAACAGCAAAAGGGCTAGGGGTACGCGTGCAGGGACTGCATCAAACCTCCAACAACTCTAAGCACCAGAAAAAAAGAGGAAGAAGGACTAACAATGAGGCATTACAAGAACTGGGACAGATGCTCTTAAATTCAGGTAAGATGAAAGCCCTTGAGGCGTTCTCACTAACCTCCTAAACTTGGTTTAAAATGAAAGTTCTTTCATGGAATGCTAGAGGGATAAATAGCAAAAAAAACAACGTTTGTTAAAGAAGAAGGTCCAAAAGGAACAACCAGACATAGTGTTTATGCAAGAAACTAAGTGTTCAAGCAACACGATGGTCAATATCAGCAAAAAACTAGGTAAACGTATGGAATACTTGGAAATAGCAAGCAATGGATGGGAGGGAGGCATGGTCATCATGTGGAATCCACAGGTCATCAAGCTCATTTCCTCTTAAGCTGCCAAATCTTACATATATGTAGAAGTCCAAATAGTAGGGAATTTAGAAACATATTATGCACCAATGTCTATGGCCCTCAGAAACTAGAGGCCAAACTACTATTAATAAGAACACTATCCAACTTAAAGCTAAGATATCCTCAAGCAAAGGCGATCTTTGGAGGTGATTTCAATATGATCACTTCGCTCACGGAAAAGACAGGAGGTATTAGAATGCTCAACAGGGACTCTGAAGCTTTCATAGACTTCATTAGATCGGCCAAGCTGGTAGATGTCTTCCCCAAGCGTTGTGCTTTCACGTGGAACAACAAAAGGGGAGGTGAAAGGAAAATAGCCTCTCGTCTGGACAAATTTTTAGTGACAGAAACTATTCTCCTGGAAGGGATCACTGTTGAATCGGACATTCTTCCCAGTGGAGGGTCGGACCATTGGCCCATAACAATGACTGCAACAATCCAAGGTACACCCAGAAATAAACCTTTCAGATTTGAAAAGTTCTGGCTCACTCATCCCGAGTTCATTCAGAAAATTGAGCAATGGTGGAAAGAACCATTAGGCATAAGGGGAACCAAAATGTATCTTCTACAGGCTAAGCTGAAACACATCAAAGCCAGAATCAAAGTCTGGAATCATGAAGTCTTTGGTAATATATTTAAGGAAAAAAAGAAACTAGAGGAGCAAATGGAACAAATTCATGAAGGATGGATTCAAGGTAACATAGACCAAGAAACTATGAATAGAGAACAGAAGCTAATGCAGGACTGGCAGTTACGATGCCAACAGGAGGAAACACTTTGGAAGCAAAAGTCTCGAATTCAATGGCTTAAGGAAGGCGAACAGAACACGAAATTCTTTCATAGATCTTCCATTGACCACAGAGGGGCTAACAAAATTCTAAGCCTTAAAGATGATCAAGGAACCTCTGTACAGACTCATCAAGAAATCTCAAGCCTTCTTACAACCCACTTCACTAGGATTGCTCAGGAACCGAAGATCGACAGAGAGGAGGCCATTGAGGAACTTATAACTTCCATCCCCAAGCTAATCACGGAGGAGCAAAACATAGCTTTAAATCGAGAAATCTCCTTGGAAGAGGTGGAAGAGGCCATAAAAGATATGCCAGATGGTAAAGCACCTAGGCCAGATGGATTTACCATCAACTTTTACAAAGCTTGTTGGGAGATATTCAAGATAGAGGTATGGGAAGTAGTGGAGGATTCATGGCGCTCCTCTTCAATCCTCAAGTCCCTCAACTCTACTTTCCTTGCCCTTGTTCCAAAGGAGGAGGAAGCTAACACGCCGTCAAAGTTTCGTCCACTTGCGTTATGTAATGTCATGTACAAGATTATTTCTAAAGTCATAGCCAATCGAATGAAACCCATTCTTCCAGGCATTATTTCGGAAGAGCAATCAGGATGTTACAGTACAGAGAAGATTTTGGACAATATCTTACTGGCACAAGAGATGATTCACACTCTTCAAATGCAAAATAAAGCATGTATGATGATGCATTTAGACCTATCAAAGGCTTATGATAAGGTAAACTGGCACTATCTGAAAACTATTTTAGAAGCCTTCGGTTTTGCTAAACAATGGATAATCTGGATCCTAGCTTTGGTCAAATCCACAAGATTTTCAATACTGGTTAATGGAGCCCCAACAACCCAGTTCTCTCCTTCGCGTGGTTTGAGGCAGGGTGATCCCTTATCCCCCTTCCTTTTCGTGATTTTAATGGAAGGTTTAAGCAGACTAATCAGAAAAGCTAAAGAGGAAGGAATCATTGAAGGACTCCAACCCTTGCCCACAAGCCCTGCAACAACACATCAATAGTTTGTAGATGACACAATGCTGCATGGCACGCCCTCGGTCAAAGAAGCTATGGGATACAGAAGTATTCTCAATCACTTCAGCAAAGCCTCAGGTATGGAGCTTAATCTAACAAAATCCTCTATTTTCTTTTTTAATACGCACCTAGCAGTTCAGAAAAATCTCTCAACCATCCTAGGCTTCAAAAGATGCAACCTCCCCTCGAGATACCTCGGCGTTCCACTGACTGACAAGCCCTGGCAGAAATTGCACTGGGAAAAACTTTTAGCTAGCGTGGAAAAAAGATGTCATCATTGGACACACAGAACCCTTAACTTCGCAGGTCGCCTTGTCCTCACCAAAGCTGTCCTCCAGGCCATTCCGCATTACATGCTTTCCATTCTCCCAGCTCCCAAAGGGGTTCTTCAGAAGATAAGGGTCATCCAAAGGGCTTTTCTCTGGTCGGGTAATTCAGGGAAGAAGAAATGGTCTCTAATGGCATGGGATAAGCTTTGCAAACCCAAACATTTGGGAGGGTTGAATTTGCAGGGCCCATTCACTGTTAACCGTGCCTGTGGAGCAAAATTATGGTGGAGGTGGCTGAAGGAACCCAAATTACCATGGGCCAAACATTGGAAAGAGAAGTATGCTCACAATCACAGACTGCAGAACTTAATCCGAATGCAAGAAACTCCAGAAGGCTCTCCAATTTGGAACCTGGCGAGAACTAACCGGCATATAATTCAGGAGCAGAGTTTTTGGGAAATTCGAGACGGAAAGACTGCCCTTTTATGGGAAGATGTGTGGCAAGGACTCCCTAAGCTGGAAAGCCATGAATTCTTAGATATCCAAAGAAGAAACCAGAAGCTAGGGAGAACAACAATAAACCAATACTGGAAACCTAATGAAAATGACCAAGCATGGAGAATGTGGATATTTAGTGAGACAGAACCTTTGGTAGAAGAAAACAATAGTTTAAGAGAACTGAGAACAGAGCTGGCCAGAAGAAGGATAAGGAGAGTAGGGAAAATGACTAATTACGATGGGGTAAGCTTGAGGGGGGCAACTTCACACTCAAAGAAGCAAGAATCTATATAGAAGGTACTGAGCATGAAGAAAAAGTCAATTGGCACAACAAAGTGTGGGACGCTCAACTATGGTCAAAGATTAAAACATTCCTCTGGCTCTTGATGCACCGAAGAACGCTTACATGGGAGAACCTAAGGAAAAAAGGGTCCATAGGCCCATCTCGCTACCTCGTGTGTGGAATTGAGGAGGAAACCATGAATCACCTCCTCAATACTTGTGAATGGGCAGACAACCTATGGAATTGGATGGAAACCATTCTTAAGAGGACGGATAGGGTAAGGAATTAAATTCAGGAAACCATAGAGAATTGGAGAGGTAATTTCTCCAATACCCAATCGGTTAATATAATCTGGAAACTTATCCTAGGATTTATGGCATGGACGATTTGGAAAGAAAGAAACAGGAGATTATTCCTAAATGAAACAAGAGGCATAAACTTTACAAAAGATACAATTCTACAAAACATCAAACAAACAGTTCTCTCCAAAGGGAAAGTGGAACAAGACAAGAGCATCTCAATCTCGGACTTTCAGATTCTGAAAGCATTTGATATTGACATAGGAACCATTACGTTTTCATCAAATCATCGATAGCAACAAAGTACCAACGTGAATACCTAGATTCCTCCACCGACAGGCTTCCTCAAACTCAACTTTGATGGGGCCTCCATGAGAAATCTGGGACTAGCAAGTATTGGTGGTGTTCTCAGGGACAACAAAGGTGAAATTAAACATATTTATAGTCAATCGTTGGGTGAAGGGACTAATAACGAAATGGAATTTGCAGCGCTTGAGCCAGGATTGAGAATTCTCAGGTGCCTGAAAGCTGGAGCCACCGTGGTGGAAGGGGATTCTCAACTGGCGATCACGGCAGCAAGAAGAATGTATACAGGAGCTAAACCAAGTAAGGTCACGAAGCATTGCAGGCTTGCTAAGGTTACAAAACTCATCGCAGATCACCTATCATACTTGGATGGGTTAATCCTTCATGCAGTGAGAAGAAAGGCGAATGTAGTGGCAAATCATTTGGAAAATTACGGAATTGATAATCCCTCAGCCTACCTGGACACCTGTTGGCATGAGGTCACATGCACTGAACTTCAGAACATGTGCACTCTTCTTTTGAGGCAAGAAATAATTTAACAGAAGAAGTGGCGCAAGGGTACGAAGTATTTCCCCTTAATAGGTGAATGAAGACAACCAACCAAAGGGACAAAAGGAGAAGTGGGTGGTAGACCCAGGAAGTACAAGAGAAGAAGTGGGAATTAATTCACAAGGACAAAGTGCTAGTACCAAGGAGCACATCGAACAAAAAATATGAGCAACTACGGCATCAAATCACAAAGGAAGACACCTGGCAATCCACAAATTGGCTCAAGCGAGGCAGAGTTAATAATAAGGATTTGTATCATGAACAGAAATGTGGGAATTGGAGTAGCAGTTATTATGGCTGGACATGCGCTCATCCGACGGCGAAGTGGGAAGCCTTAGGCAAAATAAGGTTACCATCTACTATAACTAAGTCCTCCCACCAGAAGTGCGACACTCTGCTTTTCCACGGCATGCAACATAGCTTCAGTTGTGATTTTAGAAGTCTCAGAGTTTTTGTGCTCCGCAATAGCAGTATGGCTTGTGAGGGAAGCCAAAATGCCTCGGCTAACAGAGATCTTCAGAATGCTCGGGACTCCTATGAAACCAGGACCTCCCTAAAAGAAAAGTGCAAGATAGAGGAGCTTGAAGCTATTGTTGCAGAGGAGGAAGAGCATCTGGAGGAGCAGGACATGGAGAAGGAGGTGGAGTGGATTCAAGATCCGGGAACTACAACCACTCGGGCCACTCAATTTGTGCACACTCAGGCCGAGATGTGGAGGATGAAAACTATGCTAGCCAAGGCACTTAGCATGTAGGGGGAATACATCAATCAGGTTCATCAAGCTATCTCCCTTATTTCTACAGAGCACACAACGAAATTGGACGCCTTAGATTTCAAGCTTAGTGCCCTGGTTCAGCAAGTTGACACTCTCTCACAAAAAATGAGTGTTCTTATCAGTCTACTCAGGCACACCATTCGTCAAGATCCCTCAGTTGTGGGGGAGGTCGCGGAGGAAGCTACAGGTACCAGTAAGGGGAAACGAACCACTCAGCGCACTCCTCAGCCTGGGAATTTGACTGCTCCGGCCAACCCGGGTGCTCCTACCAAAGATTATGTCATCCTTAAGCTGTAATGGCTTGTCAGCTTTAGTTTGTTATTTCTGTTATGACTTGTTTTGTCTTTGTTCTCAAGGTTACTGGTTGATTTTCTGTTTTGACTTATTTTTGTCTCTGATGTCCCTCTGGCTTTATTTCTGTCTTTCTATCCAGTCGCCGGAAAGGGCACATTGTTTGCAGTCTCCAGCCCTTCTATGTGCTACCCTACGTGGTATGCCTTGGGGTCAATAGACAGAGTTTTAGCAGCTCATAAGTGTTGTAAACGGGCAAGGAAGCTTCCCATTAGTCTGTGCGAGCAGACCTTTTTGTACCTTATGTATTCTATGAATTAATACAAAAATGTTGATTTACAAAAAAAAAACATTATGTGAGAGTGTCCAGTTTATGTTTTCTTTGTCTTATTGTAGAAATGACTCTGAGTGAGAGTTATTTGTAGGAGAACGTCTCTTTGTAGGAGATACATCACCACTCGCCATGAGAGAGTCCTTTCTTGTATTGAGAGACTTGTGTACGTACACATTATTCAATTGATGTGCTTAATATAAAGTAGCCTCGTCATCATTGGAGCAGGGCCTAGAAACGTAGCCCAAGAGGGGTGAACTCCATTATCATTTGGTTGTACTGATGTTTCTTTTCTTTTCTCTTATTTTTCCATAGTTTGGATTTGAGTAGTACATGCTTCATTTATATTGTGTAGTTCGTTTAATTTACCTATTCATACTTTGACACATATGAATGAAGACAAATTTTAAGACCCATTTTGTTATAACTTGCAAAGTGTTAGTGATGATCAATTTTCAGATCCGTTGGTATTAGAACTAGTTGCTATAACCAAGTTGTAAGCATGGGCAAGAAATTGAAGCATGAAAAACCCCAAGAGTTGGAAGAGATTAACTTATCTCTTCGAATGGAGAATGTCGAGCTGAGAAGATTGCTCAAAGGCGTAGAGTAGGAAAAGAGGAAAATGTGCTTGTAGTTGCAACATATTATAGAGGAAAAAATTGGTGAGTGTTTTTCGTCCCAGAAGTGTTACGAATACAATTTATATAAAAATAAAATAAATATGAGAGAAAAAATAATAATAATAATTATGGTTAATTAATTATTAGTTAGTGAAGAGGCATGTCTTAATGGACATGACCATTCATGAAAGGGCACCTGCCTAAGTATATAAGCAAGCCCTCATTATAGCATTCAACCATCCTTTTACATTTCATATTATTAATAAAATTTTATTTAATAAAATACCTGTGTATTTTACATTTAAAGTCAACAAACCACAATTTTGTTGCTTTAGGAAGCAACAACGAGTCCCTCCAAGATTAAACCACTTTGTGGGCATGGTCAGTACA